>JAYESA010000011.1:35909999-36257499 GCA_036927795.1 Iris macrosiphon
ACTTTATTTTCGTCCTAGTAGTGGGTTTGTTCCCACCAGACATTTTTGGTTGTACTATGATATTTCGAGACTGGCGTTTATCTTCCAGCAGTTATTATTAGTACATTTTTGCTGTTTATTTTGTGGATGAGATTAGATTACATGTTGTTGATTGATATTGGACTTGTTAGTTATTTAGGACAGTGTAGCACTCTTCGTTGGATCCATTAAATTATGATATCCTCGGAGACGTGACAGCTGGCTATTGCCACGTGGCCTAGTTCCATATATTTTTGGGACTGGGGCATGACATGGTTTTTATGGTGGTCCATACAGGTCAGCTTTATCGTTGAGGTATGGTAACATGCCCAGCAAGCTTGCAATAGGATAGAAAATTACTAGGTCTCATCCACACTGATTACGTCTTTGAACTTCCTTCGTGTTACTTCTAAATATCTGTATCCTGTTTGTTTGATTCCGTACTCTTTTTAATGAAGTCCTATCTCTTGCAGCAAGATAAACTTGCACATTGGACGAGGATCACCCAGTGCTGTGGTGCCAGCCAACACTACCCAGAGAGAAGAGATACCCAGGGGCAAACTGGAGGGCAACCATCACCATGGGCCCCAGTAATTTAACAGGCCCCACTGATACATTGGCGCGAGACTTCTCAGGGCGATCACACACAGCAGCACGAAGGACAGACCTCACAGACGATCCCCACGCAGCATTTTAAGGGCCAGACTTTGGGAGCTACACCGATGCCACAAATTGAGAGGCCGACATCAGAGAAGACACCTACCGCACAACCGGAGGTCCCATTACCACCACCTCCACCTTATCCCCCAGAAGCCACAGTGAGATGGACAACCACAGTTGCTTCAGTTCTTCTATACCATGATACAGGCACAGTGGCATTAGACTGAGACATTAAGACAAAGTTTGATGGCAGTACTAGAGAGGACACCTGTCACAGCACCAGTACCAACACCTCCACCAGCCCAGACAGGTGGCACTGTAAGATGGTTTCGATAGATGGGACCAGATACTTTCTCAGGCAACGAGACTGTTGAGCAGATCTCCGATTGGATCGCCAATACGGAGATGCTACTAGAGGCTTCACAACTGCATCCAGACCTTTGGATGACCGCGGTGAGGGCCCAACTAAAAGTCAACGCCCATTACTGGTGGAATTCTATTGAGTGCAGTGTAGGCAAGAACCAGACTTGGGAACAGTTCTTAGAATACTTCAATACGAAGTATTTTCTAACTACAGTCAGAAATGCCCTGTACTCCCAGTTCCTACATTTAGAACAGGGGAATATGACTGTTGACGCATATGATGCGGAGTTTAGCCGTCTTAGCAGATTTGGTGCCGTCCTGATACCCAATGACCTAGAGAAGGCTAAGAGATTCTATTACGGCCTTACATTCGAGCTACAGAGGTATACCACAACACAGGCGAGGATTTCTTATGAGGAGGTACTTGCAGAGGCAAGGGTCCAAGAGTTCATTGGCAGAGGAGCAAGGCGTTCCAGCACGATTATACCAGCCAGAGCACAGCCCGGAGCAGGAGGACCGATCCGTCGTCCTGGAGCACAGACACAACAGAGGACACCACCGTACCAGAAAAAGGAGCTTCCGAATTGCCACTACTGTGGTAAGGTAGGACATTTCCAGAATGACTGTCGAAAGAGACTGGGAACATGCATGATTTGTGGAGCGAGCCAGCACCACGCTTGAGACTGCCCACAGCGCAGAGACATAGCACCCCAGATCGGACAGAAGCCAGCAGCACCAGTTCCGAGGATACTACCCCCGCCAGGAGGACAACGTCCACCAGCACCTGGAGAATTTCATAGGGGACCACCTTGGGCCCCACAGCAGGCACAGTTTGATCGAGCCCGACCGCAGACTTAAGGGCAGAGGCACGGACAGGCCTTTGCACTAGTAGCTACTGAGGAGGAAACAGAAGGGGAAGCTATTACAGGTACCATTTTAGTTGCATTATTACCTACGACTGTATTGTTTGATTCTGGAGCTACACTATCATTCATATCTAGTAGATTTGTAGCAATGCATAGAGTAGTTACTTCTCCTTACCTAAGAGTTGGAAGATTCTTACCGGAGGAGGTATCGTGCCGTTACCAGCACTATCAGAACGTGTTCGGTAGTCGTATGTGGTAGAGAGATGAGAGTGCGATTCTTGGTATTATCCATGCCATACTTTGATGTTGTGCTAGGCATGGTCTGGTTAAGCCAGTATAATATCGTACTAGACTGCCGAAAGGGTAGTGTCACTTTTAGACTGCCAGATCAACCGGAGTTCGAGTACATGCATGGGACCGTCGAGCAAGGAGTAGGACATATAGCTAGAACTTACATGGCTATGGAGATGGTACCCCCACCAATAGTTGTAGAATTTGAGGATGTGTTTCCTGAAGAATTGCCAGGATTACCGCCAGATAGAGACGTGGAGTTCACCATTGAGCTAGTACCCGGAGCAGCACCGGTATCTTCTAATGTATACCGATTGGCGAAGAAGGAACTAGATGAGCTGAAGCTACAATTAGAGGAGTTGCAGAGCAAGGGATTTATCTATCCTAGTGCATCACCCTGGGGAGCACCAGTGTTGTTTGTACCTAAGAAGGATAGAACAGTACGTATGTGCATTGATTACAGAGCCCTTAATGCTTTGACTATCAAGAAGAAGTACCCCCTGCCGCAGATTGATGATTTATTCGACCAGCTGATGGGAGCAGTGGTGTTCACAAAGATTGACTTGAGATCGGGTTATCACCAAGTAAAGGTGCGAAGAGAAGACATTCAAAAGACAACATTTATGACTCGTTACGGTTACTACGAGTTCTTAGTGATACCTTTTGGACAGACGAATGCACCTGCTGTATTTATGAACTTAATGAACAGAGTATTCCACCAATACTTAGACCGGTTCATGGTAGTCTTCATCGATGACATCTTGGTGTATTCGAAGAACGAACCATGAGGAGCACGAAGAGCACTTGAGATTAGTGTTAGAGACGCTGAGGAGAGAGAGGCTTTATGCCAAGTTGAGCAATTGCGAGTTCCTTCTAGATCGTGTCTCTTTTCTTGGACAAGTTATCTCAGGAGATGGTATTTCAGTAGATCCGACAAAGATTTTATCAGTAGAGATATGGCCAACCCCTACCAATGTGTCGGAGGTGAGAAGTTTCCTAGGGCTTGCCAGATATTACTGGAGGTTCGCAAAGAACTTTGCGAAGATTGCAGAGCCGATGACCCGCTTGACCCGTAAGGAGCAGGAGTTCACTTGGACAGAGGAGTGTAAGAAGGCATTCGACGAGATGAAGAAGCATTTGACTACAATACCTATCTTGACCATACCTTCTGGACCCGGAGGATTCGTGATCTATAGCGACGCATCCTGGAAAGGATTAGGATGTGTCTTAATGCAACATAGAAAGGTTGTGGCTTATGCCTCTAGGCAGTTGAAGACACATGAGAAAAACTATCCCACCCATGACTTGGAGCTTGCAGCAATGATCTTTGCTTTGAAGCTTTGGAGGCACTACCTATATGGAGAAAGAGTAGAGATATTCACTGATAATAAGAGCCTAAGTACGTCTACATCCAGAAGGACCTTAACCAGAGACAGAGACGTTGGCTCGAGGTGATGACAGACTTCGAGATTGAGCTACAGTACCACCAAGAAAGGCCAACGTAGTAGCTGACGCGTTGAGCAGAAGACCCATGGCATTCTTCTTGACTATCCAACAACATCTGCTGAGAGATCTAGAATAGATGGGTATAGAGGTCGTTATGCCCGGAGTTGACGGATAATTGTCGAGTTTCCAGTTGCAATCAATATTAGTAGAGAGGATCAAGGCCGCTTTGTCGACAGATGCCAGATTTCAGAGGCTTCGATAGAGGATAGAGACTGAAATACATACAGGACTGCGTATACAAGAAGACAGGACTTTAAGATGTGGATATCATCTCTATGTTACAAATAGAGAACTTCGGCAGGAGTTGATGACAGAAGCACACAGTTCAACATACTCTATTCATCCAGGAGGCAGAAAGATGTATAGAGACTTGAGGCAGTACTACTGGTGGCATAGAATGAAGAAAGAAATTGCCCGCTTTGTAACGAAGTGCCTGGTGTGTCAGCAGGTCAAGGCTAAGCATCAAAGATCTGCAGGATTACTTCAACCGCTTCCGATACCTGAATGGAAATGGGAGCATATCACTATGGACTTTGTTACGGGCTTTCCGAGGAGTCCTAGTGGTCGCAATACAGTTTGGGTGATCGTAGATAGACTCACCAAGTCCGCACACTTTTTACCCTTCAGAGTCGGGCAATCTACAGAGGTCTTAGCAGATATGTACATGAGGGAGATTGTGCGATTGCATGGAGTGCCAGTTAGTATAGTGTCTGACAGGGATACGAGGTTTACATCTTACTTTTGGCGGATATACAAGAGAGTCTCGGTACCCGCCTGAAGTATAGCACATCGTATCACCCTCAGACTGATGGCCAGTCCGAGCGCACCATTCAGACATTGGAAGACATGTTAAGAACGTGCATACTGGATTTCGGAGGATCATGGGAGGACCAATTACATCTGGTCGAGTTTTCCTACAATAACAGCTATCAAGCGAGCATCCAGATGGCTCCCTATGAAGCATTGTTTGGAAGTAAGTGTCGTTCCTTAGTATGTTGGAGCGATATAGACGAGAGACAGATCCTTGGGCCAAAGTTGGTTGTTCGTACAGTGGAGAAGGTGAAGAAGATACAAGGGCACCTGCGAGCAGCACAAGATAGACAAGCACTGGGCGAATACGCATCGACGACCCCTAGAGTTCCAGGTTGGAGATCACGTGTTTCTAAATATCTCACCTACTCGAGGGACTATCAGATTTGGAGGCAAGAGGAAAGCTGAGTCCGAGGTACATCGGACCATTCGATGTGTTGGAATGCATCGGAGAGGTTGCTTACAGGTTAACTTTACCGCAGACTTTGGAAGGAGTCCATGACATCTTCCATGTATCTCAGTTGAGGAGGTACATACCAGATCCGAGTCATGTGCTTGACCATTCAAAAATCACAGTCGACCCGAGCTTATCATACCAAGAAGTGCCTGTTGAGATTCTGGACAGAAGTGAGAAAGTACTGCGAGGTCAGACTATCCTCCTATTTCGTGTCTTATGGAGGCATCATGCACCAGGCGAGTCAACCTTGGAGCGTGAGGAGGATATTCGACAGCGCTATCCCTATCTCTTCGAAGGACTAAGTATGTAGTAGCATTTTTATTTCAGTCAATAGTTCTTGCCATAAGTATGTTTTAATTTTGAGGACAAAATGCTCTAAAGAGGGTAGATTGTAAACCCCCTCGACCAATTTAGAATTTAATTTAGCTTAATTTGAGAGACTAGGATTAATTTGGATATAATTAGAATTAATGTGCAATAATTATATGACTTAATACACCTTAACGTTGTTTCGATGGTTGGAGCACTACGATAGTAGGTACCCCCAAACTATTTAAATACTCATCTTCTAGACATGCCAGACTACCCATCTGACCCTTGTGTAACTTTTAGATACTCAATATCGTGCTTCATTTGAGCCGTGCAATATTCGTTACAAACGTCTATGTATTATTTCAATAAATCCGATTTCCCTTAATTGTCCATTCCTACTTGAATTTGAGGCATAACCACAACCCAATTCCCTATAACCCAAATTAGGGTATTAGCCTACGTTGAGCCAGCTATGCCCATGACTCTTGTATTCCACTCGAACCTAGTTCCATGTGTCTTCAATTCATTAAGGAGCGTCCCCCGCATTATTTTTAATTAAATTAAATTAGAGGCAATTTCACCCTAAACAGAACCTAACCAAGCCCACGTGCACCCTTTCACATGGACCAGCCCCACCCCAACAAGGCCAGACAGGCCTAAGTCCCGGGGCCAGCCCATAAACCCTATCCTATATAAATACACATGTTCCCTACATTAAAAACCTAAAACCTTTTTCTCTTTACCACCAAAGAAGAAACCCTAGCCGACTCCCCTACTTCCGAAACTGAGCCCTCCCCCTACCCGACCGGACGGCTCCACGACATGCAACCCGCCGGCACTGCCCCTCAACATCGGGCCACCCTGCCAGTCCACCTGCATCCGCCGGACCCCCTCCGTCATCACCACCCTCTTCACCATCAGCCCATCCTCCATCGAACCAACGAACCTTTCCCCACCCCGACTTCCAAACCACCGCCTCCAACACTGCCTGACGCTGCCAGCCACCGCCACCCGAGTCGTCGGTCCACCACCTCAGTACCACCTGCAGCCAACCACCTATATTGAATGCCTCCACCCGCACCATCACCATCCCCGTCACCGGCATAACCTCCATTAAACCCGACGACCGATCCCGACAGCTCCCAACCACCTCCAACACCGCCAACCACCGCTTGCAGGCCGACCCCGACCTCCCCCATGACCTGACCGCCACTCAGGCACCGTCCCAGCCCACTGTCGCCGTGCCAGGCTGCTACAACCGCTGCTGCAACCTACTGCAGTTGCTGTTACGGCCGCTGCCGTTGATGCCTTGTTCGCCGGCCGACGCCGGAGTGCCACCTCTCGCCGGAGGACGGCCAGAGTATGAGCACAGACCCTCACGTTTATCCTTAAATAGGTAACCCTCATTTGGCCTCTTTCTTTATTGTATCATGAATAGTGTATCGTCGTGTCGTCGAGTTGTGTCGCGTGCCGTTACGTGGACACAAACAATTTATATGGAACCCTATATGTGAGTATGTATGTTAGTTAGATTTAAGCAGTAATTAATAGATGATAATTATTCCCAATCATAAGAATGGTATAAAGAACTTGCATTCCACCTAAAAATGTAGACATAGACCTAATACACTTAACATGGGAATTAATGACGTGTAATTCAACAAGACGTAATGTAGTGTCGTAAACCATAACTTAGAAATTATTGTCGTAAGGTATGCGGTGACTGAGGACAGGGCACGCGTGCATCTTAGCTACGTGTACACGCGCCACTGTAGTCGACAGCCGTTATCTTGTGCCAGTACCTAAGATCAGCATCGTAAGTTGTGTGTATGTATTGCTTAGTATCTGATGTCAGTATTGTTATACTATATTGTGTGTTTAGGGTCTTTGGACCAGCTAGGAGATGCTGCAAGAGCAGGCTATTGGCATTCACAGCTTGAGGACCCAGGTAAGATACCTTGCCATATTTACTGTTTAAATAAAATGTTGCATATGTTGTATGATATATTGTTGTTTTATTTCATATGACTGTGCGCGTCCGAGATTGACTCGGGTGCAGTCGACGGATGCGTCGATGATTTAGTGTAACTGACCTAGTCTCTAGCAGACCCACCATATTAAGGAGGATACTCTGATATCTTCCGAGAACTTATACTACTACATGGTTTATAGTGACAATTTCATATTGGGATGCTGGTTCGCGTACTCGATTAGCTATCGGTGCGTGTGACATGCATCACGGTTAGTTCGTAACTCAAGATTATTTTATTTATAGAGACTTGGCATATGGATGCGTGGTATGCATGTCGAGTATTCGACTTGTGTATCTACATTGGGCGGGGAGGACCACTAGTAGGCATATGGGATACACATATTGGAATCCGTAGTATACGGAGGAGCCACGGATCCAATGACTCCCTTTATGCAGATTCCACATTCTTCGGAGCGGTATAGACGTTAAATATACTATACAGCTTCCACGTTCTTCGGAGTGGTATGGACGTTATGCCTACACCTACCCATACGTACCAAAGTTGTCCTCACATTGCATTCACTTAGATGGTTAGCATACCCCTTTATTGCATTTAATTTATTCAGTATTCATATATATGACATGCTTCTATTTATCTTGTTACGTCCCTCTGAGGACCTGGTACCTTTCCAGATTTGGACGAGGCATATTACCCTACAGTGTACGAACCAGGACAGGAGACTAGGTATGCTATAGCTGAGGAGCTAGAGGTGCTACCGTCAGAGTTTCCGTGATCAGTTGGTAGGCCTTTTGGCTAGGATTGGGAGCATCATTATCTAGTGAGCTGATGCCCTAGTCATTACTCTTTTTATCTGTCATTCAGTACTTTATTTTTGTCCTAGTAGTGGGTTTGTTCCCACCAGACATTCTTGGTTGTACTAAGATATTTTGAGACTGGCGTTTATCTTCCAGCAGTTATTATTAGTACATTCTTGCTGTTTATTTTGTGGATGAGATTAGATTACCTGTTGTTGATTGATATTGGACTTGTTAGTTATTTAGGACAGCATAGCACTCTTCATTGGATCCATTAAATTGGGATATTCTCGGAGACGTGATAGTTGTCTATTGCCACGTGGCCTAGTTCTATATATTTTTGGGACTGGGCGTAACAAAAACCCTAACCCTAAAACTAGGACCTCAGTTGTTGTTTTTATTAGCTTTTGGTACCGGATTTATCCCCGGTTTTGGATTGAGACCTTGTATTGTATATTATTCAGGATATTGTATTATTATTATTATTATTAATGTTGTTGTTATTTTAGTAGCAGTTGTTTAGACTTTGTAGTTATTAGTCTTCTGTGTTATCTTATCGTGCTTAGATTCGTGATTGAGTACTTGTGTTATCATTATGATATTGCTCCTCCATTTGGAGTTGAGATCTTGACAGGTATATATATTGATTGCATGAGATTGTTAGCCAGATAGTAGACCAAGACAGCGTTCTACCGCCGATGCTGCGGCTTAGGCTGGACTTACCCATGACTCATGTCCGATTTTTTGGGTGCGGGTCATGATACTAAACCTACTCACACCCTTCTCTGATCCAACGCCGACCCAGACTGCCACCGACCTCCAGCCCAGCGCCGCGCAGTCACCGGAGAACAACCCGCCGGCCGGCCGCACGTCCGCGTCACCGCGAGCAGGCCACGCAGATTCGCAGCGACGACCCTGATTTCACACGTTGTTTTCCGCTCCATCTTGCGATCAATTTCTAATCTCTCTTCACCGGTATGTTCACGACATATCCCCCTTCCAACTCTGTTATTTAGTTTCCATCGAACAGCGCTTAACCTTAGGTAGAAATTGAGGCCAAGTTGGAGAAAAACTACGACTTTAAACTACAAAAAATTGTAGCAACCCCCCTATGTTTAAGGACTGATATCTTCCTCCACAGACATCCAAACTTAGATCTACCTTTTCTATATGAAGACCATATAACTGAGATCATTTCTAGTAAATTAGATTATTTTATTTTGTGTTATATGCAAAATTAAACTAGATTAAAACTCAGGAAAAACTTATTTTTAAAACTTTAAAATTTGAGATAGGAGCACGCTCCACCAAACGGGACTGCCCCGTTGCGTATCAATTGCACCGAAAGACGCATATGATATATCCTGAAGTATGGGCTTTCGCGGAAAGTGATTTGGACGTGTGTGCGCGTTAGAATCAACCCGTATCCGTGAAAAGTCCCCGTATCGTGACTTTTGCAAAATACCGCACCATTTAGTGTACGCTCGTTGAAATATGATAAAACTTGCGCCATAGGATTCGCGGTATCACGCTGGTCCTGTGACCCAAGTTTTACGCGATTCTGAGTTAGTTGACCAAGCCGCCTATTTATAGGCCCCACAGTTGACATTTTGGGCAAATTTGTGCTCGGCTCACCGAAATCTAAAATTGGACATACAGTTGAGTTTGTACTGACGTTTAGATATTGTTTGACCTATAATTTGTTACATTTAGAGATATTTATCCCTGACATGCATTTTGGTGCAAAGTGGGCCACATTTGGAACCCCACTTTGGTCAAAAATTACCGTTTTGCCCCTGTGTCCAAATTGGACAAAAGGGTAGTATTTTTTAGCTATTTTGCTGATTCCGGGAATGTTGGTGATTTTTATTTCAGCATCTAGAGATGTTTATTCAGAGGTCTTAGTTTTTGATCCTGTGTACTTGACATCTAGACGCTTACACTTTGCAGATTGCTTGCCAGGCAAGTATACCTTGCCATTGTACTGTGATTTACATTTCATATGATGTATGTACTTTATTTCTGTCCATTTAGTTCATATATTTTAACTGCTATATAAATTCTGCGTCCAAGAATAACTTGCGTGCAGCGACGGTGTCGTCGTATTCTATTTTTATTATATATATGCATCTTGTCCTAGTTTATGAGACCACCCCAATATCATTGAGGCATTCCTATGTTTCATTGGCCATGACACTGTTGTTAGACGAGTGTAAGTCTCATATAGGACACGAACTTGCGCACTCGGCTGGCCACTGGTACGTATAGGTCGTGCGACGGATAGGGATAACTGCTGGTAGAAATTTTGTATGCTAGAAGAACTGGCAGTTATTTAGAGGTATCATCTTGTCATGGATGTGACATGCTTAGAGCATGGGGTGAGGAGAACAACAAGTAAGGCGTTTGGGCTTATTTGTACTTTTCTTGTGTAACCCGTACGCTCCGCCGGAGATGCACGATCATGATTACCACTATATATTATATATTATCAGGCGGCCTTTGACGTTCAAAAGATGACATACTTTGTAGGCCCCTGAATCTCCGAGAGAATCATGCCAATCTTATTTTAGCCAGATAGCCCACTTGTTGGAAAGTTGTTCTCAAACTGTATTCACATAGATGGTTAGGCGACCCATTTGATGTTTATTTTCAGTAATTTATTGGCATGCTTCTATGTATCGTGTTATGTCCCTCTGAGGACCTGGTCCCTTTCCAGGTATAGACTTTCAGGAGTATCCACAGGAGTACGGACCCGGACCTGACGCTTCATACCAGACTGAGGAGTTCTTACCTTCGGAGTACCTTTGATTCATCGTAGCTGATGGATATTCTAGTTGCTATTTCTTTTATGGACGTTTATCTTAAATTAGAGTTAATCTCTTCTCTCATTTAGTAGTTTTAGTATAGTCGATTTGTAGTGGATTTGTTTCCACCCGACTATCATACTTTGATACTTCTTATTCGATATTCAGTTATTTATTCCTATTTATTTACTTTTGCTGTGGATGAGATATAGATTGCGTGTGACTTGTTGACAGTATATTACCACTTATGGATTTGAGATTCATGTACAGCGTACGTGTGTGTTACGATCTTCCGTCACATTTGAGTTTTGTATACAAATGGCAGGCGTGTTACGTATTCCTAGTCCTACGTATTTTGGGACTGGGGAGTGACATATTTTTGTGGTGGCCCATGTAGGTCAATGAATATATTATCTCGGTTATGTTACTGTACTGAGCCTGCATATAGGAATAGAGTGTAGGATCTCATCCACGATTGACTAAAACTCATCTTCCCTTTTCAACTTACTATTTAAATTCTTGCATCCTGTTTGATTCATGTACTCCTTCTAATCGTTTCGTCTACCTCTTGCAGAGAGATGGATTCGCGTAGTGGATGTACTGCCGCCGAACGGCTACACACCTTCAGGAGTCAACGGCCAAACTCGAGGGGAGACCTCGACGAATCCTAGACTTCCAGGTCCAGATGGACAAACTCATAATCCAGTTTCATCTGATCTTCCCGCTTTACCTAATAGGACCCTTCCAGCTTCATCGATATCCCAGGATGGCCAGACACAGCTGTTCCAATTCTTCCAAATGATGATGCAGGAACAGAGACAATAGGGGGGTGCACTAGCTGTAGAGCAGAGGCAGCAAGCGGTAGAACAGAGGCGAGAATTTTGGGCAGCACTTGAAAGAATGGCTGCACAGGCTTCTATACCAGCTCAGGCACTAGTTCTAGTACCACGAGCTAGAGTTGGTTCAGTCAAGGACTTTGTACAGATGGGTCCCAAGTCGTATAAAGGCACTGAGAGCCCAGAGGAGACTATAAACTGGATTACCCACACCAAGAAGTTATTAGAAGCATCACAACTACCTACAGATCTATGGATGACCGGCATAAGGACGCAGCTAGATGGTAACACTCATCACTGGTGGGAATCAATGGAGCGCCAGTTGGGTACATATCAGACTTGGGAATAATTCTTGGAGTGCTTTGAGAGGAAGTACTTCTCGGACACTGTAAGGGACGTGTTGTATGATTAGTTTCTTCATCTGGAGTAGGGAAACAAGACAGTTGACGAGTATGATGCAGAGTTTAGTCACCTTAGTAAATATGGTGCTGCCCTGATACCGAATGACTTGGAGATGGCTAAGAGGTTTCACCGTGGACTGACTCAGGAGCTCCAATACTACACTAGCTCACAGTCCCGGATCACTTATACCGAATTATTGACAGAAGCTAGGTTGTAAAAGACCATCAGTAGGGAAAATGAGGTTAATTGAAGATACAGCAAGGACTAGCAAGGACACAGTAAGGAGGGCCTATCAGACGTCCTTTGACACAGCAACAACAGCATCAGCACAGAGCAGGACCGTACCAGATTTTGGAGAAGCCCTACTACAATTATTGTGGGAAATGCGGGCATATTTCGCGAGACTGTCGGACTCGTTTGGGTCAATGTATGAGGTGTGGTTTTGGACAGCATATGGCTAGAGACTGCCCAATGTAGCAGACATTAATGCTTCCACCGCCAGTACAAAGGCTAGAACTTCCAGCACAGAAGCCAGTTTAACAGATGACTAGACCAGGAGCACCTCGACCCCCAGAAGCCGGAGGATTTCAGCGAGGACCACCGTTACCTAATCAGAAGGATCAGTACATAAGGGCCAGTCATGTACTATCACAGACGAATGGACAAGCTTTTGCACTAGAAGTGGATGACATGGATCAAGAGATTGATGTTATAGCAGGTATTACTCTTGCTTTTACTTTTCCTGCTGTGACATTATTTGATACGGGAGCCACCCACTCGTTTATATCTTCTAGTTTTATTGCCAAACACAATATTGCCACTAAATCTTTACCTAGTTGTGTTAGAATTCTCACCGGAGGAGGAGTTGTACCTGTTAGTCGGATTTGTAGATCGTGTCTTGTAGTAATTCGTGGCAGAGAGATGAATGTCCGACTCTTAGTCCTTCCTAAGCCAAATTTTGATATTGTTCTTGGGATGGACTGGCTAAGCAAGTGCCACGCTTTCTTTGACAATTTTGGAGGAAGGATTCTTTTTAAGGTACCGGGCCACCTGGAACTTGAGTTTGCACGAGTATCCACAGAAGCCCTTGATGGTGTGCAGCTTGCAATGGACGACGTTATTTATCACACCATCATTTCAAAATTCCAAGACGACTTTCCAGAGGAATTGCCAGGACTACCTTCGGACAGAGACGTAGAATTCTCGATTGAATTGACACCAGGAGAAGCACCTATAGCGTCGCATGTTTATAGATTGGCGAAGAAGGAGATGGATAAGCTGAAGGCACAGTTGAAAGAATTAGAGGAGAAAGGTTTCATCCGACCAAGTGCATCACCCTGGGGAGCACCAGTGTTGTTTGTACCAAAGAAGGATGGGTCAGTGCGTATGTGCATCAACTTCAGAGCCTTAAATGCAGTGACCGTGAAGAACAAATATCCATTACCACGCATTGATGACTTATTTGATCAGCTAAGTGGAGCCAAGGTGTTCTCGAAGATAGACTTGAGATCGGGATATCACCAAGTGAAGGTACAGAAGCAGGACATCCCGAAGATAGCATTCAGGACAAGATATGGACACTACGAGTTTCTGATCATGCCATTTGGGCTTAATGAATCGAGTATTCCATCAGTATTTGGACCAGTTCGTGGTCGTCTTCATAGATGACATACTTTTCTATTCAAAGAGTCACGAGAAGCACCTGCGGATTATCCTAGAGACCTTGAAGAGAGAGCAGTTATATGCGAAGCTCAGTAAATGTGAGTTTTTCTTGGACACAGTCTCGTTTCTTGGGAATGTCATTACGGAAGATGGTATTTCTGTTGTTCCAAAGAAAATCTCGGCAGTCGAGACATGGCCCGTTCCTAAATCACCATCGGAAATGAGAAGTTTCGTTGGAGTTGCGGGATATTGCCGACGGTTCGTGGAGAACTTTTCAAGGATAGCAGCGCCAATGACTCGGTTGACATGCAAGGACCAAGACTTCATATGGACCGACGAGTGTCAAGCCGCTTTCGAGGAGTTAAAGAAGCGACTGACCACAACGCTAGTATTGACTATTTCATCAGGATTAGGAGGTTATGTGATTTACAGTGACGCATCAGGAAGAGGCATGGGATGCATGTGGATGCAGTATAGCCAGGTGATTGCATATGCATCTAGACAGTTATGAGTACATGAGAAGAATTATCCAACTCATGACTTGGAGCTTGTAGCCGTTGTTTTTGCTCAGAAGCTATGGAGATATTACCTATATGGAAAATGAGTGGAGAACTTTACAGACCATAAAAGCCTCAAGTATGTCTTCACACAGAAAGAGTTAAATATGAGACAACGTCGAGGTCATCCTAGTATCCTATGTCCTATATTCTATAGCAGGCACGCAGTAGTACAACTAAGACATCGCACTACCACGACATCGCACAACTTGCGAAGTCTGACCTGCATGGGCCACCACTAAAAACGAGTCACGACCCGCACCCGGTATAGGGGCACGAGAGCATGGGTACGTCCAACCTACGCCGCAGCATCGGCGGTAGAACGCTGTCTAGGTCATGATACTACCTAATTAATCTCTCACGAATATCCAACTCCATAAGGAGACACAGATATCACAATATAATATGGAATATACTCAATCACATAAGCTAAAGCACGATGAGATATCGAAGCAAAAAATAAAATATAAGACAAGTCTAAACATAATAAATAGTCTAACCTGCAATCAATAACATCCAATCTCCAGGTATGCTGGAAACAAGTCCTCTATGTCACAGTCTGGAAAAAATATCCAGTCAGAATTGGAATGAAATACACCTCTAACAGCAGTTCCACATATATTGACAAAAACTATAACACAGTGTAAAAAAATACAAGACAGATATGAAAACTGGCAATAAGAAATACTGACGAGCATGGATATACTAGAAATAGAAATACTGGAATAAATGGAATACTGGAGCATGTCATCATCAATGTACATCTAGCAATAAAATAGAAATCCAACTACACGCAAGAACAATGAACTGGTATATAAGTGTGTACAAGAACAACAACTAGAACATGTAGAGATGCTAGATCAATATACTAGAGATGCATGTCAATGATCCTCTAACCAAGTGTGTGAAACATTAGTATATCATGTGATCGTCTTGGGACTGATCAGGCTTGATACATATGATTAGCTATGATTCATGTAGGGTCAGGCTAACCATCCGGATAGCTATGATGCGAGCAATAGTCATGCTAATCACATGTAATAGGCCATGAGGCATGTAATGGTCAGGCTGCAACGACGTGAGGTGTGGGTGAGCTATGATGCATGTAAGGTTGGGTATGATCACATAAGCTACTAATATTTCCCTATTTTCCCCAGCTAGCACGATGGATCCCAATCACGACTCCTCGTGACAGGTCTCGATGATGCCAACTCGTGTAAATAGCATTGTCAGAGTCATGTACGCTATACAATAAGAATTATAGAGATAATCAACATAATGGAAACTGTCAGAGAATGTACTTGCCTGGGGTCCTGCTGCTGGTATAAATCAGAGTCCAAGTCACAGTCCAAATAGCCTATGTATTACAATTTACCGTGTCAAAAGATAAATTATTTTAATTTATTTAATTCTATAATAATTACTCTAAAATCCTATTTTAATCTTATTATTCTGATTTTTAGGTTAATTCCTAATTTTTGTCCAAAGGAACTGAATTTTATCAACTCGAGACTCATGGCACGCAAATCGAGGCGATCTGTTGACCAAAAAGTCAACCAACACAAACTTGACTTTCATGCATGATTTTCTATATATTTCAGCGTCAAAAACATGCTGGAATTTACGGCTCGTCCAAATTCAAATTCGTTTGGGAATTATGGCACATACAAGTTTCGTATCGTGCACCGATGGTTAAATTCTAACCTAGAAGTTCTACAGAATTAATAGTATGTAAATACTTCGAATTAATTCTGAGAAAAATATATGTCAATGATCTCGACATTAGCTTTCCGAAACTTTAAACGGTTCATGATTCTGATTCCTGGTTCTCCCGAAATCATGAAAACATCAAAATACGTCTATTTTCGGACATGCTATGTTCTACGAATTTTCCAGAATTTAATAATCATAATTTCGTAAAACAAATTATATAATCAGAAATCTAACCTCAATATCGTTCTAACACAAAAAACTAGGCCTTGTTTGGAGTCCGGAGCTATGCGCAATGGCTTTTTGAAGATAAAGGAACCCTAGATGGCAATTCTCCAAAAAATCGGCTCAAGAAAAACCCTAGAAAATATCTTAAACTATTATATATATATAGAGGAGAGAGAGAGCAGCCGCGGCTCGGAGTGCGCCATGTGGCAGCCATCCGCTGCTCCCTGCTGACATCGAACGGTCGTGGATCCACGCGGCTCGGCTCAGCTCGCACCCACCCCGCGGTCACTGACAGGCGGGCCCGACACTGTTCCCTGCTGGTGGCTGACAGGTGGGCCCCATATTTGCTGACTGGGCAGAATTAATTACTTTTTGGGTTTTCTTTTTCAGAAATTAGTTTTTAATTCAGTTTTTCATAATTAACTCAAAATAAATGCTAAAAATAATTAGAAAATTCTCAAAAAATTCTAGAAAATATATTTGACTATTTAGAACCTAAAATAAAAGTTTGGAACATTTTTATTTATGTTTAAATCTAAAATAAATTCTTGAAAGTCCTAGAAAATTAGGATTACTAGTTTTTAATTAACTAAAAATTGTGAAAAAATCCCAATAGCCCCAAATTAACCTAATAACAACATTTAAGCATGAATTTCAGGATACAGAGGTTACAAGTCTACCCACCTTAAAAAAAATTTTGTCCTCGAAATTTAAAATCCTCAATAGTTGTATGTATTCATTTATATTATTTTACCATCAAAATTAAATTCATCAAACCATATAATCATGAAGTAAATCCATATTGCTATAAATCTTCCAAAATTCTATAGATATCATATTCCTAAAATCTTCAAATTTAAAATCGAAATCCATTCGTATCATAATCTCCTCAAAAACTTTATGCTAATTACTAAATACAAAACTTAATATCCAATCCTCAATTTTTTTAAATCCAATCAATGTATACTTATAAATTTAAATTCTCATCCCAAAATTAGAATTCAAACACTAATCCATTAATGATCTTACTCCTCGATTCTTTTTTCACACAATGCTCAAATAATATAATACTCGCAAAATCTTCAATTACAATATTCAAAATAAATCTATATCTTGCAGTCAAATAAATACAATGATAATCTTCTTAATTTTCTTAAATGTTAGTGACATTCAATCATACCACAATCTTCATAAAAATTTATGATTTTAACAAATCGTCAATTCTGTCATTTTAAATTCTCAACTCTCTTCATTTAAATAAATATTTATCCTCAAAATTTAAAATACATTGTCTCTCTTTGTCAATTCATAACCTCTTCATTAATTCTTTACCACGGTCAAACCCCCAACAATCAAGGTCTAAGAAAATCCTACCTATAGTCACACAACATACAATCTAGAGAAAACATACATGGTTATGGTCTCCTTTGTCATGGTATTGCAGTCTCTGCTAGGGTGTACTACTAACTATATTCTAACAAGAAAATTATTGATACAAGCTATGGTAATAAGAAATCAATCAATCAAACAAACAGATGGAAAAGGAATATGAGGGAAGAACAGAACATAGCCTTCTAACCCATTACTTGGACATCTTAATCCTCTAATATACACTTAACTCTGGCACATTAACTCACTAATTATTATCTCTATATACTGATATCCATCTCAACTAATCACTAGTCCACAAGATATCCATGGATACATCCACATTACACACGTTTGTC
Organism: Iris macrosiphon; assembly: GCA_036927795.1. NCBI lineage: Eukaryota > Viridiplantae > Streptophyta > Magnoliopsida > Asparagales > Iridaceae > Iris > Iris macrosiphon. The sequence continues at coordinate 35,927,997 of JAYESA010000011.1, forward strand.
TATTAATACCAAAATCTGATACCAAGGACCTCTAACACAACCATCGGTCAAATGACGCATCTAAAGTTTGATACCTGTATCCCTTTAGGTACCACTGTTTCTACTATAAGTATACTCATTGCTAACTCTCTTACCTACTGCAATTGTTTATACTAGTTGTTCTTATCACTCAAGTGCACACCAAGTGCAACACACCATACTAAGTACTACTCATTCTAATACAACTCTAGATGGACACCCAAGTCTGTCTGCAGTGCCATCTCAATCATACTCAGCCAATGGATCCTTATATATGCACTTCATTCACTCATATACTAGTATATATTTCTTATCCACCATAAAATTTTATCCTCAAAGTAAAATAATCAAAATTTAACTTCTTGAACAATTTAAAATAAAATACATATACCTTCCTCAAAAGTTAAATACTCAAATATCGAAATAAAATTTTTAATCACTTCCAAAATCTTTATAGCTTTGACTATGTTTATTGAATTAAATTTAAATCCTCAAAAATTCAATAATATAAAATCTTAACTCCTCAAAAATTCTTTAAAAATTGAAATTCATTTCCACTCTTCAAATTATAAATTTAAATCCACAAGTATGCATATAAATACTCACAGTCTCTAATACTCAAGGTGCACACAAATACATCAATTATCTACAACTCTCAACTGTGGACTGAAATTTGTACTGCCCGAATTACTTGCACTACTACTTCCAAATGATCAAAGTTATCATCACACGTATTTTTTTTCCAATGATTTTCTATCTATATTAACTGATACACCAATCTAATTATCATCACACAAAGTAGTTATTGTCATTAGCACCTTGCTCAACAAATCCTCGATATAGAATCATTAGTACTCTTGGTACGATAACACTAGCTTCATTATTGGATCATCTCATCAAACTTATTAGAACTCACGATTACTTGCACCTTCTATAACACTCATGTTTTACTTTACTCTCATAGGCAAGTATATGGTTCCTCATCTCGATTGATGTATATGTATTTTCTTTTTAATCTTTTATAGACTGTTACACTAATCTGTGATACACTTCATACCTTTCATGATCAATCTTGATATTCCTCTACCCATGGCATACTCATTAATACCCTTTATGCATATACATTTATTTACTCTTGATACACTCAGTATCAATCATCAAATTGAACATCATGCTCCATTAATCTTTAACACAATTCTTTGATACTTAATTATTTATATAGATCATCCAATTACATAATTTAATGACTATCCAGGACTGGCATGTTGATTCTGATACTTACTCTTGGAACCTTCACTGATACTCTTACTCCTCTTTCTATAGTACCAATACTAATTATAATAACACCTATCATAGAACTATTGCTACAAGGTACTATGCTATGGGTATCTCTAGATTAATGCGTACTGCTCACATGTCCAACTAAGAAACACTTACAAACTCATAAGTCACACCCAGTCAATACTAATACAAGAAATAAACAAAATTATAAGTCACTAATTATCATACTAACAAGGAATCCTCAAAGAAAATAAGCTCAAAAAGGAACTAGATCAAGGACTGAAGGTATCTTTACTGCTAGTAAAGAAAAGAAGCGATGGAACAAAGTCCTGGAATAACAGAAATAGATAAGTCTTGAGATTATACTTTAAGAACCAATTTAAGATACAACCTGATAATTATACACGCCTGTCAGAAATTATGACACTCAGAATCCTCGCCACGCTAGTAAGCATAGATGCGATAAATGACAGGTTCCGTAACTAAGGTATGCAACTCTATAATCATGTCATCTAGAATCTTCGCCACGCCAACCGGTATGGCTACGAGAGACTCTAAGTTTCATAACTAAAGTATGTACATCCAAGTCAGGTTCCTACGTTCTCGTCACGACAGCTAATATGGCTGCGATAAACTCTAAGTTCCATAACCAAAGTAGACGTTTTACCTTTCTCACTGTCCTCATTAATATATGTCATCAGAAGATACCGTAAATTTTTGTCCGTAAAATTCATCTCGATATGAAATCAACTCAACAATGATACCAAGAATTTAAATTTAACAATTGGTCAACAAGAATCAAACTCAACAATGATACCAAGATTTTTAATTTAATAACTGATCAACAAGGATCAAGTTCAATAACAACAAGCGAGAGCAGACGGAAATAAGAAAAAAGATTTAAATTGGAAATTATAATAAGATTCTCAAGAGGTCGTCCCAGGAATTTCTCAAGAATATTTGTGATTGAGTATCCTCTCTCATCCTAGTATCCTATGTCCTATATTCTATAGCAGGCATGCAGTAGTACAACTAAGACGTCGCACTACCACGACATCGCACAACTTGCGAAGTTTGACCTACATGGGCCACCACTAAAAATGAATCACGACCCGTAACCGGTATAGGGGTACGAGAGCGTGGGTACGTCCAGCCTACGCCGCAACATCGGCGGTAGAACGCTGTCTAGGTCATGATACTACCTAATTAATCTCTCACGAATATCCAACTCCATATGGAGACACAGATATCACAATATAATATGGAAATACTCAATCACATAAGCTAAAGCACGATGAGATATCGAAGCAAGAAATGAAATAAAAGACAAGTCTAAACATAATAAATAGTCTAACCTGCAATCAATAACATCCAATCTCCAGGTATGCTGGAAACAAGTCCTCTATGTCACAGTCTGGAAAAAATATCCAGTCAGGATTGGAACGAAATACACCTCTAATAGCAGTTCCACATATATTGACAAAAACTATAACACAGTGTAAAGAAATACAAGACAGATATGAAAACTGGCAATAAGAAATACTGACGAGCATGGATATACTGGAAATAGAAATACTGGAATAAATAGAATACTGGAGCATGTCATCATCAATGTACATCTAGCAATGAAATAGAAATCCAAGTATACGCAAGAACAATGAACTGGTATATAAGTGTGTACAAAAACAACAACAACTAGAACATGTAGAGATGCTAGATCAATATACTAGAGATGCATGTCAATGATCCTCTAACCAAGTGTGTGAAACATTAGTATATCATGTGATCGGCTTGGGACTGATCAGGATTGTTACATTTGATTAGCTATGATTTATGTAGGGTCAGGCTAACCATCCGGATAGCTATGATGCGAGCAATAGTTAGGCTAATCACATGTAACAAGCTATGAGGCATGTAATGGTCAGGCTGCACCAACGTGAGGTGTGGGTGAGCTATGATGCATGTAAGGTTGGATATGATCACATAAGCTACTAACATTTTCCCATTTTCCCCAGCTAGCACGATGGATCCCAATCACGACTCCTCGTGACAGGTCTCGATGATGCCAACTCGTGTAAATAACAGTGTCAGAGTCATGTACGCTATACAACAAGAATTATAGAGATAATCAACATAATGGAAATTGTCAGAGAATTTACTCGCCTGGGGTCCTGCTGCTGGTATAAATCAGAGTCCAAGTCACAGTCCAAATAGCCTATGTATTACAATTTACCATGTCAAAAAATAAATTATTTTAATTTATTTAATTTTACAATAATTACTCTAAAATCCTATTTAATCTTATTATTCTAATTTTTAGGTTAATTCCTAAATTTTATCCAAAGGAACTAAATTTTATCAACTCGAGACCCATGGCACACAAATCGAGGCAATTTGTTGACCAAAAAGTCAACCGACACAAAGTCGACTTTGATGCATGATTTCCTGCAGATTTTAGCATCAAAAACATGCTGGAATTTATGGCTCGTCCAAATTCAAATTTGTTTGGGAATTATGGCACATACAAGTTTCGTATCGTGCAACGATGGTTAAATTCTAACCTAGAAGTTCTACAGAATTAACAGTATATAAATACTTCGAATTAAATTCTGATTAAAATGATCTCGACATTGGCTTTCTGAAACTTTAAACGGTTCATGATTCTGATTCCTGGTTCTCCCAGAATCACGAAAATATCAAAATACGTCTATTTTTGGACATGCTGTGTTCTACAAATTTTCCAGAATTTAATAATCATAATTCGTAAAAAAATTATATAATCAGAAATCTAACCTCAATATCATTCTAACACAAAAAACTAGGCCTCGTTTGGAGTCCAGAGCTATACGCAATGGCTTCTGGAAGATGAAGGAACCCTAGATGGCAATTCTCCAAAAAATCGGCTCAAGAAAAATCCTAGAAAATAACTTAAACTATTATATATATGGAGAGGAGAGAGAGAGTAGCCGCGGCTCGGAGTGCACCACGTGGTAGCCATCTGCTGTAACGGTCACGGATCCACGCGGCTCAGCTCAGCTGAGTCCGAGTCAAACTTTGACTCGGCTCGGCTCGGCTCGCACCCACCCCGCGGTCACTGACAGGCGGACCCGGCACTGTTCATTGCGGGTGGCTGACAGGTGGGCCCCCTGTTTGCTGACTAGGCAGAATTAATTACTTTTTGGGTTTTCTTTTTCAGAAATTAGTTTTTAATTCAATTTTTCATAATTAACTCAAAATAAATGTTAAAAATAATCTAAAAATTCCCAAAAAATTCTAGAAAATATATTTGACTATTTAGAACCTAAAATAAACGTTTGGAACATTTTTAATTTTGTTTAACTCTAAAATAAATTCTTGAAAGTCCTAGAAAATTAGGATTACTAGTTTTTAATTAACTAAAAATTGTGGAAAAGTCCCAATAGCCCCAAATTAACCTAATAACAACATTTAAGCAAGAATTTTAGGATACAGAGGTTACAAAGATGTACCGGGACTTGCGACAATATTTTGGTGGCATGGGATGAAAAGAGAGATAGCTCGATTTGTTGCTAAATGTCTAGTATGTCAGCAGGTAAAGGCGGAGCATCAGAGTACAGAAGGGTTACTGCAACCACTTCCGATTCTGGAGTGGAAGTGGGCGCACATCACTATGGACTTTGTCACGGGTTTTCCAAATATTCCAAGTGGGAGAGATGCAGTATGGATAATAGTGGATCGACTCACCAAGTCATCCCATTTCTTGCCTTTTAGAGTTGGCCAGTCTACGAAAGCTTTAGCTGACTTATATATGAGATAGATCATGAGGTTGCATGGCATTCCGGTCAGCATCGTGGCAGACATGGATTCATGTTTTATATCTCACTTTTGGAGAAGCATGCAAGAGAGTCTAGGGACTCGTCTGAAGTTCAGTACATCTTATCACCCACAGACGGATGGGCAGTCCAAACGTACTATTCAGACACTAGAGGATATGTTGTGGGCTTATATGTTAGACTTTGGAGGCTCATGGGAGTATCACCTACATGTTGTGGAAATTTCTTACAATAATAGCTATAAAACGAGCATCCAGATGTCTCCGTTTAAAGCATTATATGGAAAAAAGTGTAGGTCTCCCGTGTGCTGGAGTAACATGAGAGAACGTCAGATTCTGGGACCAGAGTTGGTACTCAACACCGTAGAGACAGTGAAGAAGATACAAGGGCACTTGCGAGCAGCACAAGACAGATAGAAGTAGTGGACAGACCTTTATCGTCGTCCCTTTGGGGTTTAAATAGGGCGATCATGTCTTTTTATGAATATCACCTACTAGAGGCACTATTCGATTCAGAAGGCGTGGCAAGTTGAGCCCAAGGTATATTGGACCCTTTGATGTGCTAGAGCGAGTGGGAGAAGTGGCGTAACAACTTACGCTACCACCTTCACTCGAGGGAGTACATGACGTATTTTACGTGTCGCAACTTAGGCAATATTTGGCAGATAGCAGTCGTGTTCTCGACCATTCCGAGATCATCATTGGGCCGAGCTTGTCATACCAAGAGCAACCCGTGGGGATCCTTGATCGTCGAAAAAAGTGTTGAGGAATCAGTTTATTCCCTTAGTCCGCGTGGCATGGAAGCAAGGCGCGCCAGGAGAATCCACTTGGTAGCGCGAGGACGACATGCGCAAATATTTTCCGTATCTATTCGTAGACCAAGGTATGAATTTATTTTGTTCATTTCTACCGTATACATCGTGGCTTAGTTTTAATTTCGAGGACAAAAATTTTATAAGTTTGGTAGAATATAAAACCCCCAAATTTTAAACATTATAAATATTTGATTAATTATTTAATTTAATTACATTATTACGTAGTATATTAGAAAATAGAATTTATTGAATTTTAATTACTTGGTAAATATTCATCTAGAAATTTATGGAGCAAAACTATTATTTTATCTTATTTTATTTTATGTAGGATATATTTGTAAAAGGATGATAGATTATTTTTCGATTGTACAAATAATTTTTTTCTGAATTTTGATACCATATGTACTTATATTAACAAATAGTAGTAGTAAATAATAATAGGAATAAAAACAAATAAAAGGAAAAGAATGAAAGAGAAAAATAAATAAATAACAAAACTCTAAACAATCCCTAAAGCCCTTAACTAATCAAACCCAAAACTACTATCCTTAAAACCCAATACCCCAGACCCGCTTAACCCAAGCAGAAGCTTCCCGCGGCCAAGTCCCCCCGCTCTCCTCCTTTCTCTCTCTCTCTCTCTCTCTCTCTCTCTCTATATATATATATATATATATATATATATATATATATATATATATATATATATATATATATAATCTTGTAAAACCCAAACCCTAAACCTACTCACACCCTCCTCTGATCCAACGCCGACCAAGACCGCCGCCGACCTCCAGCCCAGTGCCGCGCAGTCGCCGGAGAACAACCCGCCGGCCGGCCGTACGTCTGCGTCACCACGAGCAGGCCGCGCAGATTCGTAACGACGATCCCGACTTCACACGCTGTTTCCTGCTCCATCTTGCGATCAATTTCTAATCCGTCTTCACCGGTATGTTCACGACCTATCCCCCTTCCAACTTTGTTATTTCGTTTCCATCGAACAACGCTTAACCCTTGGTAGAAATCGAGGCCAAGTTGAAGAAAAATTACAAATTTTAACTACAGAAAACTGTGGCGACCCCCCTATGTTTAAGGACTGATATCTTCCTCCATAGACATCCAAACTTAGATCTACCTTTTTTTATATGAAGACCATATAACCGAGATCATTTCTTGTTAATTAGATTATTTTATTTTGTGTTATATGCAAAATTAAACTGGGTTAAAAATCAGGAAAAACTTGTTTTCAAAACTTTAAAATTTATGATACGGAGCGCGTCCCGCCAAACAGGACCACCCCATCGCATACCAATTACACTGAAATACGTGTATGGTATATCCTGACGTGTGGACTTTCGTAGAAACTAATTTGGACGTGTGTGCGCGTCAGAATCAACCCGTATCTGCAAAAATTCCCCGTATCATGACTTTTATAAAATATTGCACCATTTAGTGTACGCTCGTCGGAATACGACAAAACTTGTGCCATGGGATTCGTGGTATCACGCTGGTCATGTGACCCAAGTTTCACACGATTATGAGACAGTTGACCAAGCCACCTATTTGCGGGCCCTAGGTTGACTTTTTGGGCAAATTTGTGTTCTGCTCACCGGAATCCAAAATTGGATATACCGTTGAGTTTGTACGAACGTTTAGAATTTGTTTGACCTATAAATTGTCCTATTTAGAGACCTTTACCCATGGCACATATTTTGGTACAAAGTGGGCCACAAATGAACCCTGCTTAGGTCCGAAATTACCGTTTTGCCCCTGTGTCCAAATTGGATGAAAGGGTAGTGTTTTTAGCTATCTCGCTGATTTCAGGAACGTTGGTGATATTTATTTTAGCATCCGACGACGTTTATTCGGAGGCCTTAGTTCCTGATCCTGTGTACTTGACATCTTGATGCTTACACTTTATAAATTGCTTGCCAGGCAAGTATACCTTGCCATTGTACTATGATTTACATTTCATATGATGTATGTACTTTATTTCTGTCCATTTAGTTCATATATTTTAACTGCTATATAAACTGCACGTCTAAGAATAACTTGGGTGTAGCAACGGTGTCGTCGTATTCTGTTTTTATTATATATATGCATGTTGACCTAGTTTATGAGACCACCCCATTATCATTGAGGCACCTATGTTTCATTGGACATAACACTATTATTACATGAGTATGAGTCTCATGTAGGACACGAACTTGCGTACTCGGCTGGCTACTGGTACGTATTGGTCGTGCGATGGATAGGGATAACTGCTGATAGAAATTTTACATGCTGGAAGACCTGACAGTTATTTAGAGGTATCATTGTATCATGAATGTGACATGCTTAGAGCATGGGGTGGGAAGAACATTAAGTAAGGCATTTGTGCTCCTTTGTACTTTTCTTGTGTAACCCGTATGCTCCGCTGGAGATGCGCGATCATGATGATCACTATATATTATATATTATCAGGCGGCCTCTGGCGTTCAAAAGACGACATGCTTTGTAGGCCCCTGAATATCTGAGAGAATTATGCCAATCCTATTTTAGCCAGATAGCCCACTTGTTAGAAAGTTATTCTCAAACTGCATTCACATAGATGGTTAGGCGACCCATTTGATGTTTATTTTCAGTAATTTATTGTCATGCTTCTATGTATCTTGTTATGTCCCTCTGAGGACCTGGTCCCTTTCCAGGTATAGACTTGCAGGAGTATCCACAGAAGTACGGACCCGGACCTGACGCTTCATACCAGACTGAGGAGGTCTTATCTTTAGAGTACCTTTGATTCATCGCAGCTGATGGATATTCTAGTTGTTATTTCTTTTATGGATTTTATCTTATATTAGAGTTGATCTCTTCTCTCATTTAGTAGTTTTAGTATAGTCAATTTGCAGTGGATTTGTTTCCACCCGACTATCATACTTTGATACTTCATATTTGATATTCAATTATTTATTCCTATTTATTTATTTTTGCTATGGATGAGATATAGATTGCGTGTGACTTGTTGATAGTATATTACCACTTGTGGATTTGATATTCATGTACAGCGTACATGTGTGTTACGATCTTCAGTCACATTAGAGTTTCATATACATACGGCTAGCGTGTTATGTATTCCTAGTCCTACGTATTTTGGTACTGGGGAGTGACACTCCGTCACTGTAGTGACTGCCTGTAGCCTCCAAATGCAACTGCTAGTTGTATTGTACGTGAAAACTATAATGCCTAAATCCTCTGTTGCCTGCACCTACTTTAGCTGACCCCACACACTCATACACATTGTAATGCACAGCCTAAATCACCCCATAAGAACCCCTAACATTATCTCCTAATATCCCTCACCGATACAAGTGTGCAGAATATACAATAACATAGTCTCTCCACCCTGCACAAGTGCCCTAATTTATACAACCTTTCCTTTAATTGTAACACCCATGACTGTACAGTTGGCTCAACTAAAAGTAGAGCAAACCTCCTCCAACTGAATGCGTGGACTATAATTGAACCCCCACTCTAGACTCCTAAGTACAACCACAATACAGCAGACACACTCAACACTCAAATCACCAGTACACACTAGAACAACACATCAAGAAATACTCAAAACTTAACATGATATCCATGTACCAAGCCATGATACACTCACTCAATGGTAACAATAAATATCCACACAACTACACAAGCAATTTATCGTACACTTAGTGTGCACCATGCCACACATGAGTATCACACCATGATACTCATGTGATATACTCTCTAAACACCAAGATACTCTACCCAAGCTCATAGAACACAACAAATATACTAAATATTGTATATATAACATATCTAAAAGTTATTTTAATGAAATATATAAAATTTGGAATGCTAGAGCCCTCTACACAAGCAAATACCCCTAATTCAACACGGTATCATGACGTATCGCCATACACAATGCTCGTATCCAATTATGGACACATACTTTCTCTCAAATCATGAATCATAACCTAAAATCACCTATGAGACAATCCTACAAACGCCTAGTGGTCCAAATTCAGATTTTTCTCAATTTGGCCATAAAATTTAATGTAACTTTCTCCATAGGCCTCCTATAAACCTAGTTCTTCTTCCTTTGGGTAGCCCTTAGCCATGGATAGGTTTCTAATGGTCAAATACATCATTTAGAATTAAAATAATGAGGAAAATAAAATTTTTACCTATTGGGAGATTGATTTCTAATGTAAAGCACCAAGGGGACACAAAATCCAAGGAATGTACACCTACCTCAATCTAACTTCCTTCCAATGCCTCCTCCTTGCTATTACAAGCTTCTAGCCTCCTTGGGAATAAAATTTGGGTGGGATGGGGATTAATTTCAGAATGAAAGAGGTTGGACCTTCTGTCACGACCCGCACCCAAAAAATCGGGCATGAGTCGTGGGTACGTCCAGCCTACGCCACAGAATCGACAGTAGAACGCTGTAAAGGTCCGTTCTAGGTCAACCATCTATAAACTCACAAAACCTGTCAATATAAGCTCTCTAAAAGGAGGGCAACCACGCAATATATATATGAATACTCAATTACAATAATCTAGGGGAAGAGTAAAGCACGATATGATAGCACAAGGAAACAAGAACCAAAGAGAGCAATACAATACCCAAAATATACAGTCCAAGTCTATAGCATCACAGCAGCAAAAAAAATAATACAGTACAGTCATCCAAAATAATCAACTGGGAACAACCCAGGAAAACCCACCTAGCTAACTAGAGCGCTAACGTCGTCTCCTCGCCGGGCTCCTCCTCAGTCTCGGGGTCACAGCACTCCTCGACGCCCGGCCCTAGAATGTCGGACAATAATCCTTAGGATCCTCTAGAAAAAATATGCTCAGTTAGGACTAGAACGAAGTACATAACTCTGAAAGCAACTCCAAATACATGGTAAGGTGTATATGACGAGCAATAGAAAAGTATACAAGATGCACTGGAAATAAATACATGATAGAGCAGATAAAGTAGCTGTAATACAAACAGAAGAACAATACAAGTAGAGAAGCAACTGCATGTGAGAAAACATGAATACTAGCTAAGTGCCTTGAGCACAAGTTCGTTATATGATCGGCTTAGGTTGCACATAAATAAACTACGATAACTCCGTTATGCATGAGTTGCATAACCGACATACACATGAATACTGTTTGGCTTTGATCACATAACCAACTCCTACTCCCCTCCCCCACTAATACTATTGGATCCAACCATGGCACTCTACGTACATGATAAGTAGCTCGCGCACATGAAGGCGAGAGCACAAGAAGCACATGATAGCACATGAGAATCAATACCCGAAGCACATGATGAAATACACGTGATAGAGTACCCGCTGAACACGGAAAGGGGGATAGCATCTCATGACGGGATCAACTAGTAACAGCTCGTGTAACAATGTGTCCGAATCAAGTATTACAGTTCTAGAACAGGTGATATAAACGCTATCATAAAATAAAAACTATCAGAGGTAGGTACTCGCCTGATGTCCTGAGCAACTGATGAGGATCGAAATCCGGACCGGTGTCGCAAGAACCTATTATGAAAAACAAAATTAAACAGGGTTCTATGGGGTTAAACTGATATAAAATAACTAAAAATAAGGTTCTAGGGGTATTCTCGGTCGAATGGGTCAAACCGATAAATTTTGGGTCAAAAAGTCAACCAAAGGTCCAAAAAGTCAACTCTAGGTCAAAACTAGGTTAACCGTTGACTTTTATGGTCAACGAGGACAATTATGGTCAATGCTAGGTCAAACTAGGGTGCCCCTAAAATTCTAGGTCAAAACTAGCTCATTAAGCTAGTAAACCCTCAAACTCGCCTTCTCGAGATACCGGGATACCCTCGGTATCCGATACGTTGACCTAGGCCACGCACCCCGCCTAAACCCGCTAAAACCTATGCAGTGCACACGTAAATTTATATACCAATACATAAAAACCCATCTCTAAACTCAAACCTAGGCAATTGCTCAAAAATCCCGCTTGAAACTCAATACCTTGGATATCTCATGGTATTGAGATACCTTGATATCTCAAGGTATTGAGATACCTCTCTAATACCCCTCTAACTACCTCTCTAGTTAACTATCTAAGAAGATAGATGTATACATAGTTACTAATCTAGGCTAGAATATATCTAACATATATATATATATATATATATATATACATACCTATATATATATATATATATATATATATATATATATATATATATATATATATATATATCCACAAACACATACATATATACCCATATCCCTACATATATATATTTAGCTATAACTATGCATCTAACTAGCTATATGTATATATATCTATACATATAGATATATCTATCTATCTAATATCTATCTATCTATCGATCTACCTATCTACCTATCTACCTAGTATCTATCTATCTAACTATCTATTTATCTATCCATTTATTAACCTATCTACCTATCAATCTATCTATCTATTTATTCCTAAACCTCTATCACCCTCGCTACACCCTGCTAGGCCTCGCTACGCGGCGCTGCACTCGCCACGAAGCTGCTGCTGCTGCTTACACTGCTGCTGCTGTGTGCACAGCAGTGCGCTGTGCACTGCTCAGCAGCCCCCCCTCGCTGAGCTGCACAGCTCCACACACACACGAACACGCACACACATAAACCCATACACAGACACACATATATATATATATATATATATACAACTATATATATTTATACGCACATACTAATATATATATACTTACACACACACTTATGTATATATAAGTACACACACACAAAAACATATATATACACGCACATATCTATATATCTACAGACACATAAACATATATATACCAAACACAACACAACACAACACTCCCAACACACCCCCAACACGCGCACAACCATCCCCTATACGCACAAACACATAAATATAATCCGAGAACTCTAGCACACATACCCCGAAGCTAACCGAACGCGCGCACAAGCCCGAAACTACGAAACCAAGTCGAAATGGCCGTTCGGTCATTTCGATGAACACGTAGTGTGCGGTTCACAAAACTTCCTGAAACGCACACCAAACCTACTCAAAATTGGCCTAAAATTTACCCACGGGTTCTAAATGATGTCTAGATCCTAGAAAAAAATGCTAACTCGTCGATTCTAGGCCCGTGACAAAAACGCGCATGCACATAGAACCGGCGGTGACAAAAACCCCAAAAATGCCCGAAAAGCCCATTTCTCCGCGACACGACTTCACGTGTCCGAACGGAGACACGCACTAACCCTCAAGACAATCGACAACGTCTACCTAGGTCCGTCTAACCTAGGGCATCACCCAAAATTGGGCCAATTTCGGATTCCACCCGAAATTGACATAAAACCTAGTGTCAAAGTCTCCAAACACAACCAAACTTGTTCCAACTTCCTCCCACTGGTAGCCTTAGGGTCTAGGAAGGTTCTAAACCACTAATTACACTATATAAAAGTAATTAGTAAGAGAAAATTTAGGGTTTACATCTTGGGAGTTGGAATCCCAAGGCCAAAGTCTCCAATTCACTTGAAATCACCTCCCTTAAGCTCCAAGCCTCCAAATCTAGCCTCCACACTAAGTCTAGGCTCTAAACACCTAGGTTGGAGAAGAATGTAGGATTAGGGTTCACATAAAAGTAAGAAATGGAAGAAGTAAGAGAAGGAAATAAGATTACTTACTTGAAGTGGAAAATTGGAAGAAGAAAGGAAGAAGAAGAAGAAGAAGGAGTGGAGAAGAAGACGAAGAAGAAGAAGAAGAAGAAGAAGAAATGGGGAAGAGGGTTGCTGCTGGTCGGGTCTGGATAGGGGGGTCGGCCAAGTAGAAAAGTAGGTTTACATAGTCTCCAAAAGACCAAAATGCCCTCCTCTCACTTGGGTTTGGGTTTCGGGTTCCAAAAGCACTCAAACTATCTCCTAATCTCTCCAACTAACCTATTAAAAATATAATAAATATTCTAAACCAAAAAATAGGTCTCACAAGGGTGTGGGTTGGGTCGGACATGGGTCCATTAGGGTCTGACATGGGTCCAAACTAGCCAAAACCTTAAAATAATCAAATAAAAATAATATAATCACTAATTAAATATAATTATAATTAATTATATACAATACAGAATTTACCAAATAAAAAATAAAAAAATAACCCTATTTTCTAGAATCGGGTAGTGACAGCTTCTTCTCAAATTGGGGGGGAAATAGAAGAGAGCTAATTAGGGTTGAATGGAGGCTCTAATGAACTAATGAGATATTAAATACCCCCCCCTCATGACCATCCCCCTAACCTTGCCCTAATAAAATGCAAAATACCCAAATAGCCCCTCCTAATTAGTCATGAAGGTTTGGTATTAAAAGAGTTTTAATTAAGGAAGGTTCTAATAACTAAAGGATGGGTTTACTAATCATTCTCTATAATTTAAATTAGTCAATCATGGCTAACTAATTGGTTGCACTAAGTGAGTCATGATAAGCCTAGTTGGATTCAATTAGGTTCATTAACAACAAGTCTAACAAATGACTAACATACTAACTACCAACTATATTAAATATTGATACACATGTAACAATACCAAATATTATAAAATAAAAATATAATCAATATAATTAATATGAAATATAAATATTAACAACAATTTTAAATAAAAAAAGACAAAAATACCCCTCTCTAGGAGAGTGGTAGTTACAATCCTACCCCCTTAAAAAAAATTCGTTATCAAAATTTAAGGGTGGTCGAACTCCTTCTAGGTCAACCCCGGGTCCAATCTAAATCATACAAGCATGCAAATTAAAGAATTTACTAAGTATCATCTCATGCATGGTTATGGCTTCTATTTGTCATGATTTTACAATCTCTGTCAGGATATACTAACTATACTAACTACAATAGAACAAGAGAAATCTAGAAGGTACCAATGAAGCACGCAACAATAAATAGAAATAAAGGAAAGAAAAGAAAGGAACATGACGGAATAGAACAAAACCTGCTAACCCATTATCTGTAGCATCGGCCTCCTCGACTACCATCGAAAATGCCCTGCCTTGCTGAGGTGTCTCCCTCTGCTAGTACAAGGCATGATGTTGTTCCATAGGTGGCCCAGTTCCATCACTTTAACCTCGTGCTCCACCAAATGGAGGTGTGATAGGGAAATCTCTTCTATGGTGTCCAGCGAATCCACAAAATAAACATACCTTCAGCCTCCTCATACAAACATCCCAACCGTGTCCTGACTTCCTATAGTAGGCACAAGTGGGCAATGATTGAATCTGCCTCTGAGGCTGATGCTGAACTGGAGCACAAACCAACACCTGGACCTGTTGTTGCTGCTGCTGGATATGGGGACACTTAGCTAGTCCTTCACTATAACCAGCACCACCCGAAAAATCTCTACCTCTCTTGGACTTGAGATCCAAATCATCCTCATCCCTCTGTGCATCCATCAAGATCTTCTCGAATGTAGCTGTACGGTGTCCCCTAGTAAGAGATTTGATCTCCCTAATCAAACCCTTTCGGAACTTCTTGGCCTTCCTTTGGGGATTCTGTCCCTCCATAAACCTGCTCAATCTACAGAACTCCGAGATGTACTCATCCACTATCATGCTCCCCTGGATGAGTTCTAAGAACCGGCTCTCTAGGGCACTCAGAGCCACGTCCAGAAAAAACTTTTTCTTAAAAGCTCTATAAAAGCCTCCCAAGTCAATCATGTCATCGCGATCCTCAGGTCTGTACGGAACCACGTTAGTGCTTGGTCGAACATCTGGCTACCCGCTGCCTGCACTTATAGATTCTTATAAACCTGTACCAGTCGTAGGTTCCTCTCTACCTCCTCGATCCAATCGTCGGCATATAAGATCCCTTCTGTGCCCTTGAAGTCCTTGGACCTCATCCTCTTGAAATCAACAATAGTTCCCGGCCTCGGCTGCTGTCACGCCCCAGTCCCAGAATATGTAGGACTAAGAATACGCAGCATGCCAGCTGTATGTACATGATAACTCTAATGTGTTGGAAGATCGTAACATATACGTACGCTGTATATGAATATCAAATTCACAAGTGGTAATATACTGTCAACACAAGTCACACGCAATCTATATCTCATCTATAGCATAAATAAAGAAATAGGAAATAAATAACTGAATCTCAAATATGAAGTATCAAAGAATGATAGTCGGGTGGAAACAAATCCACTGCCAATCGACTATGCTAAAACTAAATGAGGGAAGAGATTAAACTCTAATATAAGATAAATGTCAATAAAAGAATAGCAACTAAAAGATCCATTAGCTACGAAGAATCAGGGGTACCCCGAAGGTAAGATCTCCTCAATCTGGTACGAAGCGTCAGGTCCGGGTCCGTACTCCTGTGGATAGTCCTGTCCGTCTACACCTGGAAAGAGACCAGGTCCTCAGAGGGACGTAACAAGATACATAGAAGCATGCCAATAAGGTACTGAAAATAAACATCCAAAGGGTCGCCTAACCGTCTATGTGAATGCACTTTGAGAATAACTTTCCAACACGTAGGCTATCTGGCTAAAATAGGATTGGCATGATTCTCTCAGAGAATCAGGGGCCTAAAAAGCATAACATCTTTTGAACGTCAGAGGCCGCCTGTAGATAATATAGGAGTCATCTGACCACGCATCTCCGGCGGAGCATGTGGGTTACACAAAAAAAGTGCAAAAGAGCCTAAACGCCTTACTTGTTGTTCTCTCTACCGAATGCTCTATTCAAGCCATATCCATGACACGATGATATCTCTAATAACTGCCAAGACTTCTAATTATGCAAATTCTATCAGTAGTTATCCTTATCCGTCCTATGTCCCATACGTACCGGTGGCCAGGCAAATACGCAAGTTCGTGTCCTACATGAGACTCACATTCATGTAATAACTGTGTCACGGCCAATAAAACATAAAAATGCCTCATAATAATTGGGTGGTCTCATAAAATTATATCAATATGCATAATATATAATAAAGACAAAATACGACGCCACCGTCATTGCACCCAAGTTATTCTTGGATGCGCAGTTTATTTAGTAGTTAAAATATATGAACTAAATAACAAAAATAAAATGCATGCACCATATAGAATGTAAATCACAGTACAATGGCAAGGTATACTTGCTTGGCAAGCAATCTGAGTGTAAGGGTCTAGACGTCAAGCACAAAGGATCAGAAACTATGCATCTGAATGAACGTCTCCGGATGCTGAAATAAATATCGTCAACGTTCCTAGAATCGGTAAGATAGCTAGAAAATACTATATTTTTGTCCAATTTGGACACAGTGGAAAAATAATAATTTTGGGTCAAAGCGGGGTCCACATGTGGGCCATTTTGCACCAAAATACGTGCCAGAGGTAAAGGTCTCTAAATGGGACAAATTATAGGTTAAAAATATTCTAAATGATGATAAAAACTCAACGGTATAGCAAATTTTAGATTTCGGTGAGCCAATCACAAATTCGCCCTTCAAGTCAAACCGTGGGGCCCGCGAATAGGCGGCTCGGTCAACTGTCTCAGATTCGCATGAAACTTGGGTCACAAGACCAGCGTGATACCATGAATCCAATAATGCAAGATTTTTCGCTTTTCGACGAGCGTACACAAAGTGGGGTAGTGGTTTGCAAAAGTCGCGATACGGGAACTTTTTACGAATAAGGATTGATTTCGACGCGCACACACGTCTGAATCAACTTCAGCGAAAGCCCACACGTCAGAACATACCATATGCACTTTTCGGTGCAATTGGTATACGATGAGGCGGTCCCATTTGGAGGGATGCACTCCATTTCACAGAATTTTAGTTTTAAAATATCAAGTTTTTGGTCATTTTGGAGGCCAAATAATTTAACAAATAATATTAATTAATAAAAACTAAAAGAACAGTTAAATTCTTGGTTATATTGAGAAGAAAACTTTTTAATTAGATTTTGAAAATATTAAACAGGTTGGTTGCAAATTGGGCATGAACATGGGGGTTTGGGTCAAAATTTTGGACTGTTCTTGGTCTGTTTTTCGGCTGACTTTCGGTCGACGGCTGAAGGAGCGCGTGTTCGTTCCGTTTGGGAATAAAAATTGGGGATGGTTGGTTAGTTAAGGTTTTAAGAAATTTTCTTTTTCCTTTATATACTTTTCTTATTTAATACTATATATTTATTCATATATATATATATATATATATATATATATATATATATATATATGAAGTTATAAAAAATACAAAAAAAAAATTGTACACAAAAATAAATTCTAGAAATCTATCAACATTTAACAAAGATTCCAAAAATAAAAAATAAACAAATAAACAAATAATAGTTTTATGAAATAATTCTAAATGAGTATTTATCTATGTAATTAAATCAATAAAATTTATTTTCTAATTAACTAAAAAATAATCTAAAGAAATTCAATAATTAAATAAATAAATATAATATTTAAAATTAGGGGATTTTACATTCTACCAAACTTACAATAATTTTGTCCTCGAAATTAAAACCAAACCACGATAGGGAATCAGAATGGTGTGTGGTAGAAGGGAACAAAGTAAAATCATACCTTGATTTTCGAACAATTGCGGAAAACGTTTGCGCATGTCATCCTCGTGCTCCCAAGTGGATTCTCCTGGCGAGCAATCCCTCCATGCCACGCAGACTAAGGGAATAGACCAATTCCTCAACACCTTCTCTCGACGATCAAGGATCCCCAGGGTTTCTCTTGGTATGATAAGCTCGACCCAATGGTGATCTCGGAGTGGTCGAGAACATGACTGCCATATGCCACATATCGCCTAAGTTGTGATACGTGGAATACATCATGCACTCCCTCGAGTAAATGTGGTAGTGCCAGTCGATACGCCACTTGACCCACTCGCTCTAGTACGTCAAATGGTCCAATATACCTTGGGCTTAACTTGCCACGTCCTCTAAACCGAAAAGTGCCTTTAGTAGGTGATATCCTCAAGGAGACATGATCGCCTTCTTTAAACTCCAAGAGATGACGGTGAAGGTATGCCCACTGCTTTTGCCTGTCTTGCGCTGATCGCAAGTGTCCTTGTATCTTCTTCACTGTCTCTACAGTGTTGACTACCAACCCTGGTCCCAGAATCTGACGTTCTTCTATGTCACTCCAACACACAGGAGACCTACACTTTCTTCCATATAATGCTTCAAATGAAGCCATCTGGATGCTTGCTTGATAGCTATTGTTGTAAGAAAACTCCACAAGATATAGGTGATCCTCCCATGATCCTCTAAAGTCTAACATACAAGCCCTCAATATATCCTCCAGTGTTTGAATAGTACGTTCGGATTGCCCATCGGTCTGCGGGTGATAAGACGTACCGAACTTCAGACGAGTCCCAAGATTCTCCTGCATACTTCTCTAAAAGTGAGATGTAAAACGTGATTCCCTGTTTGACACAATGCTGACTGGAATACCGTACAATCTCACGATCTTCCTCATGTATAAGTCAGCCAAAGCTTCTGTAGACTGGCCAACTCTAAAAGGCAAGAAATGTGTGGACTTGGTAAGTCGACCCACTATTAACCAAATAGCATATAGCCCACTTGGCCTCCTCGGAAAACCCGTGACGAAGTCCATATTGAGGTGCTCCCACTTTCACTCAGAAATCAGAAGTGGCAGTAGCCCTGCTGTTCTCTGATCTTCTGCCTTCAGCCGCTGACATACTAGACATTTGGCCACAAAGGGAGCTATCTTCCTCTTCATCCCATGCCACCAAAAGTGTTGTAACAAGTCACAGTACATCTTGGCACCTCCAGGATAAATAGAATATATCGAACTATGAGCTTCTGCCATCAACTCCTGTCAAATCTTTCCATTGGGAACATATAAACGATCACCACATCGTAATATCCCATTACCATGAATGTGCAATCCCGTCTTCTCTCTGGCCTCTGTCCTCTCTTTCAATCTCTTGAACCTGGCGTCCGTAGGCAAAGCTGCCTTGATCCTCTCTACTAGTGATGACTTTACTTGTAAGTTGGCTAGTGTCCCATCTGCTCTTGGCAAGTTGACTTTACTTGCACGTCCTCCAGTAACTCCCGTTGTGTCGTCAAAAAGTAAGCTGCAAGCTTCCGTCTTAATGCATCTGCTACTACGTTAGCCTTGCCTGGGTGATAATACAGCTCTATCTCGAAGTCCTTCATCAACTCAAGCCATCGACGTTGCCTCATATTTAGCTCCTTCTGCGTGAAGACATACTTGAGGCTTTTGTGGACTGTATAGATCTCCACTCATTCCCTATATAAGTAATGTCTCCATAGCTTTAGAGCAAAAATAACAGCTGTAAGCTCTAAGTTATGAGCTTGATAATTCTTCTCATGTACTCATAACTGTCTAGATGCATATGCAATCACCTTGCCCTATTACATCAACATGTATCCCAAGCCTTTCCCTGATACGTCATTGTTAATCACATAACCTCCTGATCCTGATGGAATAGTCAATACTGGCGCTGAGGTCAGTCGTTTCTTTAACTCCTTGAAAGCGGCTTGACACTCGTCGGTCCAAATGAACTCTTGGTCCTTGCACGTCAACCAAGTCATAGCCACTGCTATCCTTGAGAAGTTTTCCACGAACCGTCGGTAATATCCTCCAAGTACAAGAAAACTCTTCACCTCCGATGCTGATTTAGGAATGGGCCATGTCTCGACTGCCGAGATTTTCTCTTGATCAACAGAAATACCATCTCCCATGACGACATACCCAAGAAATAAGACTTTGTCCAAGTAGAACTCATATTTACTGAGCTTCGCATATAACTGCTTTACCCTCAAGGTCTCTAGGATAATCTGCAGGTGCTTCACGTGCTCCTCGTGGCTATTCAAATAGACAAGTATGCCATCTATGAAGACGACCACGAACTGGTCCAAATACTGATGGAAGACACGATTCATTAAGTCCATAAAGATGGCTGGAGCATTGGTCAATCCAAATAGCATGACCAGAAACTCGTAGTGTCCATATCTTCTCCTAAATACGGTCTTCAAAGTGTCCTACTTCTGTACCTTCACCTGGTGATATCTCGATCTCAAGTCTATCTTCGAGAATACCTTGGCTCCACTAAGGTGATCAAATAAGTCATCAATATGTGGTAATGGGTATTTATTCTTCAAAATCACCGTATTTAAGGCTCTGTAATCGATGCACATGCGCACTAACCCATCCTTCTTTGGTACAAACAACATTGGTGATCCATAGGGTGATGCACTTGGCCGGATGAAGCCTTTCTCCTCTAATTCTTCCAACTGTGCTTTCAGCTCATCCATCTTCTTCTTCGCCAATCTATAAACATGCGACACTATGGGTGCTGCTCCTGGTGTCAACTCAATCGAGAATTCCATGTCTCTGTCCGGAGGTTGTCCTAAAAATTCTTCTGAAAAGGCATCTTGGAACTCTGAAATGATGGAATGATAAATAATGTCGTCCATTGTAAGCTGAACACTATCAAGAACTTCTATGAATCCCCATACAAACTCGAGTTCCGGCTGGCCTGGTACCTTAAAAAGAATACTTCCTCTAAAACAGTCGAAGAAAGTGTGGTACTTGCTTACCTAGTCCATCCCAAGTATAATATAAAAGTTTGGCATAGGAAGGACTAAGAGTCGGGCATTCATCTTTCTACCATGAATCACTCCAGGACAAGATCTACAAATCTGGCTAACAGGTACAACTCCTCCTCTGGTAAGAATTCTAACACAACTAGGTAAAGATGTAGTGGCCATATTGTGCTTGGCAATAAAACTAGAAGATATGAATGAGTGTGTGGCTCCCGTATCAAATAATATCACAGCAGAAAAAGTAGAAACAAGAGTAATACCTACTATAACATCAATCTCCGATTCTATGTCATCCACTTCTAGTGCAAAAACTTGTCCAGTCCTTTATGGGAGTCCATGTCTGGCCCTCGTGAACTGGTCCTCCTGAGTAGGAAGCGGTGGTCCTCGCTGAAATCCTCCAGCTGCTGGGAGTCGAGGTGCCCCTGCTCCTGGTCTAGTCATCTGCTGAGCTGGCCTCGGTGCTGGAAGTGCTGGCCTCTGTATTGGCGGTGGAAGCGCCAATGCCTGCTGCATTGGACAGTCTCTGGCCATATGCTGTCCGAAATCACACCTCATACATTGCCCCAAGTGAAGCCGACAGTCTCTCATAATGTGCTCGTGCTTCCCACAATAACTGCAGTGGGGCTTCCCCAAAATCTGGTATGGTCCTGCTCTGTGCTGTTGCTGATGTGCCAAAGGACGTCTAATGGGCCCTCCTTGCTGTATCCTTGCTAGTCCCTACTGTGCCTTCAGTTGACCTCCCTTTCCTCTGCTGATGGCCTCTTGCAGCCTAGCCTCTGTCAATAACTCGCCATAAGAGATCCGGGACTGTGAGCTAGTGTAGTGTTGGAGCTCCTGAGTCAGCCCGCGGTAAATCCTCTTAGCCTTCTCAAAGTCATTAGGTATCAGGGTAGCGCCATATTTACTGAGATGACTAAACTCTGCATCATACTCGTCGATTGTCTTGTTCCCCTACTCTAGATGGAGGAACTGATCGTACAACGCATCCCTTACATTGGCCGGGAAGTACTTCCTCTCAAAGCACTCCAAGAACTGTTCCCAAGTCTGACGCATACCCAACTGGCGCTCCATCGATTCCCACCAGTGATGAGCGTTACCCTCTAGCTGGTTCCTAACGCCTTTATCCATAGATCTGTAGGCAGCTGTGATGCTTCTAACAACTTCTTGGTGTGTGTAATCCAGTTTGTGGTCTCCTTTGGACTCTAAGTGCCTTTATATGGATTGGGGCCCAATCTGTGCAAAGTCCTTGACTGAACCAAATAGAGCTTGCGGTACTAGAACTAGTGCCTGGGCTAGTGCAGGTGCTAGTATAGCCATTCTCTTAAGTGCTGCCAGAAATTCTCGCCACTGCTCTACCGCTTACTGCCTCTGATCTACAGCATGTGCGGCTGCCTACTGTCTCTGTTCCTACATCATCATTTGGAAGAATTGGAAAAGATGTGACTGGCCATCTGTGGTGTCGATGAAGCTAGAAAAATCTGTAGACCCCCAGATTTTGCAAGAATTTTAAATTGGGATTTTTTCATAATTTTTTGGGATTTTTCTGTAATTAAAATCAGGGTTTTTAATTATTAAATAATTTTTAATTGATAATAAATAACATTAAATTATTATTGAAATAATATTTTTGGGTGTAAAATGGAAAACTGGACTTAGGGTAATTTTTCTGGAATTTATTGGGCCCCGGACCTATTTTTAATTACCTAAAAATATTTATTAATTAATTGATTATTATTTATTTATTTATTTATTTTTATTTATTTATTTACTTATTTATTTAATTGAACCGGCCCAGCCCGGCCCATTGGGCCCAGCCCATATGACCCGCCTAGTGGGTCGGGTCGGGTCCACCCGCACCCGACCCGCAACCCGCAACCCGCACCCCTCTCCCCTGACCCGGCCGCCCCGCGTTCTCCGCCGCTGACCGCCTCCTCCGCCTAACCCACCGGCTTCCTCCCCCTTTTTAAACCCTCCCTTCCTCCTCCCTCCGGCCATCGACCCCCTCTCTCCTCCGCCTCACCTCGACACGCGCCGGCAGCCGCCTCCGCCGTCCCAGCGGCCCCCTCAGCCGCAGCTCCTCCTTCTTCTTCCCTCTCCTCCCCCTTCCGATCTCCCCCGACCTAGCCGCCTCAGCCCGCCCGAGCTCCGCCGTGCTTCCGCCCGCCTCCCAGCGCACCGCCGTCGACGACCGAACCGCCCCCAGCCCCTCTCCGGTGCTCCTCCGGCCGGCCCCCACCGTATCTCCGCCGGAGAACCCAAACCCTAACCCTAATTCCCAAATCGGACACGGACACGGGACAGGACACAGTGTCCTGTGTCGTGTCGGACACGGTGAACCCCCGATTTTTCGACCCTGTTCAGGTACGTGTAACTTTCTCCTCGCTGTCCCATTTTTAATTCGGTAAATTGCGTTGCGAAGCCTGCATGACCCTCTCGGTGCCCGGAAAAACCGCTCGGGGCATCGCGTCCTGTGGTGATCGCACACCGCGATCCAAAAACAGAAAAAACAACGACCCGATTCACTCCGGAACTGGGTACGCCCCGCCAAACGGGACGACTTGGTCGCGCGCGGTCTTCACAGATACGTGCACGCCGTCGATACGGACATGTGGGATTTCGCAGAAGTCGATTCGGGTATCCGTGCACACCGGGATCAACGCGTATCCGCGGACACCGCCTCGTATCCGACTTTTCTGGATCAAGCCCTAACCTTCTGTGTACACATCGGATCGAAACGAAACTTATGCCATCAGACTCGTAGCGATACGTTGGTCCTGTGACCCAAGTTTGGTTCGATTCTGAGAACGTTGATGAAATCGCGTGTCGTGGGCCCCACAGGCCCCGCTCGACGGGCGATTTCGTGATCGGCTCATCGGAATCCAATTCTGGAAGTTTTGTTGGGTTCGTATCATCGTTCCTGACCTGTTCACACTAAGTTTGGTGAATTTGGAGACCTTTGACCCTGATACATTTTTTGGTGCAAAACGGGCCCACATGTGGACCCCGATTTGACCCGAAATTGCCGTTTTTGCCTTTATCTCCAAATTGGACTCAAGGACAGGCATTTCTAGCTATTTGATATCTTCTGAGCATGATGGTAATGTTTATTTCAGCATCTGGACACATTTCTGGAATATTCCCCGAGGATAGAACTGTAGTTGAATCCAAACATCAGGCAAGTACCTGCACTTCAAGTTTAATCTTTATATTATGATAATTAGTTCCTTGCTCTACTAGTACTATTGGATGTTTACACGTAGTGTCAGAACACTGGATTTTATGTCTTGCTTTTCGTGTCGGATGGGAGAATACTAGGAGGCATGTAGTTTACCCTTCCTCCTGTCGTGACTGCTAGCTGTTGGTACGCGACTGTACCATCAGCCTTATACTCGATTATTCCTGTCTGATAGTCGTCTATGACGGCCTGATTAGCCTTATAAACCCCTACAAGCCAACTATGTATTCTAAATACACAAGTTCACACACATAGTTTCTTATCTTGTTGCAGTTCCTGTTGTCTTGTTACAGTTACATTTTCTTGTCTCACTATATTCCTGTTTTACTCATGTCCCTGGTTTATAGCAATTAATCCTGTTTTACTTATAGTCCTGATTTATAGCATTTAATTCTCAGTTAATTTTTACTACTTAATATGCATATTCTGATCATGATACTTAGTCAGTCTTTTCACTACTTGTCATAAATATTTAGTTTAATCTTTGTTATGCATTATGTACTTTGCTCCTTTCCTGACTGGATCCGTTGATTTAGGCGATGATGAGGACTATGCCCCCACCTATTATGGTCCCTATGAGGTAGCAGGTGATACTTTTGAGGACCGGTTCCTACTCAGGAGACTACTTTTGAGGAGTAGTTAGCCAGTTAGCTAGTATTTCCTTTCAGCATAATAATCGGGTTTGTCCCCGATTTATCTTCTAGTTTTGTATTAGCTCTGGATCTGTTTGTCACATTTTAATTTATGAAATCTTAGCATTCCTATTTCCTGTGATTATCCTTGCCTGTTTATTCTTGTGGATGAGATAGATTTTGTTTTAACTGTGGATATGACCTAGACAGCGTACTACCGCCGACACTGCGGCTCAGGCTGGACGTACCCACGTACTCGTGCCCGAATATCCGGGTGCGGGTCATGACACGTTTTTATGGTGGCCCATGCAGGTCTACGACTAAATTGTTCGGTTTCAACTTAGGGACCGAACAGGCCTGCAATAAGATTGAGGATTTTAGGAAAAGCTCATCCACTTGATTGAAACGTTCTTGATATCCATATCGACTTCGAATTTATTCCTTGACTTGTATCCTGCCTTGATTCCTGTGTGCCTCTCATCATTTATTTTGGATGCAGAGTAAAGGATCTATCAGCAAGCGACGAGGTTCCTATAAGATCACTACGAGATGCTCTACCAGTATGACCATGGAGAACGCGCAGACTCTTGGAGCAGCTAATGCGCGTAAGTGATTTGTAGCTGCCGTTTCTAGTATTGTTTAGCTCGTGCCTATTGGTTCGTGACCTCAGCCCCAACCTAGTAATTTTAAACTTGCTAATAACCTGGTATGCTTTTATATTTGATAACTAAAGAGATTGTAGAGTCTTTTGTTATTGTGCTTATTGTGTGTTGTTTGTGAACTAGAATAATTTGTACCTCCTTTCATCATCATCTAGCGCACTTAATTTTCTGTACTTGACTTATGCTGCTATTCTATAGCCTAGTTTTGCAAGCTTACTCTTTATCGAGCTTGTTCATGACATATGTGTTATTGGGGCCTGATCAACCACACTAATATAATTGTTTATTCAGAATCAGTGTATTTTGGTCTGATCAACCTTAATACATTTTGGTTCACTCTTCGCACGACTACTTCACGTGGATTGAGATATATAGTTGACTAGTATACTTGCCCTCTAAATATGTTCGAGCATATCGTATCAGTTACATAACTGTACTAATATGAGCATGCGAACAAATGATTACCAGAATAGAATTTCAGTCCACAACTGCTTGACAATTCCCATTTGAAATTTTTAAACGCCTTGATCCCGATACTTCTATTCTATCACCTCACCCTTGAACTCTTTATTATTGATCTTCGCCTTCCCTTATTTCGGAAAGACGAAACCTCGTGCTTGGTATAAGTTTGATATACAGAGAATGCTAGATATGTCCCATAGACCGATCACATACTTGAGGATTATCCTTTCGTAATTAAGGACATATCATGTGTGATATGATCGGCGTTGAAGTTTCGAGGATTGAATGACATGAGTAAACATATTAAGAAATATTTTCTTAAGGTATATAGCCTTATGTGATGGATGGGTAAATTCTAAGTTGGGTAGCAGTGCATTGTCAACTCGAGATCAATTTCTTTTAGATTGTGACCGAGTAAGATTAGATTTGGAGAGGTTCAAGCCATTCTAATTTTAAAAATTTAGAGGATAAAAATATAGAATTTCAGACTTGAACATTGGTGAACTACATTTAAATTATTTTTCAATTTGATGATTGAATTAAGAATTAAAGTTCGATGGTTAGACTACCTAGTTGAAATATTGAGGATGTGAATGGAAATTAAAAAGTTGAAAATGGGAATACTATTGGACTCGAATCACTTCTAAAGGAAATTATGATAGTTAGAATCGTGAGGCAAATTTATAATCGTACCTTGAAGATGTTGTATGGACTTAATTTAAAATTTGCCTGTGGGTAATTTGAGAAAGTAAGAAGTGATAACTATAGGTTAAATTTTGATTGGAACAATAGTCATCTTAACCTTGAAGTGATTGCAGTGGATATGATTAGGATTCTAAATATCGCAAGGAGATTACGATTGATATACATGAAGGATTAACAGATTATGGCTTAATTTTAATTTCGAAGACAAAATTTTTATAAGTTGGGTAGATTGTAAACCCCCAGATTTTGCAAGAATTTTAAATTGGGATTTTTTCACAATTTTTTAGGATTTTTCTGTAATTAAAATCAGGGTTTTTAATTATTAAATGATTTTTAATTGATAATAAATAACATTAAATTATTATGGAAATAATATTTTTGGGTGTAAAATGGAAAACTGGACTTAGGATAATTTTTCTGGAATTTATTGGACCCCGGACCTATTTTTAATTACCTAAAAACATTTATTATTTAATTGATTATTATTTATTTATTTATTTATTTTTATTTATTTATTTACTTATTTATTTAATTGAACCGGCCCAGCTCGGCCCATTGGGCCCAGCACACACGACCCGCCTAGCGGGTCGGGTCGGGTCCACCCGCACCCGACCCGCAACCCGCACCCCTCTCCCCTGACCCGGCCGCCCCGCGTTCTCCGCCGCTGACCGCCTCCTCCGCCTAACCCACCGGCTTCCTCCCCCTTTTTAAACCCTCCCTTCCTCCTCCCTCCGGCCGTCGACCCCCTCTCTCCTCCGCCTCACCTCGACACGCGCCGGCAGCCGCCTCCGCCGTCCCAGCGGCCCCCTCAGCCGCAGCTCCTCCCCCTTTTTCCCTCTCCTCCCCCTTCCGATCTCCTCCGACCTAGCCGCCTCAGCGCGCCCGAGCTCCGCCGTGCCTCCGCCCGCCTCCCAACGCACTACCGTCGACGACCGAACCGCCCCCAGCCCCTCTCCGGTGCTCCTCCGGCCGGCCCCCGCCGCATCTCCGCCGGAGAACCCAAACCCTAACCCTAATTCCCAAATCGGACACGGACACGGGACAGGACACAGTGCCCTGTGTCGTGTCGGACACGGTGAACCCCCGGTTTTCCGATCCTGTTCAGGTACGTGTAACTTTCTCCTCGCTGTCCCGTTTTCAATTCCGTAAATTGCGTTGCGAAGCCTGCATGACCCTCTCGGTGCCCGGACAAACCGCTCGGGGCATCGCGTCCTGTGGTGATCGCACACCGCGATCCAAAAATAGAAAAAACAACGACCCAATTTACCCCGGAACTGGGTACGCCCCGCCAAACGGGACGACTTGGTTGCGCGCGGTATTCACAGATACATGCGCACTGTCGATACGGACGTGTGGGATTTCACAGAAGTCGATTCGGGTGTGCGTGCACACCGGGATCAACGCGTATCCGCGGACACCGCCCCGTATCCGACTTTTCTGGATCAAGCCCTAACCTTCTGTGTACACGTCGGATCGAAACGAAACTTGCGCCATCGGACTCGTAGCGATACGCTGGTCCTGTGACCCAAGTTTGGTTCGATTCTGAGAACGTTGACAAAATCGCGTGTCGTGGGCCCCATAGGCCCCGCTCGACGGGCGATTTCGTGATCGGCTCATCGGAATCCAATTCTGGAAGTTCCGTTGGGTTTGTATCATCGTTCCTGACCTTTTGACACTAAGTTTGGTGAATTTGGAGACCTTTGACCCTGATACGTTTTTCGGTACAAAGCGGGCCCACATGCGGACCCCGATTTGACCCAAAATTGCCGTTTTTGCCCTTGTCTCCAAATTGGACTCAAGGATAGGCATTTTTAGCTATTTGATATCTTCTGAGCATGATGGTAATATTTATTTCAGCATCTGGACACATTTCTGGAATATTCCCCGAGGATAGAACTGTAGTTGGATCCAAACATCAGGCAAGTACCTGCACTTCAAGTTTAATCTTTATATTATGATAATTAGTTCCTTGCTCTACTAGTACCATTGGATGTTTACACGTAGTGTCAGAACACTGGATTTCATGTCTTGTTTTTTGTTTCGGGTGGGAGAATACTAGGAGGCATGTAGTTTACCCTTCCTCCTGTCGTGACTGCTAGCTGTTGGTACACGACTGTACCATCAGCCTTATACTCGATTATTCCTGTCTGATAGTCGTCTATGACGGCCTGATTAGCCTTATAAACCCTTACATGCCAACTATATATTCTAAATACACAAGTTCACACACATAGTTTCTTGTCTTGTTGCAGTTCCTGTTGTCTTGTTACAGTTATATTTTCTTGTCTCACTATATTCCTGTTTTACTCATGTCCCTGGTTTATAGCAATTAATCCTGTTTTACTTATAGTCCTGATTTATAGCATTTAATTCTCAGTTAATTTTTACTACTTATTATGCATATTCTGATCATGATACTTAGTCAGTCTTTTCACTACTTGTCATAAATATTTAGTTTAATCTTTGTTGTGCATTGTGTACTTTGCTCCTTTCCTGACTGGATCCGTTGATTTAGGCGATGATGAGGACTATGCCCCCACCTATTATGGTCCCTATGAGGTTGCAGGTGATACTTTTGAGGAGCCGGTTCCTACTCAGGAGACTACTTTTGAGGAGTAGTTAGCCAGTTAGCTAGTATTTCCTTTCAGCATAATAATCGGGTTTGTCCCCGATTTATCTTCTGGTTTTGTATTAACTCTGGATCTGTTTGTCACATTTTAATTTATGAAATCTTAGCATTCCTATTTCCTGTGATTATCCTTGCCTGTTTATTCTTGTGGATGAGATAGATTTTGTTTTAACTGTGGATATGACCTAGACAGCGTACTACCGCCGACACTGCGGCGTAGGCTGGACGTACCCACGTACTCGTGCCCGAATATTCGGGTGTGGGTCGTGACAAAATCCTATTAGGCGCAGCAGAAAGATCGGGTGGAACCAGATTGTGGGTCTGTCCATCCGGCCCTGGAAGTCTTGGAGTCGTTGAGGCCTCTCCTAGAGTTTGGCCGTTGACACCTAGAGGTGTGTCGGCCCCGGTGGTGGTACATCAACTACGCAAATCCATCTCTCGGCAAGAGGTGGACGAAAAGATTAGAAGGAGTACAGGAATCAAGCAGGATGCAAGCATCTAAATAGAAAAAGTTAAAAGAAAAGATGAATTATAGTCAAGCTTGGATGAAATCCTATACTTTATTCCTATATGCAGGCTTGTTTGGTACAGCAACGTAACCGAGAAAATATATTCGGAGACCTGCATGCGCCACCACTAAAGAAATAGGAAGATCATAACAATATGCCAGCCATATATATACGACAAGTCCAATGTGTTGGAAGATCGTAACACATACGTACGCTGTATATGAATATCAAATTCACAAGTGGCAATATACTGTCAACACAAGTCACATACAATCTATATCTCATCCACAGCATAAATAAAGAAATAGGAAATAAATAACTGAATCTCAAATATGAAGTATCAAAGAATGATAGTCGGGTGGAAACAAATCTACTGCCAATCGACTATGCTAAAACTAAATGAGGGAAGAGATTAAACTCTAATATAAGATAAATGTCAATAAAAGAATAGCAACTAGAAGATCTATTAGCTACGAAGAATCAGGGGTACCCCGAAGGTAAGATCTCCTCAATCTGGTACGAAGCGTCAGGTCCGGGTCTGTACTCCTGTGGATAGTCTTGTCCGTCTACACCTGAAAAGAGACCAGGTCCTCAGAGGGACGTAACAAGATACATAGAAGCATGCCAATAAGGTACTGAAAATAAACATCCAAAGGGTCGTCTAACCGTCTATGTGAATGCACTTTGAGAATAACTTTCTAACATGTAGGCTATCTGGCTAAAATAGGATTGGCATGATTCTCTCAGAGAATCAGGGGCCTAAAAAGCATGACATCTTTTGAACGTCAGAGTCCGCCTGTAGATAATATAGGGGTCATCTGACCATGCATCTCCAGCGGAGAGTGCGGGTTAAACAAGAAAAGTTAAAAGGATCCCAAACTCCTTATTGTTCTCCCTACCCCATGCTCTATTCATGCCATATCCATGACACGATGAGATCTCTATTAATTGCCAAGACTTCTAATTATGCAAATTATATCAGTAGTTATCCCTATCCGTCGCACGTCCCATACGTACTGGTAGCCTGCCGAATATGCAAGTTCGTGTCCTACATGAGACTCACAATCGTGTAACAACTGTATCACAGCCAATGAAACATAAGAATACCTCATGATAATAGGGTGGTCTCATAAAACTAGGTCAACATGCATAATATATAATTAAGATAAAATACGACGCTACCGTCGTTGCACCCAAGTTATTCTTGGACGCGCAGTTTATATAGCAGTTAAAATATATGAACTAAATAACAGAAATAAAATACATGCACCATATGGAATGTAAATCACAGTATAATGGCAAGGTATACTTGCAATCTGCGTAGTGTAAGCGTCCAGACGTCATGCACAAGGGATCAAAAACTATGGCCTCTGAATGAACGTCTTCGGATGCTGAAATAAATATCACCAACATTCCCTGAATTGGTGAGATAGATAGAAAATACTACCCTTTCGTCCAATTTGGACAGAGGGGCAAAATGTTAATTTTGGGTCAAAGCGAGGTCCACATGTGGGCCACTTTGCACCAAAATGCGTGCCAAAGATAAAGGTCTATAAATGGGACAAATTATATGTCCAATAAATTCTAAACGATGATACGAACTCAACGGTATAGCCAATTTTGGGTTCCGGTGAGCCGATCACAAATTCACCCTTTAAGTCAAATCGTGGGGCCCACGAATAGGCGACTCGGTCAACTGTCTGAGAATAAGGTAAAACTTGGGTTATAGGACCACCGTGATACCACGAATCCAATGATACATGTTTCATCACATTCCGACGAGCGTACATAAAGTGGGGCGGTAGTTTACAAAAGTTGCGATATTGGAACTTTTTATGGATACGGGTTGATTCCGACGCGCACACACGTTCGAATCAACTTCTACGAAAGCCCACACGTCAGAACATATCATATGCGTCTTTCGGTGTAATTGGTACGCGATGAGGCGGTCCCGTTTGGCGTGTCGCACTCTATTTCACAGAATTTTAGTTTTAAAATATTAATTTTTGGTCGTTTTCGAGGCCGAATAATTTAACAAATAAAATAAATTAATAAAAACTAAAAGAACAGTTAAATTCTTGGTAATATTGAGAAGAAAACATTTTAATTAGATTTTAAAAATATTAAATATGTTGGTGGCAAATTGGGCATGAGCATAGGGGTTTGGGTCAAAATTTTGGACTGTTCTTGGTCTGTTTTTCGGCCGACTTTCGGTCGATTTTTCAACCAATCCAGGACACGAAAACTCGTCCCACTTGGAGGGAATCCTAGAGGGTTGGGTTGTGAACGTATACAGAAAAAACTCTCATAAAAAGAATGAAAGATGAGAGAGGTACATCACCTTGAAGAAGGAAAGTTGGGTCGTGGCTGCTGTCGTTTGTCCGCACGCTGGCGACTGATCGGCGGTGTCGTCGGCCTGGGCGGTGGTCACCGGTGTCAGAGGTGGTCGACGGCGCTGAGGGGCGGTCACCGAGGGCTGGGTTAGGGTTTGTAGAACTAGATTTGGGTTAGGGTTTGATAGTTACCTATATATATATATATATATATATATATATATATATATATATATATATATATGCAGGGGTATCGACGGCTGAAAGGAGCGCGGGTTGGTTCCGTTTGGGAATAGGAATTGGAGTTGGTTGGTTAGTTAAGGTTTTAAGAAATTTTCTTTTTCCTTTATTTACTTTTCTTATTTAATACTATATATTTATTCATATATATATATATATATATATATATATATATATATATATATATATATATATATATATATATAAATTTATAAAAAATCCAAACAAATATTTGTACACAAATAAATTCTAGAAACTATCACCCTTTAACAAAGATTCCAAAAATAAAAAAAATAATAGTTTTTTGAAATAATTCTAAATGAGTATTTATCTAAGTAATTAAATCAATAAATTTTATTTTCTAATTAACTAAGAAATAATCTAAAGAAATTCAATAATTAAATAAATAAATATAATATTTAAAATTAGGAGATTTTATAACTATTGCGGATCGGGCTGGAATAGAATAATCTGCGGCTGAGTAAGCGCTACTCTCTCCACGGTTGCTAGGGCTAACTGACGGGCATTCTCTAGTCCTTGCCTCATCACATCTGACTGGCGGCGCTGAGCCTCCGCCTTAGCTCTCTGGTGTTACGACCCGCACCCAGTGAAGGGGCACCAGTCCATGGGTATGTCCAGCCTACGCCGTAACATCGACGGTAGAACGATGTCTAGGTCAACTATACCATCTAATTATCTCACAATAATGTATAATCTGCCAATAATATCTCAACTCGAAGAAGGATGGCAATATACTTAATGCAACACAATACTCAATCATAAATTTATAGCATAATAAGATATCAAGAAACCTAACATAACTATACAGTCTAAATATAACAACAACAAATAGAAACAATATCCAAGTCTCAATATACGACGAAAACAAATCCGATACCAAATGCTAAAGGAAACTAACTTTGATAACTAGTGATTCTGGCTAGATCTCCCGACAGTCACTCCAGAACTAGTAGGTCCATGTCTGCCCATCTATAGGTCGAGCTCCATAGTACGTCGGACACCAATCTCCCAGATCTTCTGATAATATTATCCAGTCAAGAATGGAGCAAAGTATAACCCAAAAGCAGTTCCAATTAATTAACAAAAACTATAAAACAGTAAAATAGAGGATGCTATATACGATAAAAATATAAATGATGATCTAAGAACAATGAAGGAACAGGCAAAACTAGCAACAGAAAAATAAATCAATGCCTACAAGAATGAAGGTGATGAACTACAATATCAGAAATAGAATAGGGTAATATATGTACTAAAATGGAGTTTAAAATATACCATATGTTTTGAGATACTAACTCGATATGTGATCGACTTGGGACATTCAATGATTACACTAAGGAGCTAACTAAACCATATATGAAGTATATGATTAGTTAGTAGCCAATGATAATACTACTAGCCGATATTTCTTGATCACATATTTAATTAGTATTTTTCCCACCCCAACTGATATGATGGATCGAATCATGACACGTTACTAGCCAATGTATCTAATGTTTAACCTATAATATCTAATGTTATCCAATACCAACAAGGAGCAATATTTGATACCATCTTGATAATCAAAGTAACATCTCATGACTGACGATCCAATAACAATATCAATCCGTGTACCATCGGGTCAAGAATCATAAGTAATATTTCTAGATACTTGAATTATAGTAGTAATCAAATAATGAAAACTATCAGAGATTGTACTCGCCTGTGTTCCAAAGCAAATAATGTGGAACTGTATCTGAATTAGTGTCACACAGACCTATATATCGATACTGCATTAATACAAGGTTTTGGAATAAAAATAAGTTAAACTAGTCAAATTCTAGGTCATAAAGCCATTTTTAAGTCAAAATAGTCAAACTAGGTCAATTCTAGGTCAAACTAGTCAAACTTGGCCAAATTAGCTATTTCTAGGTTGTATGAGTCCATCTCTAGGATATTGGGTCTATGCACTATGTAACTAGGCTATACTAGCTATACTAGGATACTAGGATACCAAAAAAATACCTTATCATAAGATACGAAAGTTATTAGATATGAAAATACTATAATATATATACAAGACCAAATATATATTACTCCTAGCCAAACTAATGCTAAGTGGATACCTTGGCTTTGAACCAAATGCGGTATCACATCACCTACACACCCATCTTTATATACAAACTCCATACCTTAAGTATAAACTAATACCTTGACATTACCTTAGTATCACAAGGTAATACAATATCTAACATTAGCTAACTTACCAACATACCTCACTATACACTAGTTTGCATTTATACTTATGACAATACTATATTAAACTAACATACTAACATACCCCTTCGGATATTCAATACCCATACCCAAGATACCTCAACTCTCATTACCTTGGTGTAACTCAAGGTAATCTAGAAATACTACTAACCAATGCTAAATAGTGCTTATATATATATATATATATATATATATATATATATATTTATATACACACACACACACACTTAACTTCCCAACATAACAAACTATCAATAAAAACTAAATAGCTTATTAACTAGCTTATCTTAACTTATCTACAACTTGATTCTAAGCACTCAAACTACTGCAGCTTATCGCTACTGCTTCTGTTTATCGCTACTCCTGCTGCTGCTTACTGCTGCAGCTTCTTGTGCTTACTGCTTCTGCTTGCTGCTGCTGCAGCTTGCTGCTTCTGCTTATTGCCGTTGCTGCTTCTGCAGCTTCTTTTTGCTTCTGTTGCTGCTTATCGCTGCTTCTCGCTTATAATCCCCCCCTCTATCTCACATGCACATATCTATACACACATATATTCACTGACATATATATATAAATATATATATATATATATATACTAACTATCATTAGAGAGTAGGATAGTTATGTTTCTATCCTTATATATATATATATATATATATATATATATATATATATATATATGCTTACACATAACCACACTAGTGATATAAACCCCCTCGATTAATTCTATAGATAGTCAGGTCTGGATTTGGGAAATTTTGAATTTTTCAGCAGATGTTGAGGTTTAGAGTTGAGTCATCTATTATTTTATTTAATTAAAATCTTTAGGGCGCCTTATCCTTGTTTAATTATTCGGAGCCCAATATCAGCCCATAAATTACATCGGACTATTGTATTTCTGACTTGACTCGCCAATTTAGGCACTGTACTTTTCTGTCACACAAAAATCGATTTTGTTGTGCTCTAAATTAATTGCACAATTTCCCGTATCCTAAAATCTATATTTAATTCCGGGTCGGACACCTGTGTCGTTACCCTCAAATTTTGAGATAACAACTTAACCCGTTGAGCCGGACCAACTAAAGCGTCCAAGACTGACTCCAAGCCCCCACCATTTTTGACCTTTGTGTCATTTTCGGATTTTGATCCCAAGTGCCCCCATTTTATTTAAAAGCGCGGGACACTTTAATTCTATTTTAATCGAGGATACCAATTCTGCCTAATTCCTTTTTAATCCCCAATTAATCCCAATGGCCATTAAATTAAACCCGTGCCTCGCACACAATACCCCCTCACCATGCAAATCATCAAACATAATTTTTTCTACAATTTTTGCATCATTTCATGTATTTGTGCAAATATCCAAACTTAAGGGGCTTATTTGCAAATATAGCGATAGGTGTCACCATCCCATTGGCTAAGGCACATGAAGAAGCCCCCTCTCCCTCTCTTGACCGGTCTAATCCAACACTCTCTCTCTTCCTTGTATGTACTTCTCCTTCATGAAGAATCAAAGCCCTCCATTCAAATTAAAGCACTCATCCTCACCACACACTCAACACACTCTCCTATTTAATCCCTCCTCCACTTCCCTTTTCCCAAGGTCGGCCCTAATCCCTAGGGACATTGAAAACCACCCTCCTCTCTCTCTCTCTCCTCCCTCTTCCCCTCACATTCCCAGCCGACCACACCTAGTTATCTCTCCACTTTTCTTCTTCTTCTTCTTTCCTCTTTATTTCTCCTTACCCATTCTTCAAAACCCGACAGGCCCTACTCCGGCCATCCATGACTCCTGCCACCACTGGCCTCCAAAATCCCCAGTAACTCTTCTTCTCCTTACCATCTCAGAGCCGCGTCGACTTGCATCCGTGGGGCAGCAGTGACTGCTGACTGCGTGC
Organism: Iris macrosiphon; assembly: GCA_036927795.1. Lineage (NCBI taxonomy): Eukaryota > Viridiplantae > Streptophyta > Magnoliopsida > Asparagales > Iridaceae > Iris > Iris macrosiphon. Next base: position 35,965,117 of record JAYESA010000011.1, read on the forward strand.
AACACCACGCGGAGGACGACAGCAGCACTTGCACCACCCACCGTGACGGCCGTTGGTTCGCGATCGAGGCAAACTAGACGGCCTTGTGCACCCCCATCTTCCTGCTAGTGACTTCCACCATCATCCTCTTCGTCGCCGTCGACCGGATGTGGCAGGCCGGCCTTTACGCTGCCTTCATTTTGACTGAGCTCCCCCTCCCGCAATCTCCTCCACCCCACTGCCGATCCCTCTTCGGCCGTACCTCCTCCGCCACCACCACAGTTGGCCAATGCCGCCACCATCACACACCATTACACCACCAATTAACTCCGGCCAACACTGAACATCGGAGCTCCTCTCTTTGACCAGAGCCGCGGCGGAGATCAGTTTCTTCCGGCTTTGAGTGCGAGCCATGGCGAATGTTCCTCTGCTGGTGATCACTGTCTCCTCCATCGCGAGATCCGCTGGCCAGCTTCGTCGATGTGTCTGATGACCGATCGTATGGAACTCGATGATCAACTGAGCGATCAGTTGCAGTTCGTCGATGACGAAAAGCCGAGCAGCTTCGAGTTCTTCTCCATCAACCGGCCAATAGCACCACTACGCGTCGTCATGGTAAACTCTTCCCCATCTTCTTGAGTAGTATAGTATTAATCATGGCTTAATATAATATAGTGAAGTTTAGGGTTTAAGAAGCTAGACTTGGAGAGGAGGGTTTATAAATATGTGTAAAATCTTAGGGTTTAATTATATTTGGGTATATACACTTTGATGGGTAGAAGAGCAGGTTTAAATATTATGTTTTTGTTATTTATAACTTAGTTAGTTTAGGGATTCCTGTATGCTATTAGGAGTATAGGGTTTAAATGTTATAAGAGAATTTTAAAAGAGTTACTTATTCATTTTTTTGTAATTGATTATTGTTGATGAGTAGAGTTAAGTGATTATGAAATAATGTTGTGATATTAAAACATTGACGGACATTGAGGAGCAGGAGATTGATTATGTAATAGTGTAAAAATAAATTGAACCCTTAGTCATTCATTGAGGATTGCTGATTAAATGATGAACAAAATTAAGTAGTAGTTTTAAGGTGAAAAAAGAAAGATTGTATATTCGAGGGTTTAATAAATAATTGATAATCTATTCGAGGATGAGGTATGTCAACATGCCTGTTAATGTCTGTGAATTGAACCCAAGGATTTGATCATGATTTGAAATGCTGAATATAGTGTTTAATAGTGAGATCGAGGACTTGTCTGATGATAGTATACTGTGATTGACTGTATTAGATATAACCTACCTGGGTTAACCTTGGTCAACCCTCTAGCGTCGTGTCTATGTGTCTTGTAACCGAGTTTGTAGCTTATGTTAGATGTGTGTCACATCTTATTTTAGTCGCGTGATAGTCTATTGATTGAGTTGTATCTTGTCTCTTGGTACTGCGGGAACTGAGGACTTGGATGTGGTACCGGATCCCCGTTATCACCAGCCGGACGCAGGCAAGTGTACCTTGCCACCCTGTATTTCAGTTTACAGATATTTATTATTTTGTTATGTACATTGTGCACGTATTTATGTTGACGTTCGATACTTCGCGTCTGGTTCACAACCGGGTGGAGACGTACGTCATAACGTCTTAGAAAGATTGTTGGATGTTTCGTAGTATCTCGATATGCGTACCTAAGTATATCGATACCCCAGGACACACTCATACACTGTGATCGTGCCAGATTCCTATATCCTGATACTGACATCATGACCAGAGACTAGGACGACCTTAGGGTCGCGTCTATTGAGTTATTTCTGTGTGTCAAGACTGTAGTTAGAGGTTCAGGTTCAGTGCACAATCGTTGACTGCTTGGGATGGGGAAGACAGTTACTAGACATTTGGGCTCCTCTACACGCGCTTATATATATATATATGTATGTATTGTTTCTGTAGTGATCCTATATCTAGTGTAGTTGTATCACCCGTGTGACTCTTTGCCCGGAGCTGCGGTACGTCCCGTGTGTTTCCGTGTCCGGAGCTACGGTTTTATTTTGGACAGCCCACACGTCGAACATTATCTTTAAACTGTGTCACACTTATTTAGTTATGATAGAGTACCCTGTCGTTGCACTTGTACTTTCTGTTTACTTGGCTTGCTGTATTTTTGTACCTTGTTACGTCCCTCTAAGGACCAGGTTCCCTGCCAATTTTACAGCATAGATGATTACGGAGCATTTGGAGTGGCTGTTGGAGTTGCAATATCTTGCGAGCATGGTACCAGGTACTCATATCTTATCTATCGGTATTATGATTATTTTATATTGATTATTCATCAGATGTTGTAGCCTAGTTTTTATAGATTCATACTTCTTCTCGAGTTTATTCGAGTTAGTGTGTTATTGGGCGGCCGACTCTAGCACATATAGCTCTTTTTTGTATACTGATGTATATTATGGATTGAGACATAGAGGTTTACATTTATGGGATATCTAGATAGTGTCCTTTATATTACAGCTTATACATATTCGAGTCAGACCAGAGTCTGGTCGAATGCGTAGCTGGCGTGTCACGTATTCCTGGTCCTACGTATTTTGGGACTAGGGCATGACATGTTTTTGTGGTCGCCCATGCAGGTCCGTTATAAATCGTCTTGGTCACCTGACTGTGCCAAGCGAGCCTGCAAACTAGGAATATATATTATGATTGTTGAATAGGATCTCAATCCATAATCGATTTTAAAAACTCTTTGTATGTGATTATCGCCCTTGGACTTCCAACTTGCATTCGTTCAATTTCCGTCAATATCATTATCATTGTTCTCATCCCCTATTAATCGCGAAGAAGGATGCTTGTGCCTGATGATTTCCCTCCAGAAGAAGATCGAAGACCAGACGACAGAAGACAGAGTTCATATAACATTCCCTGAGAAGATTGTTACCCTGAGTAGGATAGATTGATAGGTTCTTTTGGATTCTAGAACTAGTATGGAAGGATAGCAAGAGAATTGGAACCAGTAGTACCCTATTCGTACTTGAGATAGCAGTGATCTTGGAAGTACGGAGAGCTGAAAGGATTGTTGCTCATGACCTTGAATAATTAATGGAAGTGCATAGCCCGGTGCTAGGAATTAGTTGTTGTAAATGATAGCAATATCAGGAATGATATTATGGACTAGAGAATAAAATTTTAGGCTCACACTTGAAAGATAATGATCTGATTCCGAGAATTCTAGTAAGTGCTTGGGAAATACCATTAACGTACTATGTGACTTGGAGAGATAAATGACGAAAGGAAGAAATTTGAAGAATACAAATGTAGGAAAATTTAAGAAGAAAATAAGTTATACATTAGGCAAGGAATATTTTTCTCTTGAGGATTGATGTTGAAAACAGAACGGGAGAAATTATTATGAGGTTTAGTCTAGACTATGACATTGACCAAGGAATAGATTGGTTGAGCCAATACCACGCGATGCTAGATTATCGACGTGGTTATACTATACTTAGACCACCAGATTACCTGAGTTTCAGGGAGCCCGGGAGTATGGTGCTCATCTACTTTAGAGTCACACATTGCAGAAGGTGAATCAGTTTACCCCGCCTTATATTAGGATTTGAGGATGCGTTTCTAGATAATCTTCCAGTCCTGCCACCTAACAGAGAGATAGAGTTTGTTATAGAGTTGACTCCAAGAGCCGAGCCAGTTATTTTTCACGACTTCAGACTAGCACCGATAGAGTTGGTTGAGTTAAAGTTCCACAGTAGAGGATCTCTTAGACAAGGGTTTCATTCGGGCTAGTGTCATCTTAATTATGCCGATGAAAGACAGGACGGTACATTTGATCAGCTTAGCAGCGCATATGTATTCTCGAAAATCGATCTCAGATCAGGCTATCGTCAGATCAAGGTACGGCGAAAGGACATCCCGAAGACGGCCTTTTCGGACGAAGTATGGCCACTATGAGTTTTTAGTCATGCCATTTGGTTTAACCAGCGCGCCAACTGTATTTATGTGTTTGATGAACAATGTCTTCCACCAGTACTTAGACAAGTTCGTGGTAGTATTTATCGACGATATCTTGGTATATTCTAAGAGCCAGGAGGAGCACGAGAGACATCTCAGGATCGTATTGGAGACGTTGAGGCAGGAGAGGCTGTACGCCAAGCTCCGCAAATGTGAGTTATGTTTGGATAGGGTACCCTTCCTGGGACACAAAATCATTGAAGATGGACTAGCAGTTGACCCGGAGAAGGTAGCTGCAGTTGAGACATGGCCTACCCCTACATCAGTTATAGAGGTTAGGAGTTTCCTCGGACTTGCCGGATATTATCGGAGGTTCATGGAAAACTTCTCGAGGATAGCTGCGCCTATGACGCGACTGACGCATAATGGCGAGGAGTTTATCTGGATCGACGAGTGTCAGGCGGCTTTCGATGATCTGAAGAAGCGTCTGGCATCAGCACCGATTTTGACACTACCTTCAGGATCAGGAGGATTTATAGTGTATAGTGATACGTCTGGGAGTAGATTGGGATGTGTACTGATGCAATACGGCAATGTGATAGCCTACGCATCTAGACAGCTGAGAGTTCATGAGAAAAACTATCCGACGCACGACTTGGAGCTAGCTGCAGTGATATTTGCACTAAAGCTATGGAGACATTACCTTTATGGTGAGCGTGTTGAGATTTACACAGATCATAAAAGCCTGAAGTATGTCTACACGCAGAAGGAGCTCAATATGAGGCAGAGATACTGGCTAGAGTTGATGACAGATTATGACATTGAGTTGTAGTACCACCATGGCAAGGCGAATGTCGTAGCAGATGCCTTAAGCAGGAAACCCATGGCATACTTTTTGACGACTCAACGACAATTGTTAGAGGATCTCCATGAACTTGGGATTGAGATTGTATTGCCAGGCATGGATGGACAGATGGCTAGTCTCGAGGTTCAGTCTACACTGATTGAGAGGATCAGGGCAGCCCTGCCCACAGATGCGAGATTTTGACGTCTACGAGAAAGGACAAAGGCCGGCATGCAGACGAGACTCAGGATTCATGAAGACGAAACATTGAGGTGTAGAGATCACCTATACATTTCTAGTGACGAGCTACGCCAAGAGTTGATGACCGAGGCTCATAGCTCGATTTATTCTATTCATCTCGAGGGTACGAAGATGTACCGAGACTTGAGGCAATATTTCTGGTGGCATGGGATGAAGAGAGAGATTGCAAGATTCGTGGCGAAATATTTAGTTTGTCAGCAAGTCAAGGCTGAACATCAAAGGATTGCAGGATTATTGCAGTCGCTTCCCATTCCCGAATGGAAGTGGGAACATATTACCATGGACTTCGTCACAGGATTCCCGTGAAGCCCTAGCGGGAAGGATGCAGTTTGGGTTGTAGACAGACTCACCAAGTCTGCACATTTCTTGCCTTTCAGAGTTGGGCAGTCCACTGAGATATTAGTTGACATGTATATGAGGCAGATAGTACGACTACATGGAGTGCCTGTCATCATCGTATCGGATCGTGATTCCAGATTCACGTCGTATTTTTGGCAGAGTATGCAGGAGAGCCTAGGAACTCGTCTCAAGTTCAGTACTACATATCATCCACAGACTGATGGTCAGTCAGAGCGCACGATACAGATATTAGAGGATATGTTGAGAGCGTGCATGATTGATTTTGGAGGATCTTGGGGGGACCACCTACACTTGGTGGAATTCTCCTACAATAACAGTTACCAGGCCAGCATACAAATGGCTCCTTATGAGGTACTGTAAGGAAGGAAATGTAGGTCGCCAGTTTGTTGGAGTGACGTGGGAGAGCGTCAGATACTTGGTCCAGAGTTGGTGACACAGACGGTGGAGAAGGTCAAGCAGATTCAGAGCCACCTGCGTGCAGCACAGGACAGACAAAAATATTGGGCAGATGCACACCACAGACCATTGAAGTTCAAGGAGGGTGACCATATATTTTTGAGGATATCTTCCACTCGGGGTACCATCAGATTCGAAGGCAGAGGCAAGCTGAGTCTGAGGTACATCGGGCCTTTTGACATCTTGGAACGAGTTGGCGAAGGGCTTACTGTCTTGCATTACCTCCATCATTAGAGGGAGTACATGACGTATTTCACGTACCGTAGCTGAGGAGATATATCGCAGACCCTAGCCACGTGCTTGATCATTCGCAGATTGCAGTCGGGCCCAGTCTGTCTTACGTAGAGCAGCCAATTGACATCCTCGATCGCAGCAAGAAGACTTTGAGAGGGCAGACGATTCGACTGGTCAAAGTGGCATGGAAGCACCATTCACCAGGCGAGTCTACTTGGGAGCGCGAGGATTCTATTCGGCAGCGGTTCCCATACTTATTTGAGGAGCAAGGTACGATTTTACGTACGGCATTTGATTACTAGTTGTTTTAAAAAAAAATTTAGCTATTATCGTGCTTTACTTTTAATTTCGGGGATAAAATTTTTCTAAGTTGGGAAGAATGTAAACCCCCTCGATTAATTTTATAGATAGTCAGGTCTGGATTTGGGAAATTTTGGATTTTTCAGCAGATGTTGAGGTTTAAAGTTGAGTCGTCTATTATTTTATTTAATTAAAATCCTTGGGGCGCCCTGTCATTGTTTAATTATTCGGAGCCCAATATCAGCCCATAAATTCCTTCGGACTATTGTACTTCTGACTTGACTCACCAATTTAGGCACTGGACTTTTTCGTCACTCAAAAATTAATTTCGTTGTGCTCTAAATTAATTGCACAATTTCCCTTATCCTAAAATCCATATTTAATTCCGTGTCGGACACCTGTATCGTTACCCTCAAATTTTGAGATACCAACTTAACCCGTTGAGCCGGACCAACTAAAGGGTCCAAGACTGACTCCAAGCCCCCACCACTTTTGACCTTTGTGTCATTTCCGAATTTTGATCCCAAGTGCCCCTATTTAATTTAAAAGCGCGAGACACTTTAATTCTATTTTAATCGGGGATACCAATTCTGCCTAATCCCTTTTTAATCCACAATTAATCCCGATGAACATTAAATAAAACCCGTGCCTCGCACACAATAACTCCTTACCATGCAAATCATCAAACGCAATTTTTCTCATAATTTTTGCATTATTTCATGTGTTTGTGCAAATACCCAAACTTAAGGGGCTTATTTGCAAATGTAGCGATAGGTGTCACCATCCCATTGGCTAAGTCACATGAAGAAGCCCCCTCTCCCTCTCTTGACCGGTCTAATCCAATACTCTCTCTCTCCCTTGGATGTACTTCTCCTTCATGAAGAATCAAAGCCCTCCATTCAAATTAAAGCACTCATCCTCACCACACACTCAACACACTCTCCTATTTAATCCCTCCTCCACTTCCCTTTTCCCAAGGCCGGCCTAATCCCTATGGACATTGAAAACCACCCTCCTCTCTCTCTCTCCTCCCTCTTCTCCTTACATTCCCAGCCGACCACACCTAGTTATCTCTCCACTATTCTTCTTCTTCTCCTTTCCTCTTTATTTCTCCTTACCCATTCTTTAAAACCCGACAGGCCCTACTCCGGCCATCCATGACTCCTGCCACCACCGGCCTCCAAAGTCCCCGATAACTCTTCTTCTCCTTACCATCTCAGAGCCGCGTCGACTTGCATCCGTGGGGCAGCAGTGACTGCTAACTGCGTGCAACACCACGCGGAGGACGACAGGAACGCTTGCACCACCCACCGTGACGGCCGTTGGTTCAAGATCGAGGCAAACCAGACGGCCTTATGCACCCCCATCTTCCCGCTAGTGACTTCCACCATCACCCTCTTCGTCCTCGTCGACCGGATGTGGCGGGCCGGCCTCTACGCTGCCTTCATTTCGGCTGAGCTCCCCCTACCGCAATGTCCTCTACCCCGCTGCCGATCCCTCTCCGGCCGTACCTACTCCGCCACCACCACAGTTGGCCAATGCCGCCACCATCACACACCATTGCACCACCACTTAACTTCGGCCAACACTGAATATCAGAGCTCCTCTCTTTGACCATAGCCGCGGCGGAGATCAGTTTCTTCCGGCTTTGAGTGCGAGCCATGGCGAACGTTCCTCCACCGGTGATCAATGTCTCCTCCGCCGAGAGATCTGCTGGCCAGTTTCGTCAACGTGTCTGATGATCGATCGTATGGAACTCGATGGTCAACTGAAAGATCAGTTGCAGTTCGTCGATGACGAACAGCAACAAGTTCTTCTCCATCAACCGGCCAACACCACCACTACGCATCGTCAAGGTAAACTCTTCCCCATCTTCTTGAGTAGTGTAGTATTAATCATGGCTTAATATAACATAGTGAAGGTTAGGGTTTAAGAAGCTAGACTTTGAGAGGAGGGTTTATAAATATGTGAAAAATCTTAGGGTTTAATTACATTTGGGTATATACCCTTTGATGGGTAGAAGAGCAGGTTTAAACATTATGTTTTTGTTATTGATAACTTAGTTAGTTTAGGGATTCATGTATGCTATTAGGAGTATAGGGTGTAAATGTTATAAGAGAATTTTAAAAGAGTTACTTTTTTTTTTGCAATTGATTATTATTGATGAGTAGAGTGAAGTGATTGTAAAATGATATTGTGATATTAAAACATTGACGGACATTGAGGAGCAGAAGATTGATTGTGTAATAGTATGAAAAAAAATCGAACCCTTAGTCATTCATTGAGGATTGCTGATTAAATGATGAACAAAATTAAGTAGTAGTTTTTATGGTGAAAAAAGAAAGATTGTATATTCGAGGGTTTAATAAATAATTGATAATCTATTCGAGGATGAGGCATGTCAACATGCCTGTTAATGTCTGTGAATTGAACTAGAGGATTTGATCACGATTTGAACTGCTGAATATAGTGTTGAATAGTGAGATCGAGGACTTGTCTGATGATAGTATACTGTGATTGACTGTATTAGATATAACCTACCTGGGTTAACCTTGGTCAACCCCCTAGCATCGTGTCTATGTGTCTTGTAACCGAGTTTGTAGCTTATGTTAGATATGTGTCACATCTTATTTTAGTCGCGTGATAGTCTATTGATTGAGTTGTATCTTGTCTCTAGGTACTGCGGGACCTGAGGACTTGGACGTGGTACCGGATCCCCGTCATCACCAACCGGACGCAGGCGAGTGTACCTTGCCACCCTGTATTTCAGTTTACAGATATTTTTTATTTCGTTATGTACATTATGCACGTATTTATGTTGACGTTCGATACTTCGCGTCCGGTTCACAACCGGGTGGAGACGTACGTCGTAACATCTTAGAAAGATTGTTGGATGTTTCGTAGCATCCCGATATGCGTACCTGAGTATATCGACACCCCAGGACACACTCATAGACTGTGATCATACCAGATTCCTGTATCCTGATACTGACATCATGACCAGAGACTGGGATGACCTTAGGGTCACGTCTGTTGAGTTATTTCTGTGTGTCGAAACTGTAGTTAGCGGTTCAGGTTCAGCGCACAATCGTTGACCACTTGGGATGGGGAAGACAGTTACTAGACGTTTTGTCATGCCCCAATCTCCCTCAAGCTTAATAGTCCCTGCTGAACGTGAAATCACCACGTTGTTGCTCTCCCGCGGGATAATCGTTCTCATCGGGACGTGATATCGTACGAGCCTGGAGTTACGCTCGTACAAGACGATATTGTTAAACACCAAAGTTATCATCGAAACAACCAAGTTACAGCAAAAGCTGTTTTGTGTACCAAGCACACATCAGAGTAAAACGCAGCGAAGCTCACGATAGGGTCCAAATGAAATGTCCCGAGGCAATGCCACAAAGGCGATGCCACAAAGACGATGAAATACTCTTGCTCTTTTCTCTAGCCCACAAAGGTACTTGCAGTTCATACATCTTTTTTCGTATATCCAAGCAGCGCCACTACGCCTACGTACCTGAAATATTGCCCACAAATGTGGGTCAGTACACAGCCGTACTGGTGAGCGGGGTAACCCACTCGTCTAAGCCGACACTAAATAAAATAGTGAATACAAGCAGTTATATGGTGATCTTTCTAGTTGAATCCTAGATTCGTTTCATGGCATATGAATGACATGTTAAGGAAAGCGGTAAAGCAGTTTAGGCATGCAAGCATTCAATCTCAAACCAAACGACAAGCAATTATATAAATCCAACCCGAAGGAAACTAACACGCAACCCGTCTTACTCAATGCCATCACTTGCACGATAACATATCGAACCATCAGTCTCGCCTCAATATCCATCCTCAACCAAAGTTTATATTCCAATCTCAAGTGCACACTCTTGCCGAGGCAAGGTGGCCGCGCCTACACGAAAGCCAAACCAACAAAAGAAAAGCAAGCCATTACTTATACTATATGAAGTCACTGGCTAAAAGCCATAAAGGACATTGATCGGACCAAGATCAATAGGGCAATCCTACCCGATCCAGGGTTGGGCAGCTACTCCCGTCTGGTGGTATCGGACTACCAGCACTGCGCCCAATCGCGCGATGCCATTGTTTTCTCTATGGTAGAACGGTCCCGGTGCCCCGGTGCCTCAACCCCTTCCAGGATACCAAACCCTGTGCCACGCAGGTTGTCCGTGACTATGCAGACACGTAGGTATGATGAGAGGATCGAACATTCTCTCCCCACCAAGCGATCCTAAACTCGTTCAACCGATATCCAACCAAATATCCATAACTATTCTTCCAACATATCCACCCAAGGAATCCAAATCTCGACCTCAAAATATAGCCCAAGTTACCAAAATATCAAATGTTTCATAGGCACAATGCCTCTTCTCAACACAGAGTCTGAATTGGTGCAACACCCATGCTCGAAGCAATCCCATGGCACAATGCCGTTCCAGTGGCACAATGCCCCATTCGTGGCACGATGCCCCATCGAGCGGCACAGCACCCTCGCCGATGCAGTTGTTCGGTTTTGAACCACAACTGCTCGCTTTGCAAGACAAAGCGACCAAGTGATACTCGAGCACGGATGCACGCTCGCTCGCCCGAATTCTCGATATTTCCATTGCCTCATTGTATTATTCCAACCGTCCCAGTATAATCCCAAGTATCCAACCGACTGCCTCACCAACTATCGCTCCAACTATCCAACACGTAAATCATATTCAAGCCACAATCCTACCAAGCCAACGAAGTACACTCTATGCACGCCTCAGTACAGTATTTTCCAATGGTTCAGCCTAAGTGTTTCAAGCCTTTTACGTGTTTCCATATTATTCGGCATAAAGGAGTAGAGGAGAAGGGAAAGATCCCACTCACAATGTTTGATCCCGTTAGGCATCATGTCCTGCCGATACGGCCAATCCCTTGAACCCGTGGTCCGATGCAAGCGCGATCTACTCAACTTGTATGACCGTGCGAGCAGGCCGTGCTCTCCAAATCATCCGACCGATCGGACTAAGAAGGACGGCATTATCGCTTCCATCTAGCTATTCAGTACTGTTCTGAATGAATACCTGATTTCTATCGAACTCGCTAGCCATCTGCACATTGAAACCAACTCGATTAATCCTTCTTCCCAAAATCCAATATTTCAAATGTAACCAGCATTTGATTTATTCAATCCGACTCAGAGTAACGCTCCGAGCGGTTGCGGGGCGTTACATAATATACCACTTAAAATCAAGTTCGTCCACGAACCGTGCTGGTACTTATTCCTATCACATGCCACAATCCAATTCTATGGATCTGCTCTATGCAACTCACATATTCACGATTCTGACTCCGTATCTCGTTCTGCTGAACGCTCGTACAATTTTTACGAATGCCCACATCCTCCTTGCAGCTCAATACGAATTCCTCGTATCGCTTAGTTTTGGATCGTACACATATTTAAGGCGTCCCTAATATACATGCATTTCAGCCGAGCTTTGCGATAGCAAATTTGAACAAGTTATAAGGGTATCTTTATGTTCGAGGCATCGATTTGCTTTACTCCCAATTGTACCAAATCACGATTTCCATTCCAACACATTCGATTGAGCACCATTCACAAATATGATAATTTTCCACCGACTCAATCGGTTCGTGTTCTAACTCAATCCATCCAACTATTTCTGAAATCAGTACTAGCAACATCTCCAAATATAACTCGTGCACCGAACGATTATCACGACTGATACTATCCTAGCTATGCGGCTTATCCAAATTTCAACTTTGCTTAGATCAGCTCAGTCCAACAAATTTTCCTGCCATCTTAAATATCTCACTGGGTGATCATCTATATCGAGGTTCGTGTGATCCACGAAGATCTCGCCGCCACGCCAAAGGGATAGTGTCGCCACGATTTCAACGTGGACACACTCGCCATAATTCTTAGGTTGCGCATGGAATAGTCCTTCGTGCTGCTTCCACTGCCTCAAAGCATAGGATATCACCTTTGCCTTCCGAACGAGCACGCTTCCCAGACTAAGTTTCGAGGCATCTTGTAAATCTGAGGCAAATCTGTCCCTTCCAGTATTCGCAAGAATTTGATCTGAACGAGCCGTTGCTTTAACTTCACGAGCTAGTTTCATAGTCGTCAATTCATATGAATGCTATTCCCTTCCAGGGAACGATGAGTCAGAGGCGATGACATCGATAAAAATCTGTGACTCTGAATCTCATCAGTTGACTAGGCTACTTCCACCATCGCTCCGATCTTCCGGCAGCATCTTCAGCTGAAGACTATCCCAAGGGTCTCTCAAATCCAACACTCAGTCAATAAGCCAAATCTCATTGCTCACATCTGCCCTCGACGCATTCCCAAATACGCCACCTCAAGGGTCGTTCTATGGGTCTACCATATTCATATCCGATTCAGCGGACAAGTCGCTTAGGGTCAGCTGTCCCGAAGCTACGCTCGATAATTGTAATCATCACGATGGACAGTTACTATAAACCATGCTATATCTCTTCTCCAAATCCGAATCAAAATCTAACCATTCCATCCGAGCGAAGTTTCCGAATCCGAGAACCGCGCTCGTTGAAACCGTCTTCCATCAATCCGTCGTTCTGCCCTGAATCCATCAAATTCCTGAATTACATGTTCGATTCTCTCACTATCAATTTCAATGATTCTCGAAATTCGAGACTTGCTTAAATTCATATCCGTTTGCCGCCTCCCACAATGCACGTCCAACTTACTCGAGCAGCACAGTGATTTGTTCCAACGTTGTTCCCACATTTAGCTATCTTCAAAAGTCTGTCCGGCTCAATCTTAGCCTTCCATCGTTGCCTCAATCCGTCTACGTCTTCCAGAGAATCCGTCTACCATTGTTGCACCATTTTGCCCAAAATTCCATTTCTGTTAAACCAGAGTCGACTTCTCGAGCAGCAATATCCAAAATCTTTTAAGTTTGTGTGAATCCATCGCTTTGTCCCTCCAAACCAAATCGTGTTTCATTGCTCAACCAACAGCTCAAATATGTTGCCCAAAATCGTAGTTCGTGCTCGCTATCCTTCCGATAATTCCATCACTTTGCTCAAGCGTAACCCAAATGTTCGTTCCAATTTCGTCTATCACTTAAGCCCAACGATGCTTTCATTTGCACCAGTCCGTTCTCGATAAACTCAACTCAATATTCGCTTGCTTCATTTTCTTTCTTTCCAACTCAACTGACTTGCACCTACCAACTTGTATTCCCGTTACTCGAGTCCGTTCAGGCAATTTCTATTAATGTCCAACCAAAATATTTCAATGCCTTGCTCAATATGTGGTATCCCATATACCACTAGGAATTAAGTCGCTACTCGCATTATGATTTCTTTCACAGATCCAAGATCCGTTCGAACCATCCCTTATGTGTGATCATGCCTTTCCCAATTCGAGTTTGACACAAAACTCAGGCAATGCTTGAATTATCCAACTGGTTCCATCAATCTCGCTATGCAACTCGTGCCATATCCCATTCTCAATACTTCCAGCTATTCTCAAACCGATTACTACTTTCGCCACACGAGCAACTCGTGCAATGATCTTTTCCAAGTATTTCAACCCAATACTCAATGGTTCCACACATTTGTTATACGAGCAACTCGTGCCAACTATTCTGATATTTCCAAGCCAAACCCAAACCTGCCCAACCGATGCGCCACAGCCGAAATTCCAACTTATATCCAACACAATCGCTAGACGAGCAACTCGTGCAAGGATTCATTCTCATCAAATGTTTCTACTCAAAATATGCCGCATAACCAAATCTCGTTAGCCAACCAACTGATCCATTGAGGCAATCAGAATCTTCCCGAACAATAAGCCAAGCCAACCCAACAAAAGCTCTCACTTGTTGCACAAATGCAACAATGCCACCCAACTTGCTGCAAGAATGCAACAACGCCTAACGAGGCTAAGCGATCTAACGAAAACCAACCAAGGCAACACAACCAAGAATAACATGCAGCTCCAACCAGCAATATATAGACTTATTGCATGAAACATCCAATGCGGCACTGAGTAGAGTTAAGAGCTAGACGACACGCGGAAGCTATTTAGAGTTTGTGAAGGACCAAGTCCGAAGAAATGAACCAGGCGCTTTGATACCAATCTGTCATGCCCCAATCTCCCGCAAGCTCAATAGTCCCTGCTGAACGTGAAATTACCACGTTGCAGCTCTCCCGCGGGATAATCGTTCTCATCGGGACGTGATATCGTACGAGCCTGGAGTTACGCTCGTACAAGGCGATGTTGTTAAACACCAAAGTTATCATCGAAACAACCAAGTTACAGCGGAAGCTGTTTTGTGTACCAAGCACACATCAGAGTAAAATGCAGCGAAGCTCACGATAGGGTCCAAATGAAAAGCCCCTAGGCAATGCCACAAAGGCGATGCCACGAAGACGATAAAATACTCTTGCTCTTTTCTCTAGCCCACAAAGGTACTTACAGTTCATACATCTTTTTCCATATATCCAAGCAGCGCCACTATGCCTGCGTACCTGAAATATTGCCCCCAAACGTGGGTCAGTACACAACCGTACTGGTGATCGGGGTAACCCACTCGTCTAAGCCGAAACTAAGTAAAATAGTGAATGCAAGCAGTTATATGGTAATTTTTCTAGTTGAATCCTAGATTCGTTTCATGGCATATGAATGACATGTTAAGGAAAGCTGTAAAGTAGTTTAAGCATGCAAGCATTCAATCTCAAACCAAACGACAAGCAGTTATATAAATCCAACCCGAAGGAAACTAACACGCAACCCGTCTTACTCAATGCCATCGCTTGCACGATAATATATCGAACCATCAGTCTCGCCTCAATATCTATCCTCAACCAAAGTTTACATTCCAATCTCAAGTGCACACTCTTGCCGAGGCAAGGTGGTCGCGCCTACACGAAAGCCAAACCAATAAAAGAAAAGCAAGCCATCACTTATACTATATGAAGTCACTGGCTAAAGGCCATAAAGGATATTGATCGGACCAAGATCAATAAGGCAATGCTACCCGATCCAGGGTTGGGCAGCTACTCCCGTCTGGTGGTATCGGACTACCAGCACTGCGCCCAATCGCGCGATGCCATTGTTTCCTCCATGGTGGAACGGTCCCGGTTCCCCGGTGCCTCATCCCCTTCCAGGAAACCAAACCCTGTGCCACGCAGGTTGTCCGTGACTATGCAGACACGTAGGTATGATGAGAGGATCGAACATTCTCGCCCCACCAAGCGATCCTAGACTCGTTCAACCGATATCCAATCAAATATCCATAACCATTCTTCCAACATATCCAACCAAGGAATCCAAATCTCGACCTCAAAATATAGCCCAAGGCACTAAAATATCAAGTGTTTCATAGGCACAATGCCTCTTCTCAACACAGAGTCCGAATTGGTGCAACACCCATGCTCGAAGCAATCCCATGGCAAAATGCTGTTCCAGTGGCACAATGCCCCATTTATGGCACGATGCCCCATCGAGCGGCACAACACCCTCGCCGATACAGTTGTTCTGTTTTGAACCACAACTGCTCGCTTTGCAAGACAAAGCGACCAAGTGATACTCGCGCACGGATGCACGCTCGCTCTCCCGAATTCCCGATATTCTCATTGCCTCATTGTATCATTCCAACCGTCCCAGTATAATCCCAAGTATCCAACTGACTGCTTCACCAACTATCGCTCCAACTATCCAACGCGTAAATCATATTCAAGCCATAATTCTACCAAGCCAATGACGTACACTCTATGCATGCCTCAGTGCAGTGTTTCCCAATGGTTCAGCCCAAGTATTTTAAGCCTTTTACGTGTTTCCATATTATTAGGCATGAAGGAGTAGAGGAGAAGGGAAAGAGCCCACTCACAATGTTTGATCCCGTCAGGCATCATGTCCTACCGATACGGCCAATCCCTTGAACCCGTGGTCTGATGCAAGCGCGATCTACTCAACTGGTATGACCGTGCGAGCGGGCCGTGCTCTCCAAATCATCCGACCGATCAGACTAAGGAAGACGGCATTATCACTTCCATCCAGCTATTCAGTACTGTTCTGAACGAACACCTGATTTCCATCGAACCCGCTAGCCATCTGTACATTAAAACTAACTCGATTAATCCTTCTTCCCAAAATCCAATATTTCAAATGTAACCAGCATTTGATTTATTCAATCCGACTCAGCGTAACGCTCCGAGCGGTTGTGGGGCGTTACACGTTTGGGCTCCTCACGCGCTTATATATATATATGTATTGTTTCTGTAGTGATCCTGTATCTAGTATAGTTGTATCACCCGTGTGACTCTTTATCCGGAGCAGCGGTACGTCACGTGTGTTTCTGTGTCCGGAGCTACGGTTTTATTTTGGATAGCCCACGCGTCGAACATTGTCTTTAAACTGTGTCACACTTATTTAGTTATGATAGAGTACCCTGTCGTTGCACTTGTACTTTCTGTTTACTTGGCTTGTTATATTTTTGTACCTTGTAACGTCCCTCTGAGGACCTGGTTCCCTGCCAGTTTTGCAGCATAGATGATTACGGAGCATTTGGAGTGGCTGTTGGAGTTGCATATCTTTCGAGCATGGTACCAGGTACTCACATCTTATCTACCGGTATTATGGTTATTTTATATTAATTATTTATCTGCTATTGTAGCCTAGTTTTTATAGACTCATACTTCTTCTCGAGTCTATTCGAGTTAGTGTGTTATTGGGCGGCCGACTCTAGCACATATTGCTCTTTCTTGTATACTGATGTACATTGTGGATTGAGACATAGAGGTTTACATTTATGGGATATCTAGATAGTGCCCTTTATATTACAGCTTATACGTATTCGAGTCAGACCAGAGTTTGGTCGAATGCGTAGCTGGCGTATCACGTATTCCTGGTCCTACGTATTTTGGGACTGGGGCGTGACAAGTGATGCACATGAACTCTCCTACTCTCCAATGACCACCAACACATCACAAAGAAATAAAAACATAACTATAACTATATTTATATATATATATCATGTAACAACTATAAATAAAAATACTCTAATAGTTATAACCAATATAAATTAAATTATAATGCAAAGTATCAAACACGTAGAGTGCACCGAACCCGTATCATACTCATTCTATAATACACTTGCGATACGAGTTCACCATACCACCAAACGTATTTCGAAGGATATGAGCAAGTCTAGAATCAAAATTATGAACAATATGAAGAGCTAGTTACTCAACTACGTGCCAGTGTCAAAATATGACATGCTCAAACCCCCGTATCTGAAAAAAACTCCCAAATCAACCCGTATCGCCAAATTATCGGGATATGGCCTATACGTATCCAATTATGGATACAACACTAGTCACACACAACCAAACACATGTCAATTTGGTCTAATTGACCTATTGATAAATACAAGATGTGCCAATCTCGGAATTCTCCTAAAATTGAAACAAAATACCATATAACTTTCTTCATAGGCCTCCTATGAACCTAATTTAAATTCCTATGGATAGCCTTAGTACATGGGAGGACTTTCTAACAATTAAATTACAGATTTATAGTCTAATTAGAGAGAAAATTTTGAATTGTACCTATTGGGAGATGGATTCCCAATACAAATCCTAAATGAGTGTCAAGAGCCTTCAACTTGTAGATCCTTACTCCTCCTTGTAAATCCTTGCTTCCTCATTGTAGATCCTTACTTCCTCCTTATTCTAATAGCCTCCTATGATGAATAGGGAAGGAATTGGGAAGAAATTTGGGTAGGGATTGGTGTAGGGATAAAAAAATTTGGTTGAGAGAAATTCTAGATCTAGATTTGTAATGAAGAAAAGAGAGGAGAGAGAGAGTCTCCACCCCCTTATGTAGTGGTCAGCCCCTTTCTTCATGTCCAAGAAATATAAAATATCCAAAATGTCCTTTGGGGCTTGTCATGAAGAAATAATTAAGGAGGAAGGTTCTACTCCTAATGGTTTGACTAATTAAATTATTCTCCTAATGATTTGGGCTTGTGGTTTGGCGCAAGTCTAACTAAAATAAATGTTGTCCAAGAGTCACTTCTAAACTAGTTAGGTCCACTAAGACAAGTCCAAAATATAAAGTAACATGCTAACAATATTTAAATACTATAATAAATAAATATATAATATGCACTGTAAATAAATAATTATGATATATCATTCATTATAATATTTTTTTAAATACCAATATTACAATATTACCAATAATAGGAAAAGACAAAAATATTCCTCTCCCGGAAAGCGGTAGTGACAAGTTTTCCCTCCTTAGCTAAATTTTGTCGTCGAAATTAAAACTCTCACCCCTCATTCTTGGGCCAGTCATAACCTATTCATACAAATTTTACTATGGTCAAACCCCCATCAATCATAGTCCAAAATAGTCCTATCATATAACATACAATCCTACCATTCTATTAAAAGAGAAATTATACTTGGATATAGTCTCTAACTATCATGAATTTTAGTCTCTGTCAAGGTTTTTACATACCATAGCACAAACCACTAAGAAAACTATAATCTACCAGATATCACACATATCAATAAGATAAAAAGAACAGAACCTGGTAACCCAACACCCGTAGCATTGGTCCTTTTAACCTCCATTGTAAAAATAAAACCCTGCCCTGCTTGGGTGTCTCCTTCTACTGGTGCGGTGTAATCTGTTATATCACCAGTGGCCTAGTTCATCTTACACTAAGCATTCATTAATCATCAACCTAGTCAAAATATTTCTAATACTGAGGGTTACCAAATACTAGTGATATACTATATTTCTAGGTCATGTACATACTTAACTCACTGGCACTTGCCACCTAGGATACTATACAAAATACCGCTAAGATACTACCTCGTTTATCTGTTTTAGTTCTTATAATCACCAAAATTTCTCAACCATTCTCTTTCAAGTAACACTTATTTACTTTTTCAATCATGTGTTCCATTAGAACACCCTTGTCCAACTTGAATACCCCCAATAGGATGCCTACTCAAATCTTGTTACTGTCTACACGAGGCATCATCTCTAATATGGCACTTTAGATGACATCCTCATACCAAGTTACTCACGTCTCTCCTCTATACTATTATACTAGTTACTTAGATGCTTCTACCTAAACTTTCATAATACTTAAGATACTCTGGCTCATGTTACTAGGGTACTCTTTCTATATTATACTTGGTAAAACTCATACTCTGACACTTGTTAATCACCCTAAGGTTCTCATTTATACATTAGTATCATAATACATACACAATTACCTTCTAGCCATTACGACACCATGGCATCTCCCTGATTTCCTTATATTCCTCGTACTATTCCCTGGTACATACGACCTCTATACTCAAAATTAGCAAGGTACTATACCTACTAAACTTACTTCTATATAAATATTGTCTCTCTCCTCTAATGCTTGGATCACTTATACTATTACTTTCAAATAATTTTCTATCCATATTAACTGATACACCAATCAAATATTATTACACAAGATACATACTGTTACTAAGACATTACTGAACTAATCCCTGATATAGAAACATTAGTACTCTTGATATAGTAACTACACAACATATGCACTTAATGTTCTAGGACACTAGCTTCTTAATACTTACAATAGTTTACCACATTACTACTACTATTCTGGATACTAGCTTTACCATTAGATCACCTTATCACACTCACTAGAGCTCATGATCACTTGCATCCAATGCACTAGTTATTAACTTCTATAATACACATGTTTTACTTCACTCTCAAAGGCAGGCACATGGTTCCATATCTCTATTGATGAATATATATCTCCCATTAAATCTTTTACAGACTGATACACTAATCAATGATACACTATATATCTTCCATGACAAATCTTGATATTTCATACCCATGACACACTATTAAAAATTTTAATACTCAGGCTTCCACTTTCTGATACTCATGAACTTCCACACTGACACTCATCACCTACTGTGCATTCTGGTTAAAATTTTTAGATACTTCTTCCACATATTACTTCCAATACATCACTAGCCTCAATATCAGGTGATATACCCATCACTAGTCATATACTAGTATACTCCTATCTACTCACATCAAGGCTCTACTTCTAAGCTAAAGAATGATGGGACAAAATCCTACAATAACAAGAGTAGATAAGTATTAAGATAATACTTTAAGAACCAATTTAAGATACAACCTGATAATAATATACGTCTATCCAAAATTATGACACTCAGAATCCTCGCCACGCTAGTAAGCATAGCTGCGATAAACGATAGATTTCATAACTAAGGTATGCAAACCCTATAATTATGTCATCTATAATCCTCACCATGCCAACCGGTATGGTTGCGAGAAACTCTAAATGTCATAACTATGATATGCACATCTGAAGTCAGATTCCTACGTTTCTGCCACGCCAGCTAATATGGCTGCGATAAACTCTAGGCTCCATAACCAAAGCAGTCATTTCACCTTTCTCACTGTCCTCATCAACATATGTCATCAGAAGATACCGTAATTTAGTTTGTAAAATTCATCTCTGTATGAAATAAAACTCAACAACGAACACCAAGAATTAATTTCAATAATCGATCACCAAGAATCAAATTCAATAACAACAAGTGAGAGTGAACGGAAACAAGGAAAAAGATTTAAATTGGAATTTATAATAAGATTCTCAAGGGTTGTCCTAGGAATCTCTTAAGAAAACTTAAATTTGTGATTGAGTATCCTCTCATCCAAATATCTTATATCCTATCGCAGGCTCGTAGTGGTACAACTAAGTCGTCGTACTACCACGACATCGCACAACTTGCGAACCTGACCTGCATGGGCCACCACAAAAATGTGTCACGACCTGCACCCGGTGAAGGGGCACAAGTACATGGGTACGTCCAGCCTACGCCGCAGCATCAGCGGTAGAACGCTGTCTAGGTCAACTATACTATCTAATCATCTCACAATAATGTATAATCTTTCAATAATATCTCAACTCCCAGAAGGAGGATAATATACTTAATGCAACATAATACTCAATCATAAATCTATAGCACGAAAAGATATCAAGAATCATAACATAACTATGCAGTCTAAATATAACAACAACAAATAGAAACAATATCCAAGTCTCAATGTACACCGGACACAAATTCGGTACCAAAATGATAAAGGAAACTAACTATTATAACTAGTGATTCCTGTTAGATCTCCCGACGGTCACTCTAAAAGTAGTGGGTCCATGTCTGCTCCATCTATAGGTCGAGGTCCGTAGTACGTCGGACACCAATCTCCCGGATCCTCTAAAAAATGTTATCCAGTTAGGAATGGAGCGAAATAGCCCAATAGCAGTTCCAATTAATTGACAAAAACTATAAAACAGAAAAATAGTGGATGCTATATACGATAAGAATATAACTGATGATCTAAGAACAATGAAGGAATAGGCAAAACTAGCAACAGAAATATAAATCAATGCGTACAAGAATAAATAAGATGAACTATAATGTCAAAAATAGAACAGGATAATCTATGAACTAAAATAGAGTTTACAATATACCATGTGTTTTGAGATACTAACTAGATATGTAATCGGCTTGGGATATTTAATGATTACACTAAGGAGCTAACTCAACAATATGTGAAGTATATGATGAGTTAGTAGACAATTATTACCCAACTAGCCGATAGTTCTTGATCACATATTTAATTATATTTTCCCTGTCCCGACTGATATGATGGATCGAATCATGACACGTTACTAGCCAATGTATCCAATATTTAACCTATAATATCCAATGTTATCTAATACCAACAAGGAGGAGTATTCGATACAATCCCGATAATCAAGGTAATATCTCATGGCTGACGATCCAATAACAATACCAATCCATGTACCATCGTGTCAAGAATTATAATATTTTTAAATACTTGAATTGTAGTAGTAATCAAATAATAGAAACTATCAGAGAATATACTCGCATGTGGTCTATGTCACGATCCGCACCCGGATATTCGAGCATGAGTACGTGGTTATGCCCAGCCTACGCCGCAACATCGGCGGTAGAACGCTGTTTTGGTCATTTCTAACTATCTAACATCTCAACAATATAAGATGGTACATGTCAATCATCTCAACTCCCAACGGAGTAACAATATAGTATCTCACAAGTATAACTAATCTCAATCATAAAATAACTAAGGAAGATAAAGCATGAATGGAATAGCGAAGGAAAAAAATCAAGATACACTTCACAATCTAAAATAATATATAATATATGAATCTCCACAAATAGTCTAATACATGCCAACACAAAAAAAGACCTCCTCGGTCTCTGCAACAAAGTCCTTCTGGTCTATAGGAGTATCCTCTATAGGTACACCGTCCTGCGGCTCGTAGAATGTGGGACACTACTCTAAAAGCCAATCATCTATAAAAATATATCCAGTCAGAATTGGAGCAAAGTACATACCTCTGAAAGAAGTTTCAATAACATAACCGAGCATATAAAATAGATAATAGAAATAAAATACAACATCACTAACATATGAATGAATGAACAATAGGTATACAGGTAATGTACGAGAATATAGAACAACAATATGAATATATGAAATATGATAAAATAACTATAATCTAACTAATGTGCCTCAGAATATAAGTTCATTATGTGATTGATTTGGGTGAACATGATCAATAAGGTAAAACGATTACAAGTGTGGTATATAATCAGAATGTACACGATGAACAATGGGGCTTTGATCACATAATCAACTCCTACTCTTCCATCTCCGACTAATACCAATGGATCCAATCACGACACGCTATAAACACGAATATGACCACTGAACACGAGCAGTAGGTATACACGAATATAATCATACTGAACATAAGAAGTGTGTGTACACGAATAAGCACACTGAACACGAGTAGTATGTGAATACAAAATATAAATCAATACCCAATGTACATGATGAAATATATGTATAGGAGTACCCGTTGAACACGATAGGGGATAACGTCTCCTGGTGGGATCCATGTAGTACAAGTTCGTAAAATCACTGTGTCGGAATCAAGTATACAATTCTAGAACATGCATATATATACTATTATGAATTGAAAACTATCAGAGAAATGTACTCGCCTGAAGTCCTAAGCAAGGTGTGTCTCTCGATGCCTAAGCTGGTGTCACACAGACCTATATATGGTATGTTGCATTAATATATGGTTCAGGAATGAAAATAAGTCAAGTTGATGCAATGATAGGTCATAAAACTAATTCTAAGTCAAACCAGCTAATTCTAGGTTACAAGAGTCTAACACTAAGATACTAAGTCGATACACTATGAAACTAAGCTATACAAGCTAATCTAAGATACTAAAAGACACTCAAAAAGCCGTATCCTAAGATACGCAAGTTTTAATATATGAAAATATTAGTTTAGATATATATACAAGTTAATACACATAATACTATAACAAATCAAATAAAAATAGGATACCTTAGCCTTGCACCAATGCATATCACAACCTATCTCGATACCCAAACCCAATACCTGGAGTATCGATCCAATACCTTGGTGTTACCTTGGTATCCCGAGGTAATTCAAACCTTATGAGTATAGCTAATACATATTCAATCCCCCAATATATACTAGGTACTACAATATATATTACCTATACTAATATACATAGATATTAACTTAACATATAACTTAACCATACTTGCTAATTACATATAGCTATATACAAATAACTTACATACATAGAGATATATATATAGTTACTTAGATAACTAGCTTAAAACTAGACTAACTAATATACTTAACTACTACCCAATAACTCATGCTAAACCATTACCTACTACCTGAAACTGATACTGATACCTGATACTGTGCTCATACCCTTGCTGTGCACGAGCACTGCCTCACATTGCTGCACTGTACAGCTGTACATTTCCTGAACTATGCTGCAAGCACTGTTACTGCCTCTACAAGGCAGTGCTGCACTACCCCTTCAGTAAACCGAGCTCCTGTGCTCTCACTGAGCAGTGGTCTTCAACTAAAATTGCACGAGTTGATACCTCATTGCTAATAACTATAGATCATGCCTGTATATGCAGATGCTGCCATGCCCCTTGCTGATGAAATAGCTACTGATATTCCTCAATTGCTCCTTCCTGTTGTGTATCGACTGTGCATGAGCTAAAAGCCTGCAGGGACTGAATGCACTGCCCCAAGCCCTCACAAAACTGCTACAACTACTCTTCCAACTGATTTGAACTGCACGAGTTGCTGTAGGACAGTGCTAGCTTCCTGCCTGAATTGCATAGTT
Organism: Iris macrosiphon; assembly: GCA_036927795.1. Lineage (NCBI taxonomy): Eukaryota > Viridiplantae > Streptophyta > Magnoliopsida > Asparagales > Iridaceae > Iris > Iris macrosiphon. The sequence continues at coordinate 35,989,883 of JAYESA010000011.1, forward strand.
GATGTGCTCACCTTAGCCCGAGCACCCACTTCAGTTGCCACTGTGCAGTAGGATACTGCACAGTTCTCACTTTGTCGACTGTACATGCTTCTCTGATACTCTACAGGTACTGTTGTTGGGCTTCCTCTCTTGTACGAGATGAGCAGTTGGTGCATACCGAGTTCTTGTAGTTGGCTGCACTGTGCACCGCTCTCTTTATGCTGTCATTATGCACTGATACTGTATAGTGACATGCCACAGTGCCTCTCACTCACATACAACCACAAATATTACATAGAACACTCTCACACATACACAAATACATCTCTCTATATCAATCTCTCTATATATATACACTCTCATTACTATATATATATATATATATATATATATATATATATATATATATATATATATATATATATATATACACTGACACAGAAACACATAATATAGATATAACATATACTATACACATATATGTATTTACATATAAATACTCACACATACATATACATATAGATATATCAACGCACTATATACACATATAGATATACATAGCTATGTACACTTAGATATCACAATATTATATAAACATACTTATATATATATATATATATATATATATATATATATATATATATATATATATATATATATATATATACACACACACAAGCACATATAGAAATGAGGACCAAAAATCAAACACGTGGAGTGCACCGCACCTGTATCACACTCATTCTATGATACGCTTGCGATACGACTCCAACACACAACCAAACGCATCCCGGAGGATACAAGCAAGTATAATACACTAAATATGAATAATACGTATAATAATTAGATCAACTACGTGTCTGTGTCAAGGTATGATATGAACAAGTCTCCGTGTCGGAGAAAAACCCCCAAAATCAACCTGTATCATCAAATTGACGAGATACGGCCGACACGTATGTCACTACCATATTTTTTAGGAAAGGATATTTTAGTAATTTTATACTTAATTAAATATTGTGCATGATAAATAATTATTTGTTGTATTATTTAATTGTTGTTAGATGTTAGTTATTTATTTTAGACTTGTATTAGTGGACATAACTAGTTTAGTTTAGACTCATGGACCAACATATATTAATTGTTAGATTTTAGCCCATTTAGAAAGCCCATTGATTAGGAGGATGATTAAAATTAATTAAACCATTAGACTAGAAGCTTCCCTCCTTAATTATTTCTTCATGAGAGGACCAAGGGGTATATTGGATATTAAATAGTGACTTGAGGAAAGGGTAAGGAAGGGGCCGGCCTACTAAAGAAGAGAAAAAAATTTCTCTCTCCTCTTTTCATTTGAAAACTAGATCTAGAATTTTTCTCAACCAAATTCCTTCATTCCCTACCAAATTTTGTCCCAATTCCATCCCAAATCACTATTAGAGACTAGTGGAGCAAGGATCTAGAAGGAGGAAGCAAGGATCTACAAAGAGGAGCAAGGATCTACAAGTTGGAGGCCAATTTTATCATATTTGGAGGTTGTATTGGGAATCCATCTCCCAATAGGTACAATTCAGTTTTTCCCCTTAATTTAGGTTCTAAATATGAGATTTAACCATGAGAAATCAACCCATATTGCATAGGCTACCCATAGGATTTGGTTTTGTGTTCATAGGAGGCCTATTGAGAAACTTATGGTACTTCTTGTGTCAATTTTGGAGGAATTCCGAGATTGACAATTGTTGTGTGTCAATTGGTCCTATAGATCATTTTGGCATGTGCTTGTGTGTTTGGGGCTAGTTTTGTATCCATTATTGGGTACGTATAGGTCGTATCCCAATAGTTTGGTGATACGTGTTGATTTGGGAATTTTTTCTCCTATACGGGACTTTGAGCATGTCATATTTTGACACGGATACGTAGATTTGTGTTTGACTCTTCATATTGTTCATAAATGATATTTTAGACTTGCTCGTGTCTTTCGGGATATGTTTGGATGTGTGGTGGACTTGTGTCACAAGCGTATCCTAGATCTTGTGGGATACGGGGAGATACGATCCATGTGTTTGTGCAATTTAATTTTAGATCTATTTCTCTTTTACTTTTAAACATGGTGATGTATAATTATATATATATATATATATGTATATATGTATATATATTGTGATGTATATATTTTATATTTATGTGTCATAAATCTATGTATATACTATATGTGTATATATTGCTATGTAGCTATTCTTCTACATGTAAGAGATATTTATATATATGTATAGATATGTATATGTTAAGTGGATATTTATATGTTGTTATATATATATATATATATTTATACTTATATGTTATATGTATTTATATGTGTATGTGTTTATATATACATGTACGTATATATGTTACTATATATATATATATATATATATATATATATATATATATATATATATATATAGTTATTATGTACATATATATGTGGTAAGGTGTATGTATGTATTTTATATAGTCATAGTTATATATATTGTAGTTATATATATATATATATATATATATATATATATATATATATATATATATATATATATATATATATATATATATATAAGTATCTATTTATATTAGATGTTATATATTATATATATATATATATATATATATATATATATATATATAAAGTTATATATATATATAAGAGAGGAAAACATGAGGCAATAGCGACAGTTAATAGTGACAGCAGCAGCAGCTAATAGCAACAACAACATCAGCAGCAGTTTATAGTGACAGCAGCCGCAGCAGCAGTAGCAGTAGCGACGGCTGCAGCAGCAACAACGACACACCAGCGGGTGCTTTGGCGACAACAGCAGGCATCCGTCACCGTAGCAGCAGTTCCCGCCAACAGCTGCAGTAATCGCGACGGTGCCAGCAGTCCTTCAGCGACGCTTCTACGGTTATTATTATATATATAGTTATAGTCTATCTAATATATATATATATATATATATATGTATATATATATATATATGGTATTAAATATATATGTGGATACTTTCCTAATTGTTAATTGTATTTTAGTATACTATATGTATAATAATTAGTTGTAGCATATATTATTTGTGGGTAGTTAGTATAAGTAAGGTATTGGGTATTACCTTAAGATACCAAGGTAAGTACCAAGGTAATTGGGGATACCCAAGGTATTGGATTTGGGTATCAAGTTTATGGTTTAGTATTGTGAGACCAAGCTGGTTCAAAACCAAGGCATCTATTTAATGTTTGTAATTATGATTTATATAATTAATGCTTTTTTGATATGTGTATGTGATGATTTACCTATTGATTTACGTATCCAGAGATACGGTATCCTATTATCCTAAGATATAGTTTTTATGACCCAGACTATAGTATTTGAATCCAATATTTTTGTGTTAGACTTATTCAACCTAGAAATAGGTAGTTGACTATAGTTTGACCATAGTTTGACTATAGTTGACCAAAGTTGACTTAGTTTGACTTTTGACTTAGAATTGACTTATTGACCTAGAAGTTGACTAGTTTAACTTATTTTCTTTTCGGAACCTTGTATTGATGTTGTATTCCATATCTAGGTCTTCGAGGCACCGTATCAGACATCTATGAGACTATTCTTTGGACTTCAGGCGAGTATATTCTCTGATAGTTTCTCATTTATGATATCCTCTATGTTCATTGTATCTAGTATAGATATCCATGTCTTCTTGACACGATGGTTACACGAATTAGTATATCCAGATGTCGTCATGAGACATTATTCTTTGGTATATGGTATATCTTGTGAAAGCATTGTTTCATTGATTATCTTGTACATGTACAAACAATGATTCTCGGGAAGACTAGCTATCTTCTTAGAGAACCTCGTGCCATAGCGTACCGTGGTTGGATCTATTATACCAGTCGAGGGTGGGGAGTACTTTAGTATAGATATGTGATTATACCCTTATTGTATCAAGTATTGTTTATTGAATAGTGTTAATCATACACCGCATGTATGATTAGCCAGGCCATATATATTGTATCATGTTTCCAAGCCGATCACATCTTAAAGCTAGTACTCACACACTTAGTCATTAGTATTCTTTTTTTTGTCAAATTGTTCATTATTGTATTTATTCCAGTATTTCCTTATTGTATATCTCTAATACCTAATTTTATCTTGTATATTCATATTTATTTACTGTTATATAGTTTTTATTATTGATTAGAACTGTTGTTAGAGATGTACTATGCGCCTTTCCTGACTGGATATATTTTTTCCAGATGACACTGAGGAGTGGTACCCTACACATTATGGACCTCAAGATGTTGTGGGCTTAGAGTCAGAGACCTTGGCTCAGGAGAGACTTATCCCGACTGAGACAGATGACCCGAGTTTAGTACCTTCTTAGTATTTCTTGTACATGATTTGTCTCCAGCTTTTGTTAGCATTCTTTTAGACTCATTGATGTATTATTTAGACTCATGAGTTGTATGTGACTATTTCTATTCTTTATCTTATTCGTGCTTATTTCCATCTTAGAACTGTGATTGAGTATATTGTTCTTGTTGGTTGTTCATTATATTACTAGATTGATTACCTAGACAGCATTCTACCGTCAATTCTGCGGCGTAGGCTGGGCGTTATTTCCGACTTGCATCCTTACATCGGGTGCGGATAATGACACATTTTTAGTGGTAGCCCATGCAGGTCAAGCTTCAAAAGTTATACGATGTCGTGGTAGCGTAAAGATTTAGTTGTACTACAGCGAGCCTGCTATAGGATATAGGATGTAGGCTATAGGCTGAGAATACTCAATCACATCTAGGAAAATTCTTTTGATTCAACTTTGCTTCCTTGATATTGATACTTGATCTCTTAAATTGTCCTTTCCTTGAGTGTCTTACATCATGTGCCATATTAATCCTTTTCTTTCGCTTTGTCTCAGGATGCCGCCTAAGACTAGATCACAGCAGGGGAGAGTAGTTTTTTAGAGGTCTGCGATATCCAGAGGGCCTGTACCAGTCACTTCTTCGGTAATTAGAGTGTCAGCTTCTTTCGGAGGTCCACCACCTACTCAGAGGACTGTGCCAGCTGTATCTGAGGGGCTTCTACCTCCACCTCCTGTGCCAGCAGAGGCGACATAGATGTTTATACTGTTTCGTGAGATGCTGAAGGCACAGAGGGCTCAGTCTGAGACCCATCAGAGGCAGAACGACGTTCTACGGCAGGGCATCGAGAGTGCTCATCAGCTTGCTCGTGCCGTAGTAGAGAGAGGAGTTCCGGTCCAACAGCAGGTTGTTTCTCATGTTGCTCAGCTTCGGCCAGGCAACATTCAGGACTTCAAGAAGTTGGAGTCTTCAAGAGAATGGAGGGTATCGTCTATGATAATAATTGGCTCAAGGACATTGAGCGTCTTATAAGGGTTTCCCATCTTTCTGAGGATCTGAAGGTTGAGGCGATAGGACTTCAACTGTTCAACGTCGCTCGTACTTGGTTCAGGAATGAGCCGATTCTGGTTGACGCAGGATAGTCTTGGGAGGTATTCAAGGACCTCTGCAAGAAAAAGTTTTTCGCTCGGGCAGACAGGCTAGACTTGGGGAGGCAGTTCGGGAGTCTCATTCAGGGGAGCATGTCTGTAGAGGAGTACGCTGCAGAGTTCGGCAGGTTGAGCCGATTTTCTGAGTATTTGGTTAGAGAACCGGAGGTTCGGGCTATTCGTTTTTGTGAGGGTCTAAATTAGGAAGTGTAGATCCTCATTCCGTCTTTTTATGAGACATATTCGAAGATACTTGCGGGGGAACGCAAGGTTGAGCAGGAGTTAGGTTTGAAGCCTAAGAGAGACCGTGATTCTTTTTTGGAGGCCAACAGCAGTACAGTATCAGCCAAAGGTCCTCATTTCCAATCCAGACCTTTCCAGCAGCCACAGCAGCACCAGACTCCAACTTGAGAGCCTTTTCACCAGGTACTATAACAGCAGAGACAGTTACAGCAACCTTCCTGCCACTACTGCAAGAAGCCCAGCTATATCAGAGAAGTTTGCAGGAGGAGGCTAGGAGTTTGTTTGTATTATGGTACTGAAGGGCATCAGTCGAGAGAGTGTCCTCATCGTGCAATTCAGGGAGCAGTTTCAGATCCGAGGGCACAGACGAGACTACCTGCAGTTCAGCCAAGGGGACCGCTTCCGACACAGCAGCAGCGTTATATCCAAATTCAGCAGCAGGGAGGTGCACTTCAGGGATGAGCGTTTGCTATGACCATTGAGGAGGACGAACCCACCGAAGATGTCACCACAGGTTCTATTCTTCTTGATTCCATTCCAGCTTTAGCTTTGTTTGATAGTGGTGCTTCCCATAGTTTCGTATCTGTTTCTTTTGCTCTGAAACATGGTTTGGTAGTTGAGTCTTTGCTTAGGACTTGCAAGATCATGACCGGGGGAGGCATTATCCTGGTTAATAATATTTGCAAGGATCGGAGAGTTACTCTAGAAGGCCAGGAGTTGAGTACGTGTCTACTTGTAATGCTACTTTCGAGCTACGATATTATACTCAGGATGGATTGATTGAGTAGGCACCGTGCTAGCATAGATTGCAGAGGAGGTAGAGTTTTGTTTGGTCCGCTGGGAGAGCCAGAGTTCGAGTTTTCTAGAGGTGATACGGAGCAGGGGGAAGGCATTATTTATGGAGCTATGGTGGAAGACAAGGAGTTGCCGCATCCATTGATAGCAAAGTTCTTGGATGTGTTTCCTGAGGAATTGCCAGGATTACCGCCAGATCGAGATGTTGAATTCTCTATAGACTTGGAGCCAGGTGCCGAACCAATTTTGCAATATGTCTATAGAGTAAAAAACAACGAGCTAGTCAAGTTGAAGAAGCAAGTGGACGAATTACAGGATAAGGGGTTTATTAGATCGAGTTCTTCACCGTGGGGACCCCCGATATTATTTGTACCGAAGAAGGATGGATCAGTACGCATGTGCATTGATTACAGGGCATTGAATAATCTTACTATCGAGAATATGTACCCTTTGCCATGGATTAATGATCTGTTCGATCAGTTGAGTGGTGTCAAGGTATTTTCTAAGATAGATTTGAGATCAGACTACCATCAGGTGAAGGTGAAGTCGGTGGATATACCGAAGACTGCTTTTAGAACTCGGTATGGTCAGTACGAGTTTATGGTTATACCGTTTGGGTTGACTAATGCACCGACGGTATTTATGAACTTGATGAACAAGGTATTCCATCAGTACCTTGACAAGTTCTAGGTGGTGTTCATCAACGACATACTCATTTACTCGAAGACATCGGAGGAGCATGAGAAGCATTTGAGGATTGTGTTGGATGTGCTGAGGAATGAGAAGCTGTATGGGAAGTTGTCCAAGTGTGAGTTTTCTTGGACAAGGTAGAGTTCTTGGGGCATGTTGTGACTGGTGATGGTATTTTAGGGTATCCAAAGAAGATCGCAGCAGTGGAATCATGGAAGACCCCGAGTTCGATAGCAGATATCAGGAGTTTCTTGGGATTGGCAGGCTACTTCAGGAAGTTTGTGCAAGATTTTTCGAGGATTGCCGAGCCTATGACCAGACTCACCAGGAAGGATGTAGAGTTTGTTTGGACGGAGGATTATCAGGCTGCTTTTAAGGAATTGAAGAAGAGGTTGACGTCTGCTCCTATTTTGACGTTGCCATCAGGGTCTGGAGGTTTCACTATTTATAGTGATGCATCGGAGAAAGGTTTGGATTGTATTCTTCAGCAGAATAGGAAAGTAATTGCCTATAAATACAGGCAATTACGTCCTCATGAAAAGAACTATCCTACCCATGATTTGGAGTTAACAGCAGCCATCTTCGCCCTTAAGTTGTGGAAATATTATTTGTATGGAGTGCGTGTGGAGATCTTCACAGACCACAAGAGCTTGAAGTACATTTTTACGCAAAAGGAGTTTAACATGAGGCAGCGTCGGTGGTTGGAACTGATGAAGGATTTTGATATATCTTTGCAATATCATCCTAGGAAAGCTAATATAGTTGCCGATGCTTTGAGTAGATATCTAGTATCTATGTTCTTGATACAAGATCGATATTTACTGGAGGACTAGGAGAGCTTGGGCATCGAGGTGATAGTTCCTGGTTGTGATATGCAGATGTGGGGATTGCAGATACATTCAGATTTGATGGACAGTATCAAGGAAGCACAGTATGAGGATGTATCTCTGAGATGCATCAGAGCTCAGGTGAGAGCAGGATTGGAGAATAATTTTACCATTGCTGAGGATGAATGTTTGAGGCATGGAGTTAGGTTGTGTGTGCCTAGCAGAGAGCTGCGTGAGAAGGTATTACAGGAAGCGCATTGCTCTCAGTGTTCCATACATCCAGAGCAACATCTCCTCACATAGCTCCCCACTAGGCACACACAATCTAACTCCATGCCTCAAAGATCCATCCTCAGCAATGTTGAAATCATCCTCCAATACTGCTCTCACCTAAGCTCTTATGTTCCTCAGAGATATATCTTCATAATGTGCTGCCTTGATCCTGTCCATCAAATCTGAATGTATCTCCAATCCCCATATTTACATCGCCAGACCAGGAACAATCACCTCAATGCCCAAGATCTCCAAGTCCTCTAACAAATATCGATCCTGCGTCAAGAACATAGCTACCGGATACTTGTTCAAGGCATCGGCAACTACATTAGCTTTTCCAGGATGTTACTGCAAAGATATATCAAATCCCTTCATTGGTTCTAATCACCGACGTTGCCTCATGTTCAACTCCTTCTGCGTAAAAATATACTTCAAGCTCTTGTGGTTTGTGAAGATTTCCACACGCTCTCCATACAAATAATGTTTCCACAACTTCAGGGCGAAGATGACTGCTGCCAACTCCAAATCATGGGTAGGATAGTTCTTTTCAAGAGGTCGCAATTGCCTGGATGCATAGGCAATCACTTTCCTATTCTGCTGAAGAACACAACCCTAACCTTTCCCCGATGCATCACTATAAATAGTGAAACCTCCAGACCCTGATGGCAACGTCAAAATAGGAGTAGACGTCAACCTCTTCTTTAATTCCTCAAAAGCAACCTGGCAATCCTCCATCCAAACAAAATCTACATCCTCCCTGGTGAGTCTGTTCATCGGCTCGGCAATGCTCAAAAAATCTTGCACAAACTTCCTGTAGAAGCTTGCCAATTCCAAGAAACTCCTGATCTCTGCTATAGAACTCAGGGTCTTCCAAGATTCCACTGCTACGATCTTCTTCGGATCCACTGAAATACCATCACCAGTCACAACATGCCCCAAGAACTCCACCTTGTCCAGGAAAAACTCACACTTGGACAACTTCCCATACAACTTCTCCTTTCTCAGCACATCCAACACAATCCTCAAATGTACCTCATGCTCCTCCGGTGTCTTCGAGTATATGAGTATTTCGTCGATGAACACCACTACAAACTTGTCAAGGTACTGATGGAATACCTTTTTCATCAAGTTTATAAATATCGCCGATACATTAGTCAAACCAAACGGCATCACCATAAACTCGTACTGACCATACCAAGTTCTAAAAGTATTCTTCGGTATGTCCTCCGGCTTCACCATAAACTCTGCTATCAATGAATGCGGCAACACCTTATCTTCCACCATAGCTCCAAAAATAATGCCTTCTCCCGGCTCTACAGCTCCTCTAGCAAACTCGAACTCTAGCTCTCCTGGTGGACCAAACAAAACTCTACCTCCTATACAATCTATGCTAGAACGGTGCCTACTAAACCAATCCATCCCGAGTACAATGTCATAACTCGGAAGTGGCATTACAAGTAGACACACACTCAGCTCCCGGCCTCCTAGAGTAACTCTCTGATCCATGCAAATATCATTAACCAGGATAATGCCTCCCCCGGTCATGATCTTGCAAGTCCTAAGCAAAGACTCAGCTACCAAACCATGCTTCAGAGCAAAAGAAACAGATACAAAACTATGGGAAGCACCACTATCAAACAAAGCTAAACCTAGAATGGAATCAATATGGCATATGATGTAAGACACTCAAGGAAAGGACAGTTTTAAGAGATCAAGTATCAATATAAAAGGAGAATAGTTGAATGAATCAAAAGAATTTTTTCTAGATGTGATTGAGTATTCTCAGCCTATAGCCTATATCATATATCCTAAATCAGGCTCGCAGTAGTACAACTAAGTCGTCGTACTACCACGATATCACACAACTTACGAAGCCTAGACGTGCATGGGCCACCACTAAAAATGTGTCACGACCCGCACCCGGTGTAAGGGTACAAGTCGGGAACAACGCCCAGCCTATGCCACAGAATCGGCGGTAGAACACTGTCTGAGTAATCTATCTGGCAATATAATGAACCACCAACAATAATAATATACTCAATCATAGATCAAAGATGGAACGAGCACGAATCAGATAAAGAATAGAATAGTCACATATAACTCATGAGTCTGAAATAATATATCAATGAGGTTGAAAGAAATACTAACAAATAAGCTGGAGACAAATCCAATACAAGAATACTAAGCAGCTACTAATCCTTGGTCATCTGTCTCAGTTGGGATAAGTCCCTCCTAAGCCAGGGTCTCTAACTCTAAACCCACAATATCCTGAGGTCCATAATGTGTAGGGTACCAGTCCTCAGTGTCATTTGGGAAAAATATATTCAGTCAAGAAATGAGCAGAGTACAACTCTAACGGCAGTTCTAATCAATGATAAAAATAATGTAACAGTAAATAGATGTGAATATACAAGATAAAACAATAGATATAGGAGATATACAATAAGGAAATACTACAATAAACCCAATAATGAACAATATATCAAGGAACAAGAATACTAATATCTAAGTGTGTGAGTACTAGCTTTAACATGTGATCGGCTTGGGAACTTGCACAAGAGTATAATGGCCTTGTTGATCATACGTGCGGTGTATGACCAACATTCACAAGAAACAAGACATGCACAAGGAGGGTATAATCACATATCTATACTAAAATACTCCCCACCCCGACTGATATAATAGATCCAACCATGGTATGCTATGGCACGGGATTCTCTAGGAAGGTAGCAAATCTTCCTGAGAATCAGTGTCTGTACATGCACAAGATAACCAATAAAATAAAACTTGCACAAGATACACCATATACAAGGAATAACATCTCATGACGAGATCCGGATATATTAATCTGTGTAACCATCGTGTCAAGAAACATGGATATCTATACTAGATACAATAAACATAAAGGATATCATAAATAATAAACTATCAGAGAATGTACTCGCCTAAAGTCCAATGAATAGTCTTACAGATGTCTGATACGGTGCCTCGAAGACCTAGATATGGAATATAACATCAATACAAGGTCTCGGAAAGAAAATAAGTTAAACTAGTCAACTTCTAGGTCAACAAGTCAACTCTAAGTCAAAAGTTAAACTAAGTCAACTCTAAGGTCAATTATGGTCAACTATAGTCAACTATGGTCAACTACGTCAAACTATGGTCAACTACCTATTACTAGGTTGCAAAAGTCTATCACAAAGATATTGGGTTCAAATACTAAAGTCTAGGTCATAAACTACATCTTAGGGTACTAGGATACCGTATCTCTCGATACGTAAAACAATAGAAAAATATCACGTATTAATATTAAACAATTATTTATTATATAAATCATAATTACAATGTTAAATAGATACCTTGGTTTTGAACCAACTTGGTATCACAACACTAAACCATAATATTGATACCCAAATCCAATACCTTCGGTATCCCCAATTACTTTGGTACTTACCTTGATATCTCAAGGTAATATCCACAACTTTACTTATGCTAACTACCCTTAAATATAATATATGCTACACAAATTTTTATACATATAGTATACTATAATACAAATAGCAATTAGGAACATATTTACATATATAATAATTACCATATATACATACATATATATATATATATAAATATTTAATTTTAAGAAAACTGCCAAACTGTCACTAAATCCCCTACCTACTGTCGTTGAAAATCGTTGTTGCTGCTGATACTATGCTATTTTAGTGACAAACCTCTGCAACCGTCGCCAAAAACTGTCGCTAAAGCCCCTGATATGGCTGCTGGTACTGTTGTTATAGTGACAAACTTCTGCAGTTTGTCACCGAAACTCTTACTACTGCTGCTGGATATTGCTGCTGCAGCTACGACACTTCATGTTGTCGCTATAGCGGCTGCTGCTGCTGTTACTGCTGCTGTTGCTGCTTCTGCGACACACGCTGCTGTCGCTATAGATCCTGCCCTCTATTACAACATATATATATATATATATATATATATATATATATATATATATATATATATACACCACATAATATATATATACAATATGCATATAATACTACTAGTAAATATACATACACCCATACATATATATGTACATAATATCTATATAGAATTATACACATACATAGTAACATATTTATAATAACACGCATACGTATACATATATATAAACATATACACAATATACAACATACATATAGAAATATACAATATAACAACATATAAATATCTACTTAACATATACATATCTATAAATACTACCATATATAAATATATATATATACATGTAGAAGAATAGTTACATACAATATATATACATATGGTATATACATAGATACATAGATCTAAGACACAATATTACATAAATATATATACACAATATTATATATATATATATATATATATATATATATATATATATATATATATATATATATATATATAATTACACTTCTCCAAGAAATAAGAACACTAGAGAATTAGATCTATAATAAAATTGCACACACATGAAACGTATCACCCCGTATCCCACTAGATCTAGGATACGCATGTGACACGAGTCCACCACACATCCAAACATACCCCGAAGGACACGAACAAGTCATATATATTATTTATGAACAATACAAAGAGTCAAATATAATTCTATGTGTCCGTGTCAAAATATGACATATTCAAAGTCCCGTGTCGGAGGAAACCCTCCCCGAAATCAACACGTATCACCAAATTGTTGGGATACGACCTATACGTACCCAATTGTGAAAATGACACTAGCACCAAATACACAAGCACAAGCCAAATTGATCTATAGGACCAATTGATAAACACAACAAGTGTCAATCTCGGAATTCCCCCAAAATTGACACAAAAAGTACTATAACTTTCTCAATAGGGCTCCTATGAACACAAAACCAAATCCTATGGGTAGCCTATGCATATGGGTTGATTTCTCATGGTTAAATCTCAGATTTAGAACCTAATTTAAGGGGAAAAACTAAATTATACCTATTGGGAGATAGATTCCCAATGAAACTTTCAAAGGTGATTAAATTGGCCTCCAACTTGTAGATCCTTGCTCCTCTTTGTAGATCATTACTTTCTCCTTCTAGATCCTTGCTCCACTATCCTCCAATGGTGATTTGGGAAGAAATTGGAATAAAATTTGGTAGAGAAATAAAGTGGGAATGAAAGAATTTGGTTAAGAGAAATTCTAGATCTAATTTTGAAATGAAAAGAGGAGAGAGAAATTAATTCTCCCATCTTTAATAGGCCGACCCCCTCTACCCATTCCTTAAGCTACTATGTAATATCCATTATACCCCTTGGGGCCTCTCATGAAGAAATAATTAAGGAGAGAAGCTTCTAGTCTAAAGGTTTAATTAATTTTAATCCATCTCCTAATCAATGGGCTTTCTAATTGGTCTCATATCTAATAATTAATACAAGTCGTAAGACCATGTATGGGGGCTGATGCCTGCCCAGTGCCGTTGTTGGTCCATGAGTCTAAACTAAACTAGTTAGGTCCACTAACACAAGTCCAAAATAAATAATTAACATCTAAAAATAATTAAATAATATAACAAATATTTATTTAACAAGCACAATATTTTATTAATTATAAAATTACTAAAATACCCTTTCCTAGAAAATGTGGTAGTTACAAGTCTACTATCCTTAAAATAATTTTGTCCTCGAAATTCAAAGATGAAAACTACCCCAGAAAATAACAGAACAGAACAAATGAACAGAACTAAAGCACATAACTAACTATTATCACTACCCGATTCTTGAAAATAGGGTTATTTTTTATTTTTATTTGGTAAATTGTATATTGATTATAATTAATTATATTTATATTTAATTAGTGATTGTATTATTTATATTTGATTATTTTAGGGTTTTGGCTAGTTTGGACCCGTGTCAGACCCTAGTAGACCCATGTCCGACCCAACCCACATCCTTGTGAGACCTATTTTTGGGTTTAGAAATATTTATTATATTTTTAATAGGTTAGTTGGAGAGATTAGGAGTTAGTTTGAGTGCTTTTGGAATCTGAAACCCAAACCCAAGTGAGATGAGGGCATTTTGGTCATTTGGACTTTGTGAAACCCTTCTTTTCAACATGGTCGGCCCTATTTCAATTCCCAGACTTGACCAAACCACAGCCCCCCCATTTCTTTATCACTTCTTCTTCTTCTTCTTCTTCTTCTTCTTCTTCTTCTCCACTCCTTCTTCTTCCTTTCTTCTTCTAATTTTTCCCACTTCAAGTAAGTATCCCAATTTTCTTCTCTTCCTTCTTCCATTTCTTACTTTTGTGTGAACCCTAACCCTATATTTTTCTCCAACCTACGTGTTTAGAGCCTAGACTTAGTGTAGAGGCTAGATTTGAAGGCTTGGAGCTTGAGGGAGGTGATTTCAAGTGATTTGGAGACTTTGGCCTTGGGATTCCAACTCCCAAGAGGTAAATCCTAACTTTTCTCTTACTAATTGCTCTAATATAGTATAATTAGTGGTTTAGAACCTTCCTAGACCCTAAGCCTACCCGTGGGAGGAAGTTGGAACAAGTTTGGTTGTGTTTAGAGACTTTGACACTAGGTTTTGTATTAATTTTGGATGGAATCCGAAATTGGCCCAATTTTGGGTGATGCCCTAGGTTAGAAGGACCTAGGTAGACGTTGTCAGGTGTCTAGAGGGTTAGTGCGTGCCTCCGTTCAGACACGTGAAGTCGTAAAGCGGAGAAATGGGCATTTCGGACATTTTCTGGGTTTTCGTCGTCGCCGGTTCTAAGTGCATGTGCGTTTTCGCCACGGACCTAGAATCGATGAGTTAGTATTTTTCTAGGATCTAGACATCGTTTAGAACTCGTGGATAAATTTTGGGCTGATTCTGAGTTGGTTTGGTGTGCGTTTCAGGAGATTTTTTGACCCGCACACCGCGTGTTTGTCGAAATGACCGAACGGCCATTTCGACTTGGTTTCTTAGTTTCGTGCTTGTGCGCGCATTGGGTTAGCTTCGGAGAGTGTGTGCTAGAGTTCTCGGATTATATTATATATATATATAGGTGTTTGTGTGCGTTGGGGTGGTTGTGTGCGTGTTGGTGAGTGTTGTGAGTGTTGTGTTGTATTGTGTTGTGTTGTGTTGCATTTTGTGTATTTGTGTCTCTCTCTCTCTCTCTCTCTCTCTCTCTCTATATATATATATATATATATATATATGTGTGTGTGTGTGTGTGTGTGTGTGTGTGTGTGTGTGTGTGTGTGTCTATATATGTATATATATTTATATATATGTGTGTATATATACCTATATTTGTGTTTGTATGTGTATTAGTGTGAGTGTGTGTGTGTATATATATATATATATATATATATATATATATATATATATATATATATGTATATGTATGAGTGTGCGTATGTGTATATGTATATATATATATATATATATATATATATATATATATATATATATATCAATGTGTATGTGTATATATATATATATATGAGTTTGTGTGTATATATATATAGATAAGTGTGTTTATGTATATATATATATAGATATGTGCGTGTATATGTATGTTTGTGTGTGTGTGTACTTATATACGTAAGTGTTTGTGTGTGTGTAGTATATATGTATTAGTGTGTGTGTGTATATATATATATATATATATATATATATATATATATATATATATATATAGTTGTTTATATATATATGTGTGTGTGTGTCTGTGTGTTTATGTGTGTGCGTGTTTGTGTGTGTGCGTATGGCTATGCAGCGCAGCGAGGGGGCAGCAGTGCACAGCGCGCTGCTATGCACAGCAGCAGCAGCAGCAGCAATGTCAGCAGCAGCAGCAGCTAGCAGCATTCGCAGTAGCAGCGTGGTCACAGGTAGTAGAGGGAGAGATAGATTGATAGATCAATAGATAGATAGATTGATAGATAGATAGATAGATAAATAGATAGTTAGATAGATAGATAAATATATAGATAGATAGTTAGATAGATTGATGGATAGATAGATAGATAGATAGATAGATAGATAGATAGATAGATAGATAGATAGATAGATAGATAGATAGATAGATAGATAGATAGATAGATAAATACATCTATGTGTATAGATATATATGCAAATAGCTAGCTAGATATATTATATAGCTAGATATATATATGTATAGGTAAGGTAAGGTATATGGGTATATATGTATGTGTGTATGTGTGATGTATATATATAGATATGTAGGTATGTATATATATGTGCTAGGTATATATATTTTAGCCTAGATTATTAACAAGGAATATGCCTATATTCTTAAATAGTTAATTAGAGGGGTAGTTAGAGGGGTATTGGGCGATATCTCATTACCTTGAGATATTAAGGTATCTCAGTACCTTGAGATATCCAAGGTATTGAGTTTCGAGCGGGATTTTTAAGCAATTGCCTAGGAATAGTATTAGAGTGATTTTTATATGTATATGTGTATATATTTATGCGTGCTAGCATAGGTTTTAGCGGATTTAGGCGGGGTGCGTGGCCTAGGTCGAGGTATCGGATACCGAGGGTATCCCGGTATCTCGAGGAGGCGACTTGGAGGGTTTACTAGCTTAATGAGCTAGTTTTGACCTAGAATTTTAGGGGCACCCTAGTTTGACCTAGGTTTGACCATAATTGTCCTTATTGACCGTAAAAGTCAACACATGACCTAGTTTTGACCAAAAGTTGACTTTTTGGACCCCAGGTTGACTTTTTAACCCAAATTTTACCGGTTTGACCCGTTCGACCTAGAATAACCCTAGAAGCCTATTTTTAATTATTTTATATTAGTTTAAATCCATAGAACCCTGTTTAATTCTGCTTTTCGCAATAGGTTCTTGCGACACCGGTCCGGATCTCGATCCTCATCAATTGCTCAGGACATCAGGCGAGTACCTACCTCTGATAGTTTTTATTTCATGATAGCGTTTACATCACCTGTTTTAGGACTGTAATACTTGATTCTGACATATTATTACACAAGTTGGTACTAGTGGATCCGGTCATGAGATGATATCCCCCTTACCGTGTTCAGCGGGTACTCTATCACGTATATTTCATCATGTGCTTCGGATATTGATTCTCATGTGCTATCATGTGCTTCTTGTGCTCTCGCCTTCGTGTGAGCGAGCTATTATCATGTACGTAGCGTGCCGTGGTTGGATCCAAGAGTATTAGTGGGAGAGGGAAGTAGGAGTTGGTTATGTGATCAAAGCCAAACAGTATTCATGTGTATGTCGGTAATACAACTCACGCATAATGGAGTTATTGTAGTGTTTTTCATGTGCAACCTAAGCCGATCGCATAACAAACTTGTACTCAAGGCACTTAGCTAGTATTCATGTTTTCTCACATACAGTTACTTCTCTACTTGTATTGTTCTCCAGTTTATATTGCAGCTACTTATTCTGCTCTAGTATGCATTTATTTTCCTGTGCATCTTGTATACTTTTCTATTGCTAGTCAAATACACCTTACCATGTATTTGGAGTTGCTTTCAGAGTTACGTACTTCGCTCCAGTCCTGACTGGGCATATTTTTTTCTAGAGGATCCTGAGGATTATTGCCCGATATTCTACGGGCCGGGCGTCGAGGAGTGCTGTGACCCCGAGACTGAGAAGGAGCCCATCGAGGAGATATCGTTAGCGCCCTAGTTAGCTATGTGGGTTTCCTGGGTTGTTCCCAGTTGATTATTTTGGATGACTGTACTGTATTATTATTTTGTTGCCTGTGAGATGTTGTAGACTATAGACTTGGACTGTATTTTGGATATTGTCTTGCTCTCTTTGGTTCTTGTTTCGTTGTTGATATCTTATCGTGCTTTTACTCTTCCCCTAGTTATTGTGATTGAGTATTCATATATATACTGCGTGGTTGCCCTCCTTTTGGAGAGGTTATTGACAGGTTTTATGAGATTATAGATGGTTAACCAAGAACGGACCTTTACAGCGTTCTACCGCCGATTCTGTTGCGTAGGCTGGACGTACCCACGACTCATGCCCAATTTTTGGGTGCGGGTCGTGACACATTTTTGGTGGTAACCCATGCAAGTCTAGTTTTTAGGTTTACCTATAATAGGATATAGGATATAGGCTGACAGAGAGTGTGCTCAATCACAACTAGGACCCTTCCTGATTTCTTTTGCTATCTTTAATTTTCCTGAAATTGTTTTCATTTACAATATTACTATCCTTCTTTGATGATATCGTTTCTTGTACCGTATTGACTTCTTTTGGTCTGTGTTCAGGATGCCTCCGAAGACACGGTCTCAGCGCACCGTTCCAGCAGTTGCCACCGAGACTGCTACCTCTCGTCCTGCTCGACTTCCGACAGCCGCTACCGCTCCACTCGCCACTCCTGTGGTCGAGGGAGCATCCGTTTCGCTCGGAGATCCTTTTACTCCTATCGATCCGAGAGCTACACCAGTTGTTCCGGTGGTACCTCCTCCACCACCGCCTGTACTAGTTGAGCCACGCAGTTGTTCGCGTTCTTCCGAGAGATGATAGATGTGCAGCACCGCCAGGTGAATGTTATGAGGTTAGGCATTGAGAATGCCCACCAGGTGGCCATGACAGCGGTTGATAGAGTATCCCAGATCCATCCACAGGCAGAGCAGGCTCAGCATCCGGGGCCGGGCACCATTATCGACTTTCAGAGGATGCGGCCCAAGGAGTTCCGGGGTAGGAGAAGATCCTGTACGCGGACGACTGGATCAAGCACATTGAGGGTATCTTTAGACTGGCACTGATCCCAGCCAGTATGCAGTTCGAGGCAGCGGGCATCCAGATGTTCGATCTTGCCCTTACTCAGTACCGTACAGATACGCGAATAGCAGTACCGGGACTAACTTGGGAGGCTTTCAAGAAGATTTTCAAGGAACAATTCTTCCCGGATGTGGCTCTCAGTGCTTTGGAAAGCCAGTTTGAGGTGCTCGTCCAAGGGAGCATGCTAGTGGACGAGTATGTAGCAGAGTTCTGCCGTTTGGGCAGATTTGTTGAGGGTTTGACTGAGGCAGCTAAGGCGCGAAAGTTCCGCAAGGGTTTGGTCATGGCGGTCAAGTCCTTGACTAGGAGTGACTGCGAGGCGACCTTCGAGCAGATTGTGAGCGACGCTCAGAGGGCTGAGGATGACTTGGAGCTGAAGACCAAGAGGAGTAGAGATACTTCCGGAGCAGGCTGCAGTACAGACCCAGCCAAGAGGCCGTTCCAGCAGACTCAGCAGCACCAGGGTCAGGGTCGTGCGCCCTTCCTGCAGGCGCCCCAACAGCAGAGGCAGGGACAGCAATAGGGTCAGAGGCAGCCCATTATTTGCCCTTTCTGTAGGAAGCCGGGGCACGGATGGGACATTTGCAGGAAGAGGCTGGGCAGATGTTTGTTATATGGTGTAGCAGATCACCCGCTGAATTATTATCCTTCAGCACTTGCTCGTACAGCTCAGGGCGGAGAAGCCGCTCAGAGGGGACCAGCCAGAGCACCTACAGTACAGCAGAGAGGACCACCTTTGCCGACTCACCAGCAGAGGTTTGCTCAGCACCAACACCAGCACCGAGGAGGACAGCAAGGGCGAGCTTTTGCCCTGACCGTAGACGAGGCCGAGCCAGTTGGTGATGTAATCTCAAGTTCTGTTCTTCTTGATTCCATTCCAGCACTTGCTTTATTTGATTTTGGTACTTCCTATAGCTTTGTGTCTGTATCTTTTGCTGTTAGACACCATCTTGTTGCTGAACCTTTAGCTAGACTCTGGAAGATCACGACCGGGGGTGGTATCATCCTAGTCAGTGATGTCTGCAGAGACCGGAGAGTTACCTTAGGAGGCCGGGAGTTGAGTGTGTACCTACTCGTAATGCCACTTCCAAGCTAGGATATTGTACTCGGGATAGATTGGTTGAGTATGCATTGTGCTAGTATAGATTATCGTGGAGGCAGAGTGTTGTTTAGTCCGCCGAGTGAGCCAGAGTTTCAGTTTACCAGACGAGCAGCGGAGCAGAGCGAGGGAGTCTTCTGCGGAGCCCTGGTGGTAGATCCGAGGTTGCTACATCCACTGATAGCGGAGTACATGGATGTCTTTCCGGAGGAGTTTCCAGGGTTACCTCCGGACAGAGATATGGAGTTCTCTATAGACTTGGTACCAGGCCCGGAGCCGATATCCCAGCACGTCTATAGAGTCAGCAACAGTGAGCTGATAGAGTTGAAGAAGCAGGTGGATGAGCTTCAGGACAAGGGATTTATCAGATCTAGTTCTTCTCCGTGGGGTGCTCTGGTACTTTTTGTACCGAAGAATGATGGGTCGATACGGATGTGTATCGACTACAGGACTCTGAACAACCTCACAATCAAGAACAAGTATCCGCTGTCGCGTATTGATGATCTTTTTGACCAGTTGAGCGGAGCGAGGGTATTTTCCAGGATTGATCTGAGGACAGGCTACCATCAGGTGAAGGTCAGGCGGGAGGATATTACGAAGACAGCTTTTCGGACCAGGTATGGACAGTATGAGTTTATGGTGATGCCGTTTGGGTTGACTAATGCCCCGACAGTGTTCATAAATCTGATGAATAAGGTGTTCCATCACCATCTGGACAAGTTTGTGGTAGTGTTTATAGATGACATCTTGGTGTATTCGAAGACCCCAGAGGAGCACGAGGAGCATCTGAGGATAGTGCTGGAGACTCTCAGGAAGGAGAAGCTCTATGGAAAGCTTTCGAAGTACGAGTTCTTCCTTGACAAGGTTGAATTCCTTGGTCATGTGGTGACTGGAGAGGGGATCTCGGTGGATCCGATGAAGATCATGGAAGTTGAGGCATGGAGTGCCCCGAGTTCAGTAGCAGAGGTCAGGAGTTTCCTGGGACTGGCAGGCTACTACAAGAGATTTGTTCAGAATTTTTCCCGGATTGCAGAGCCGTTGTCTAGGCTGACCCAGAAGGACGTGGAGTTTGTTTGGTCAGAGGAGTGCCAGATCGCCTTTGATGAGCTGAAGAGGAGGTTGACGACAGCTCCAGTATTAACGTTGCCATCAGGTTCTCGAGGATTCACTATCTATAGTAATGCATCGGGGAAGGGAGTGGGTTGTGTGTTACAGCAGAATGGGAGGGTGATTGCCTATGCTTCCAGGCAATTACGTCCTCATGAGAAGAACTATCATATCCACGATTTGGAGTTGATAGCAGTCATCTTTGCTCTGAAGTTGTAGAAACACTATTTATACAGAGAGCGTGTAGAGATCTTAACAGACCACAAGAGCTTGAAGTATGTGTTTACCCAAAAAGAGCTGAACATGAGGCAGAGGAGATGGTTGGTGTTGATGAAAGACTTCGATATATTGTTGCAGTACCATCCAGGGAAGACGAACGTAGTTACGGATGCGTTGAGCAGGTATCCGGTAGCTATGTGCCTGACTATATATCGTTATCTTCTGGAAGATCTAGAGAGCTTGGACATTAAGGTGATAGTGCCTGGAGTTGAGATACAGATGTGGGGACTGCAGATTCAGTCAGAGTTGGTAGACCAGATTAGGGCTACACAGTTTGAGGATGAGTCCCTGAGGATCATCAGGGCGCAGGTTCAGATTGGATTATCTGATGACTTCACCATTGCTGATAATGGTTCATTGTGGCACGGTACCAGGTTGTGTGTGCCGAATGGGTCGTTGCACGAGGAGGTTCTTTAGGAGGCACATCGATCCCAGTACTCTATGCATCCAGGTGCCAACAAGATATATAGAGATCTGAGAGAGCATGTATGGTAGTACGGGATGAAGCGAGAGGTAGCACGTTTCGTATCCCGATGCTTAGTATGCCAGCAGGTGAAGGCGGAGAGGCAGAGGCCAGGAGGTTTGCTCCAGCCGTTACCCATTCCGGAGTGGAAATGGTAGCATGTGACCATGGATTTTGTTTCTGGACTTTTTCGTTCTCTAGGCGGGAAGGATGCGATTTGGGTCATCGTAGACAGGTTGACCAAATCGGCCAACTTTTTACCATTCAAAGTGGGTACGTATACAGAGAGACTAGCAGAGACGTATGTGCACCAGATAGTCAGACTGCATGGAGTTCCTGTGAGCATAGTATCAGACTGGGACAGTCGCTTTACTTCGCATTTCTGGAGGAGTCTGCAGGCTAGCTTGGGCACCCAGCTCAAGTTTAGTAGTGCATATCACCCACAGACAGATGGTCAGTCAGAGAGGACCATCCAGACACTTGAGGACATGCTTTGCACTTGTGTTTTGGATTTCAGAGGCTCTTGGGAGGATCACTTGCACTTGGTAGAGTTTGCTTACAACAACAGCTACTAAGCCTGTATCGAGATGTCACCATTCGAGGCATTGTATGGACGGAGGTGTCGCACTCCGTTATCGTGGGATGATGTAGGCGAGAGAGCTTTGCTTGTCCCAGAGATGGTGGTTGATGCAGCAGAGAAGCTCAAGCTCATTAGAGATAGACTTCGGGTGGCGCAGGACAGGTAGCGGTATTGGGACGATAGCCACCGGAGACCTTTGGAGTAGGAGGTATAGCTTAGAATCTAGATTTTGTTCTTGTGTTTGCTTGTGATTGCTTGTTTTAGACTAAGTGCAGAGAGCTTGTTTGTGCTAGGTTGGAGATCTGGTGTTCCTGAGGATTTCTCCGACGCGGGGCACTATTTGCTTCGGTGGAGGCGGGAAGCTTAGCCCACATTTCGTCGGACCCTTCAGCATCCTTGAGAGGGTCGGCGCCGTGGCGTATATGTCACGACCCGCACCCGGTTTAGGGGTACGAGTGCGTGGGTACGTCCAGCCTACGCCGCAGCATCGGCGGTAGAACGCTGTCAAGGTCTTGATACTATCTAACTACTGTCACGCAAGCATCCAATCTCCATTAGGAGGCACGGATGACACAAATAAGATGAACACATACTCAATCACAGGATTACAGCACGATAAGATTTCGAATAATAAAACTAAATTAAACACAACACAAGTCCACAAGTAATATTCTAACTCAACAATATCCAAGAATCATCAAAATGCCGGAGACAAATCCGGTACCAAATAGACTGTTAAAAGAACTAACTAAAAAATAGTAATTTCCAGCTAGACCTTCTGGAATCACAACTACTATCAAGTCTGCAGCTACTCACCACAAGTGTCGGACAGCGGTCCTCTAAGGCATAGTCTGGAAAAATATTTTCAGTCAGGAAGGAGCAAAGCACAATCTCAAATAACAGTTCCATTAATTGATAATATCTATAATACAATAAAACATGTCATGCTAGCTACTGAGAAGACAGTGAAATAAATACAATGGCAATTTAAGAGAGACAGGCAATGTAAGAGACAGGCAATATGATACAGTCAGTGCATGTATGGAAATAAAAAGAACAAGGAACAGTATCATATACGGTGATGTAGTATATGATTTAAAATAGGGAACTGTAATTTATTCTAAGTGTTTGAAATAGTAGCTTCAAAATGTGATCGGCTTGGGAACATGTACGATAGCTACAGGGCCTGGCTAATCATGGGTGAAGAGCATGATTAACACTTACAATTTCTATACTACAATAAGAGGTTATGATCACATTTCTTACTAACTACTTCCCCGCCCCCAACTAGTACTGTGGATCCAACCATGACACGTCACGATACACGAGCAAGTCAAGTCTATCATGTACGATGTCTAAATATACATGTCGTGTACAATGTCAATACTATAATCAAGGTAACATCTCATGACTGCAGATCCAAGCTATACTAGTCCGTGTAGCACAGTGTCAAAGATTCAGTTGTAACATTTCAAGATCGTTGAACTTATAGCAATTATCAAGAATTGGAAATTATCAGAGAATGTACTTGCCTTGGGTCCTTAGCTGGTATTTATGGTGTCCTCTTCCAGAGTATTCCTTGGGTGAACCAACAGTCCTAAAAACATATCACAATAACACTTGTATCAGGGGCTATACTAACACACAATAGAAATACACTGGCCTTAGGGCTACGCTAGGTACGGTAGGGGTCATCTACTAGATAGGCCAACTATATATATATTAATATCCCTTAATTACAATAATAGCTATAAGTATAAATATATACACTTTAAATAAAACTAATACCTGTATGTACATACAACCATATCTCCAATTAAATACAACTACAAAATATACATGTATATATTATAAAAATGTACTAAGGGTTTATACAAAAATATACCTACACATATATATCTATGTCAATTGAACAATAAAGATATATATATATATACACCAAAATAGTACGTATACTATTATTTTTATATACTAATTTATACCAATTAAATTATACAATACTATATACAGATGAATATACCAATTAAATATATATTGAAAATATGCTAAATATATATATATATATTTAAAATACATATAGTAGAACACGTATTTATATATATCAATCATATATATATAGAAATATTAAATCTATTTACAACATATATATTTGATATTATATCAAGTATATATATATATACAAAATATATATATATATACCAAACTTAATTATAGAATTTATTTAAATACATACATACTCATACAATTAAATACTAATAAATAAATACCCAAATATGTTTATACATATATATATAGGTACACATATTTATACCAAAATAATACATTTTTAATACGCATTTCTATATGAAAATACAATGAAATATTCAATATATATCATTTAAATATGTATCTATATACATATATATTTATCTCTATACATTAAATATATATACAAATACATATACTATTAAACATTAAATTAAATACATATTTATACCATTTATTCAAATATATACAAATACCTTACATTAATACAAATACATATACTAAAGTATACATATACATATACTAATTATAATAAAATATACAAAGTATATATATATAAAATGCATCAATATACATATACAAAATATGTACTTATACATATATATTAATACATACATTTACAAAATATGTATACATATATACATTATAGTGAAAACACCCACAATACATTATACAAGGTATTTATATATATACCATACTAATATATATTAAACATTAATTTAATTTTCATAATTACATATACATGCTAATGTATCCATCTACTTATACAAAATTCCTACATACATTATATATATATATACATATATATATATATATATATATATAAAGAAAGAGGGAGAGGGGAGGAAAGGAGGCTCACTGTGATTGGGGGTTGCCGGCCGCCGGACTCGAGACCGCCGGAGCAGTCGCAGCGGAAGAGCGGGCAGCCTGCAGCGGTCGGAGAGGGATGGCTGGAACCGTGGCCGGGGTAGAGGAGATGAGGGTGGGGAGTTGGATGGCTGCCGGTGGTGGTGGTGATGGTGAATGTTAGGAGCAGCGGGAGCCGGAGAGCTCGCTGACCGGAGCAGCAGGAGCGGCGGCGGCAGCATCAGCGGGGAGATGCGGGCTGCGCCGGAGCATTCGGAGCGGGCCTGCCGGTGCAGTGGGGCGCCGGAGTCGGAGTGACAGGGGGCCGCCGCCGGGCTGGAGGCTCGGCCTGGAGCAGCCGCCGGAACAGTAGATGATGCGGGGAAAGTTGAGGAACAGTAATCCCCCCCCTTAACTCATTTGAATTCAAAAATTAATTTCAATGAAAAAAAGAATTCAATAAGGAAGAAGAAGGAAGGGAAAGAGAAGAAGAAGAAAAGAAATGAGAAGAAAGAAGAAGGAGAAAAGAAGCTACATACGTATGAGAGAGGGGATGTGGGGGCTTGTGAGGAGGTGGTGTTTTCTAGGTTGCCTAGGGATTAGGGTTTGAGGGTACAAGACATTAAATAGGGAGAGAGAGGGTGTGATGGAGGGTTGTGATTGCATCCCATGAATGGGTGGCCAGGATTTCATGAAGGAAATAATTCATGTAGGGATGAGGGTTTTTAATTAAAAAATTAATAGGCTCCCTCATTGGTTTAATCAATGGGTGTTGACACCAAAAATGCCAATTTGCAATTTAACCCCCTTAAATTTGGAAAATTGCACAAACACATAAAATGACGAAAATTTGGCGGACGATTCGGGGTCCGGTGTTTTGTAGGGTCAGGGGGCACTGTAAGATGGGTATGGGCTGAATTAGCAGGGCACTGGAATTAAAATAGGATTTTGGAATCAGATAAAATAGTATCCTCAATTTAAATAGAAATAAATGCAAGTTGTGTTCAACAATTAATTAGGAGTACTTGGAGCCAAGATCAGGTCAGGTCATCAATACCAATATTGAAGAAGACTCAGAACATAATATTACCCTAATTTGGGTCGCACGAAAAATAGGTCAAGATGGCCTCCAATTTTCGATTGGAACGCACAACGATACAAAATAGGAATTTAAAAATAAACGTCCGCGACGATTTTTGTGCGGCCAGGAATAATGCACAGGGAGCATAATTATGAGTTGCAAAAATAGCAGAATTGAAGGCGGGCATGGCTAGGATAAGATTGTAAAATTTGTTGGAAGACAAAAGCTAGGGTAGTGCTCCAAATATCGAAGCAAAGGCAATGCGCAAAAATATTAAATAAATACAGTAATTAATTACAATCTCCAAATAATAAAATCCAGAATTCTATAATTCGGACAGGTGGTCATCTACTGGGCTTCTTGGTCTAGTCTGCTAGCTAAAATAAAATAATTAACACTGCATATAATTATATATTTAATTACACATCGCACAAAATTATTTAAATCAAATACACTATCATGCAATTTATTTAATTGTAAATACCATAATATTAAATATTATAAAAAGTCAAAAATACCCCTGTTTTCGGAATGTGGTAGTGACAAGTCTACCCACCTTAAAAGAATTTCGTCCTCAAAATTTAAAATCCTCGAAGTAGCATTAAATCATACACACTATTATTCCCTCGATTAAATTCATCAACCACGAATAATCCACAAGGTCTTTTCACAATTCAAAATTTTAAAATTATTGCATAACCTGAAAATCCTCGAAATAAAATCAAAGTCCATTTATCAAAAATTTCCTTAAATTTTTAGTTACTAATCCAATACTCGGAATTTAATATCCACTCCTCAAATTACTCAACAATATGATATTTAAGGATTCTCCAAATGTGACATCCAAATATAAAGTTCTAAAATTCATAACTTGCAATTAAATAAATACATTGATAAATCTCCCAAAATTTCCAAATTAATAACCAACTTAAACATGTCATAATCTTTCCCGGAATTAATTAATCATAAATTCTGCCATGTTAAATTATTGGCCCTTTATTTAAATCAATGTTTATCCTCGAATTTTTAAATCCTCGATTGTTTTATTTATTTATTTACTACCATCAAAATTAAATTCCTCAAATCATATAATCATGAACTACTCCATATTGTTATTTCACAATAAATTCTTTCAAAAATTCCATAAATGTCATATCCCTAAAATCTTCAAATATAAATTAAATCCCATTCTTATCACAATATCCTCCAAAATTTTAAACTAATAACGAAATAAAAGAATTTAATATTCAATCCTCTAATTGAAATCCAACCAATGCATATTTCAAAAATCGAATCTCGTCCCAAATTTGAATTTAACACTAATCCATTTGTGTTCTTATTCCTCGATTTTTTTTTTCACATAATATGCAACGATGTAATACTTATGAAACCTCCAATACAATATTCAAAATATAAGTTCACAACTTGCAGTCCAATAAATATATCGATGGCCTTCTTAAATTCCTCAAATCATATGATAAATTCAATCATTTCATAATCTTCTTAAAAATCAATGATTTAACAAAACTTAAATTCCCAACTCTTTATTTAATATTTTTCTCAAAATTTTGGGCACCTTGTCTCTCTTTGTCAAGTCATAACCTCTTCGTTAATCTTTACTACAGTTAAATCCTCAACAATCAAGTCTAAGAGAATTCTACCTACAACCATACAACATGCAACCTAAGAGAAATATGTATGATCATGGTGTCTTTTGTCATGGTATTGCAGTCTCTGTATCAGGGGTACTACTAACTACATTATAACAAGAAATCATGCATGCAACTACGGTACTAAGGAATCAATCAATCAACCAGAAAACAAAAAGAACATGAGGAAAGAAAGAATCTGCTAACATATTACTTGCAATATCTTCTAACATAATCATAGGTCAAATGATGCATGTAAAGTTTGATACCTCTATCTCTTTAGGTACCACACTCTACTACAAGCATACTCACTACTAGCTTCCTTACCTACTGCAATTGCGACTAGTATTCTTATCACTCAAATGCATATCAATTTCAACACTCTATACTAAGTACTGCTCTCTCTAATACAATCTTAGATGGACACCCAAGTCAGTGGGCAGTGATATCTCAATTATACTCAAGCCAACAGATCCTTACACATGCATCTTACCTACTTATATTATTATATATATCTCTCACTATAAGATTTTATCCTCAAATAAAATTCCTCAAAAATAACTCCTTGAATAAAATTTAAAGTAAATGCATACACTTTCCTCAAGGTCAATTATTTAAATACTGAATGAAACTTAATCACTAAAAGACCCTTACAGACTTGTCTATGTTCATCAAATTGAATCTGAATTCCTCAAAAATAAAATTTTAATAACCATATTTCAACTCCTCAATTTCAAAGTTTTGCAATTCATTGAAATCTTCAAAATAAGATTTTAATAACATAATATCTCAACCTCTCAAATTCTAAAATTTGAAATTCATTTTCAATCTTCAATTAAAAATTTTAAATCCACCTTCTGTAGTCCAATAGCTCTAATGTTTAATCATTTTCACTGTCCTCATTGACGGGCATCATCAAATAGTACCATAAATCAGTCTGCAATTTACCTTGATATGAAATCAACTCTATAATGAACCAAAATCCTAATTTAATACCTAATCAATAACAACAAGCAAATTCAACATCAATAAGTGAGAATGGACGGAACAAAGGAATGATTTAAATTGGAAATTTTAACAAGGAATCCTTAGAGAATGTGAGTTCAAAAGAACTGGATTGAGGACGGAAGGTATCTTTACCGCTAGTAAAGAAGCGATGGAACAAAGTCCTGGAATAACAGAAAATAGATAAGTCTTGAGATGATACTTTAAGGACCAATTTAAGATACAACCTGATAATCATACACGTCTGTCAGAAATCATGACACACAGAATCCTCGCCACGCCAGTAAGCAGAGATGCGATAAACGACAGATTCCGTAACTAAGGTATGCAACCCTATAATCATGTCATCTAGAATCCTCGCCACGCCAACCGGTATGGCTGCGAGAGACCCTAAGTTTCATAACTACAGTATGTACATCCAAGTCAGGTTCCTACGTTCTCGTCACGACAGCTAATATGGCTGCGATAAACTCTAGGTTCCATAACCAAAGTAGACGTTTTACCTTTCTCACTGTCCTCATCAATATATGTCATCAGATGATACCATAAATTCTAGTCCGTAAAATTCATCTCAATATGAAATCAAAACTCCACAACGATATCAGGAATTAAAGTTAACAACTGGTCAACAAGGATCAAACTCAATATCAATAAGTGAGAACGAAAGAAAACAAGGGGAAAGGATTTAAATTGGAATTTATAATAAGATTCTCAAGGGTCATCCCAGGAATCTCTCAAATAATTTGTGATTGAGTATCCTCTCTCATCCTAGTATCCTATGTCATATATCCTATCGCAGGCACGCAGTAGTATAACAAGGATGCCACACTACTACGACATCGCACAACTAGCGAAGTCTGACCTGCATGGGCTACCACTAAAAACGTGTCACGACCCGCACCCGGTTTAGGGGCACGAGTGCGTGGGTACGTCCAGCCTACGCCGCAGCATCGGCGGTAGAACGCTGTCAAGGTCTTGATACTATCTAACTACTGTCACGCAAGCATCCAATCTCCATTAGGAGGCACAGATGACACAAATAAGATGAACACATACTCAATCACAGGATTACAGCACGATAAGATTTCGAATAATAAAACTAAATTAAACACAACACAAGTCCACAAGTAATATTCTAACTCAACAATATCCAAGAATCATCAAAATGCCGGAGACAAATCCGGTACCAAATAGACTGTTAAAAGAACTAACTAAAAAATAGTAATTTCCAGCTAGACCTTCTGGAATCACAACTACTATCAAGTCTGCAGCTACTCACCACAAGTGTCGGACAGCGGTCCTCTAAGGCATAGTCTGGAAAAATATTTCCAGTCAGGAAGAAGCAAAGCACAATCTCAAATAACAGTTCCATTAATTGATAATGTCTATAATACAATAAAACATGTCATGCTAGCTACTGAGAAGACAGTAAAATAAATACAATGGCAATTTAAGAGAGACAGGCAATGTAAGAGACAGGCAATATGATACAGTCAGTGCATATATGGAAATAAAAAGAACAAGGAACAGTATCATATACGGTGATGTAGTATATGATTTAAAATAGGGAACTGTAATTTATTCTAAGTGTTTGAAATAGTAGCTTCAAAATGTGATCGGCTTGGGAACATGTACGATAGCTACAGGGCCTGGCTAATCATGGGTGAAGAGCATGATTAACACTTACAATTTCTATACTACAATAAGAGGTTATGATCACATTTCTTACTAACTACTTCCCCGCCCCCAACTAGTACTGTGGATCCAACCATGACACGTCACGATACACGAGCAAGTCAAGTCTATCATGTACGATGTCTAAATATACATATCGTGTACAATGTCAATACGATAATCAAGGTAACATCTCATGACTGCAGATCCAAGCTATACTAGTCCGTGTAGCACAGTGTCAAAGATTCAGTTGTAACATTTCAAGATCATTGAACTTATAGCAATTATCAAGAATTAGAAATTATCAGAGAATGTACTTGCCTTGGGTCCTTAGCTGGTATTTTTGGTGTCCTGTTCCAGAGTATTTCTTGGGTGAACCAACAGTCCTAAAAATATATCACAATAACACTTGTATCAGGGGCTATACTAACACACAATAGAAATACACTGGCCTTAGGGCTACGCTAGGTTCGGTAGGGGTCATCTACTAGATAGGCCAACTATATATATATTAATATCCCTTAATTACAATAATAGCTATAAGTATAAATATATACACTTTAAATAAAACTAATACCTGTATGTACATACAACCATATCTCCAATTAAATACAACTACAAAATATACATGTATATATTATAAAAATGTACTAAGGGTTTATACAAAAATATACCTACACATATATATCTATGTCAATTGAACAATAAAGATATATATATATATACACCAAAATAGTACGTATACTATTATTTTTATATACTAATTTATACCAATTAAATTATACAATACTATATACAGATGAATATACCAATTAAATATATATTGAAAATATGCTAAATATATATATATATTTAAAATACATATAGTAGAACACGTATTTATATATATCAATCATATATATATAGAAATATTAAATGTATTTACAACATATATATTTGATATTATATCAAGTATATATATATATACAAAATATATATATATATACCAAACTTAATTATAGAATTTATTTAAATACATACATACTCATACAATTAAATACTAATAAATAAATACCCAAATATGTTTATACATATATATATAGGTACACATATTTATACCAAAATAATACATTTTTAATACGCATTTCTATATGAAAATACAATGAAATATTCAATATATATAATTTAAATATGTATCTATATACATATATATTTATCTCTACACATTAAATATATATACAAATACATATACTATTAAACATTAAATTAAATACATATTTATACCATTTATTCAAATACATACAAATACCTTACATTAATACAAATACATATACTAAAGTATACATATACATATACTAATTATAATAAAATATACAAAGTATATATATATAAAATGCATCAATATACATATACAAAATATGTACTTATACATATATATTAATACATACATTTACAAAATATGTATACATATATACATTATAGTGAAAACACCCACAATACATTATACAAGGTATTTATATATATACCATACTAATATATATTAAACATTAATTTAATTTTCATAATTACATATACATGCTAATGTATCCATCTACTTATACAAAATTCCTACATACATTATATATATATATACATATATATATATATATATATAAAGAAAGAGGGAGAGGGGAGGAAAGGAGGCTCACTGTGATTGGGGGTTGCCGGCCGCCGGACTCGAGACCGCCGGAGCAGTCGCAGCGGAAGAGCGGGCAGCCTGCAGCGGTCGGAGAGGGATGGCTGGAACCGTGGCCGGGGTAGAGGAGATGAGGGTGGGGAGTTGGATGGCTGCCGGTGGTGGTGGTGATGGTGAATGTTAGGAGCAGCGGGAGCCGGAGAGCTCGCTGACCGGAGCAGCAGGAGCGGCGGCGGCAGCAGCAGCGGGGAGATGCGGGCTGCGCCGGAGCATTCGGAGCGGGCCTGCCGGTGCAGTGGGGCGCCGGAGTCGGAGTGACAGGGGGCCGCCGCCGGGCTGGAGGCTCGGCCTGGAGCAGCCGCCGGGAACAGTGGATGATGGGCGGAAAGTTGAGGAACAGTAATCCCCCCCTTAACTCATTTGAATTCAAAAATTAATTTCAATGAAAAAAAGAATTCAATAAGGAAGAAGAAGGAAGGGAAAGAGAAGAAGAAGAAAAGAAATGAGAAGAAAGGAGAAGGAGAAAACAAGCTACATACGTATGAGAGAGGGGATGTGGGGGCTTGTGAGGAGGTGGTGTTTTCTAGGTTGCCTAGGGATTAGGGTTTGAGGGTACAAGACATTAAATAGGGAGAGAGAGGGTGTGATGGAGGGTTGTGATTGCATCCCATGAATGGGTGGCCAGGATTTCATGAAGGAAATAATTCATGTAGGGATGAGGGTTTTTAATTAAAAAATTAATAGGCTCCCTCATTGGTTTAATCAATGGGTGTTGACACCAAAAATGCCAATTTGCAATTTAACCCCCTTAAATTTGGGAAATTGCACAAACACATAAAATGACGAAAATTTGGCGGGCGATTCGGGGTCCGGTGTTTTGTAGGGTCAGGGGGCACTGTAAGATGGGTATGGGCTGAATTAGCAGGGCACTGGAATTAAAATGGGATTTTGGAATCAGATAAAATAGTATCCTCAATTTAAATAGAAATAAATGCAAGTTGTGTTCAACAATTAATTAGGAGTACTTGGAGCCAAGATCAGGTCAGGTCATCAATACCAATATTGAAGAAGACTCAGAACAGAATATTACCCTAATTTGGGTCGCACGAAAAATAGGTCAAGATGGCCTCCAATTTTCGATTGGAACGCACAACGATACAAAAATAGGAATTTAAAAATAAACGTCCGCGACGATTTTTGTGCGGCCAGGAATAATGCACAGGGAGCATAATTATGAGTTGCAAAAATAGCAGAATTGAAGGCGGGCATGGCTAGGATAAGATTGTAAAATTTGTTGGAAGACAAAAGCTAGGGTAGTGCTCCAAATATCGAAGCAAAGGCAATGCGCAAAAATATTAAATAAATACAGTAATTAATTACAATCTCCAAATAATAAAATCCAGAATTCTATAATTCGGACAGGTGGTCATCTACTGGGCTTCTAGGTCTAGTCTGCTAGCTAAAATAAAATAATTAACACTGCATATAATTATATATTTAATTACACATCGCACAAAATTATTTAAATCAAATACACTATCATGCAATTTATTTAATTATAAATACCATAATATTAAATATTGTAAAAAGTCGAAAATACCCCTGTTTTCGGAATGTGGTAGTGACAGTATAGGCTTGATTTGCTGCCTACGCTAGAGGGAGTTCATGATGTGTTCCATGTGTCGCAGTTGAGACGGTACGTGGTAGATCCCAGTCACGTATTGGATCACTCAGAGATCATGGTGGGCCCTACTATTAGCTATCCAGAGCAGCCGGTGGAGATTCTGGATGGCGGGAGAAGGCATTGAGGAATCAGACTATTCCCTTGGTTCGCGTTGCGTGGAGGCATCACTCTCCAGGTGAGTCGACCTGGGAGAGGGAGGATGAAATGCTCGAGCGATACCCCTATCTTTTCGAGCCCTAAGGTATGGTTCTTTCCTTACATTCCTGTCCTAGTTTCGTCTTTTAATTTCGAGGACAAAATTATTTTATTGAGGGTAGGCTTGTCACTACCCGATTCTAGAAAATGGGGTTTTTTTTTTTATTTGGTAAATTATGTATTGATTATAATTAATTATATTTATATTTAATGAGTGATTGTATTATTTTTATTTGATTGTTTTAGGGTTTTGGCTAGTCTGGACCCGTGTCAGACCCTAGTGGACCTATGTCCGACCCAACCCACACCCTTGTGAGACCTATTTTTAGGTTTAGAAATATTTATTATATTTTTAATAGATTAGTTGGAGAGATTAGGAGTTAGTTTGAGTGCTTTTGGAACCCGAAACCCAAACCCAAGTGAGAGGAGGGCATTTTGGTCATTTGGACTTTGTGAAACCCTTCTTTTCTACATGGCCGGCCCTATTTCTATTCCCAGACCCGACCAAACCACAGCCCCCCCATTTCTTCATCACTTCTTCTTCTTCTTCTTGTTCTTCTCCACTCCTTCTTTTTCTTCTTCCTTTCTTCTTCCAATTTTTCCCACTTCAAGTAAGTATTCCCATTTCCTTCTCTTCCTTCTTCCCTTTCTTACTTTTGTGTGAACCCTAACCCTATATTTTTTCCCAACCTAGGTGTTTAGAGCCTAGACTTAGTGTGGAGGATAGATTTGGAGGCTTGGAGCTCCAGGGAGGTGATTTCAAGTGATTTAGAGACTTTGGCATTGGGATTCCAACTCCTAAGAGGTAAACCCTAACTTTTATCTTACTAATTGCTCTAAAATAGTATAATTAGTGGTTTAGAACCTTTCTAGACCCTAAGCCTACCCGTGGGAGGAAGTTGGAACAAGTTTGGTTGTGTTTGGAGACTTTGACACTAGGTTTTGTGTCAATTTCGGGTGGAATCCGAAATTGGCCAAATTTTGGGTGATGCCCTAGGTTAGACGGACCTAGGTAGACGTTGTCGGGTGTCTAGAGGGTTAGTGCGTGTCTCCGTTCGGACACGTGAAGTCGTGTCGCAGAGAAACGGGCATTTTTGGTATTTTTGGGGTTTTCGTCGTCGCCGGTTCTAAGTGCATGCGCATTTTTGCCACGGGCCTAGAATCGACGAGTTAGTATTTTTTCTAGGATTTAGACATTGTTTAGAACCTTGGATAAATTTTGGGCCGATTCCGAGTTGGTTTGGTGTGCGTTTCAGGAGATTTTCCGAACCGCACACAACGTGTTCGTCGAAATGACCGAACGGCCATTTTGACTTAGTTTCTTAGTTTCGGGCTTGTACGCGCATTGGGTTAGCTTCGGAGAGTGTGTGCTAGAGTTCTCAGGTTATATTTTATATATATAGGTGTTTGTGTGCGTAGGGGTGGTTGTGTGCGTGTTGGTGAGTGTTGTGTTGTGTTGTGTTGCGTTTTGTGTATTTGTGTCTATATATATATATATATATATATATATATATATATATATATGTGTGTGTGTGTGTGTGTGTGTGTGTGTGTGTACCTATATTTGTCTTTGTATGTGTATTAGTGTGAGTGTGTGTATATATATATATGTATATGTATGAGTGTGTGTGTGTGTGTGTATCTATATATATATATATATAGATATGTGCGTGTATATGTAGGTTTGTGTGTGTGTGTACTTATATATAAGTGTTTGTGTGTGTGTAGTATATATGTATTAGTGTGTGTGTGTGTATATATATATATATATATATATATATAGTTGTATATATATAGTTGTATATATTTATATGTATATATGTGTGTGCGTGTTTGTGTGTGTGCGTGTGGCTGTGCAGCGTAGCGAGGGGACAGCAGTGCACAGCAGTAGCAGCAGCAGCAGCAATGTCAGCAGCAGCAATACTAGTAGCAACAGCTAGCAGCATTCGCAGTAGCAGCGTGGTCGCAGGTAGTAGAGGGAGAGATAGATTAATAGATAGATAGATAGATAGATAAATAGTTAGATAGATAGATAAATAGATAGATAGATAGATAGATTGATGGATAGATAGATATAAATAGATAGATAGATAGATAGATAGATAGATAGATAGATAGATAGATAGATAAATAGGTAGTTAGATAAATACATATATGTGTATATATATATATGCATATAGCTAGCTAGATATATTATATAGCTAGATATATATATGTATAGGTAAGGTAAGGTAAGGTATATGGGTATATATGTATGTGTGATATATATATATAGATATGTAGGTATGTATATATATGTGCTAGGTATATATATTTTAGCCTAGATTATTAACTAGGAATATGTCTATATTCTTAAATAGTTAATTAGAGGGGTAGTTAGAGGGGATTGGGCGATATCTCAATACCTTGAGATATCAAGGTATCTCAATACCTTGAGATATCCAAGGTATTGAGTTTCGAGCGGGATTTTTGAGCAATTGCCTAGGAATAGTATTAGAGTAATTTTTATATGTATATGTGTATATATTTACGCGTGCTAGCATAGGTTTTAGCGGGTTTAGGCGGGGTGCATGGCCTAGGTCGAGATATCGGATACCGAGGGTATTCCGGTATCTCGAGGAGACGAGTTTGAGGGTTTACTAGCTTAATGAGCTAGTTTTGAACTAGAATTTTAGGGGCACCCTAGTTTGACCTAGCTTTGACCATAATTATCCTCGTTGACTGTAAAAGTCAACGTTTGACCATAATTATCCTCTTTGACCATAATTGTCCAGTTTATATTGTAGCTACTTATTCTGCTCCAGCATGTATTTATTTTCCTGTGCATCTTGTATACTTTTCTCTTGCTAGTCATATACACCTTACCATGTATTTGGAGTTGCTTTCAGAGTTATGTACTTTGCTCCAGTCCTGACTGGGCATATTTTTTCTAGAGGATCCTGAGGATTATTTTCCGACATTCTACGGGCCGGGCGTCGAGGAGTGCTGTGACCCCGAGACTAAGGAGGAGCCTATCGAGGAGACGCCGTTAGCACCCTAGTTAGCTAGGTGGGTTTTCTGGGTTGTTCCCAGTTGATTATTTTGGATGACTGTACTGTATTATTATATTGTTGCCTGTGAGATGTTGTAGACTATAGACTTGGACTGTATTTTGGATATTGTCTTGCTCTCTTTGGTTCTTGTTTCGTTGTTGATATCTTATCGTACTTTTACTCTTCCCGTAGTTATTGTGATTGAGTATTCATATATATGTTGCGTGGTTGCCCTCCTTTTGGAGAGGTTATTGACAGGTTTTGTGAGATTATAGATGGTTGACCTAGAACGGACCTTTACAGCATTCTACCGCCAATTCTGCGACGTAGGCTGGACGTACCCACGACTCATGCCCGATTTTCGGGTGCGGGTCGTGACAACTATAAAAGAACATACCTCAAGGCAAAAACAAATATGGATAACGCTCTCATATTTTATCCTCTCTCTCCTAGGTAGACTCCCCCGGAGAGTGATGCCTCCATGCGATGCGCACCAAAGGAATAGTCTGGTTTCTCAGCACCTTCTCTCTCCAATTCAGAATCTCAACTGACTGCTCTGGATAGCTAAGAATAGGGCCCACCTCTATCTACGAGTGATCCAATATATTACTAGGATCTGCCACGTATTGTCTCAACTGCGACACATGAAACACGTTTTGCACTCCCTCCAATGCAGGTGGCAAGTCTAGGTTATAAGCAACTGCACCGATCCTCTCTAGAATAGTGAAAGGTCCGATGAATCGCGGACTAAGCTTTCCGCCTCCATCGAAGCGAATCATGCCTCGTGTCAGAGAAATCCTCAGAAACACCAAACTACCCACCTAGAACAAAACCGAAACTTAAGAACTTAATCTATAACAAACAACCAATAACAAGCACAAAACAAAATCTAAACTATATCTCAAACTCCAAAGGTCTCCGGTGGCTATCGGCCCAATGCCGATGTCTGTCCTGTGCCACACGAAGTCTGTCTTTGATCAACTGAACCTTCTCCGCTGCATCCACAACTATCTTTGGCCCAAGCAAAACTCTCTCTCCAATATCGTCCCATGATAAGGGAGTACAACACCTTCGACCGTACAGAGCTTCAAAAGATGACATCTCTGTACTAGTCTGGTAGTTGTTGTTATAAGAAAACGCTACCAAATAGAGATGGTCCTCCCAAAAACCCCTAAAATCTAGTTCACAAGTGCGTAACATATCCTCGAGAGTCTGAATAGTCCTCTCGGACTGCCCATTTGTCTAGGGATGATATGCAGTACTGAACTTGAGCTGAGTGCCCAAACTCTCCTACAAACTCACCCAGAAATGATAAGTGAAACGACTATCCCGATACGAGACTATGCTTATGGGAAATCCATGTATCCTAACGATCTGCCTCATATACATCTCTGCCAGCTTCTCCGTAGACAAACCCACCTTGAAAGGCAAAAGTGGGTCGACTTGGTCAACCAATCAACGATGACCCAAATTGTATCTTTTTCTCCTAGAGATCGTGGAAGTCCGGACACAAAATCCATAGTAATGTGCTCCACTTCCACTCTGGAATGGGTAATGGCTGAAGTAATCCTCCTGGTCTCTGCCTCTCGTCTTTTACCTGCTGGCACACTAAGCATCTGGATACAAACTGTGCCACTTCTTTCTTCATGCCATACCACCACACACTCTCTCGCATATCTCGATACATCTTGTTGGCACTTGGATGCATGGAATACTGAGAGCGATGCACTTCCTGTAATACCTCCTCACGCAGCTCCCCACTAGGCACACATAATCTAACTCCATGCCTCAAAGATCCATCCACAGCAATGGTAAAATCATCCTCCAATCCTGCTCTCACCTGAGCACTGATGCTCCTAAGAGATACATCCTCATACTGTACTGCCTTGATCCTGTCTATCAAATCTGAATGTATCTGCAATCCCCACATCTGCATCACCAAACCCGAAATAATTACCTCAATGCCCAAGCGCTCCAAGTCCTCCAACAAATATCAATCATGCATCAAGAACATAGCTACCGGATACCTGCTCAAGGCATCGACAACTACATTAGCTTTCCCAGGATGATACTGCAAAGATATATCAAAATCCTTTATCAGTTCCAGCCACCGACGCTGCCTCATGTTCAACTCCTTCTTCGTGAAAATGTACTTCAAGCTCTTGTGGTCTGTGAAGATTTCCACACGCTCTCCGTACAAATAATATTTCCACAACTTCAGGATGAAGATGACTGCTGCCAACTCCAAATCATGGGTAGGATAGTTCTTTTCATGATGTCACAATTGCCTGGATGCATAGGCAATCACTTTCCCATTCTGCTGAAGAACACAACCCAAACCTTTTCCCGATGCATCACTATAAATAGTGAAACCTCCAGACCCTGATGGCAACGTCAAAATAGTAGTAGATGTCAACCTCTTCTTCAATTCCTCAAAAGCAACCTAGCAATC
This sequence comes from Iris macrosiphon, assembly GCA_036927795.1. Classification (NCBI taxonomy): domain Eukaryota; kingdom Viridiplantae; phylum Streptophyta; class Magnoliopsida; order Asparagales; family Iridaceae; genus Iris; species Iris macrosiphon. The sequence continues at coordinate 36,029,848 of JAYESA010000011.1, forward strand.
CTCCGCGCAAACAAACTTTATATCGCCCCTAGTGGGTCTGGTCATCGGCTCGGCAATCCTCGAAAAATCTTGCACAAACTTCCTATAGTAGCCTGCCAATCCCAAGAAACTCCTGATCTCTGCTACCGAACTAAGGGTCTTCCAAGATTCCACTACTGCGATCTTCCTCGGATCCACTGAAATACCATCATCAGTTACAACATACCCCAAGAACTCCATCTTGTCCAGGAAAACCTCACACTTGGACAACTTTCCATACAGCTTCTCCTTCCTCAGTACATCCAACACAATCCTCAAATGCTCCTCCAGTGTCTTCGAGTATATGAGTATGTCATCGATGAATACCACCACGAACTTGTCAAGGTACTGATGGAACACCTTGTTCATCAAGTTTATAAATACCGCCGGTGCATTAGTCAATTCAAACGGCATCACCATAAACTCGTACTGACCATACCGAGTTCTAAAAGCAGTCTTCGGTATGTCCTCTGGCTTCACTTTCACCTGGTGGTAGCCTGATCTCAAGTCTATCTTAGAAAATACCTTGGCACCACTCAACTGATCGAACAAGTCATCAGTCCATGGCAAAGGGTACTTATTCTAGATAGTAAGATTATTCAAAGCCCTGTAATCAATGCACATGCACACCGATCCATCATTTTTCGGTACAAATAATACCGAGGCTCCCTACGGTGAAAAACTCGATCTGATAAATCCTTTATCCTGTAATTCGTCCACCTGCTTCATCACCTCGACCAGCTCGCTGTTGTTTACTCTATAGACATGCTGCAAAATTAGTTCTGCACCTGGCACCAAGTCTATAGAGAATTTAAAATCTCGATCTGGCGGCAAACTTGGCAATTCTTCAGGAAACACATCCAAGAACTCTGCTATCAACGAATGCGGCAACTCCTTGTCTTCCACCATAGCTCCACAAATAATTCATTCTCCCTGCTCTGCAGCTCCTCTAGCAAACTCGAACTCTGGCTCACCTGGCGGACCAAACAAAACTCTACCTCCTCTACTATCCATGCTAGCATGGTGCCTACTCAACCAATCCATCCCGAGTAAAATATTGTAACTCAAAAGTGGCATTACAAGTAGACACGTACTCAACTCTCGGCCTCCTAGTGTAACTCTCCGATCCTTACAAATATAATTAACCAGGATAATGCCTCCCCCGGTCATGATCTTGCAAGTCCTAAGCAAAGACTCAGCTACCAAACTATGCTTCAGTGAAAAAGAAACAGATACAAAACTATGGGATGCACAACTATCAAACAAAGCTAAAGCTGGAATGGAATCAATATGGCACATGATGTAAGACACTCAAGGAAAGAACAGTTTTAAGAGATCAAGTATCAATATCAAAGGAGAATAGTTTTTCTAGATGTGATTGAGTATTCTCAACCTATAGCCTATATCATATATCCTAAATCAGGCTCGCAGTAGTACAACTAAGTTGTCGCACTACCACGACATCGCACAACTTGCGAAGCCTAAACCTGCATGGGCCACCACTAAAAATATATCACGACCCGCACCTGGTGTAAGGGTACAAATCAGGAACAACGCCCAGCCTACGCCATAGAATCGGCGATAGAATATTGTCTGGATAATCTATCTAGCAATATAATGAACCACCAACAATAACAATATACTCAATCACAGATCTAAGATTGAACGAGCACGAATCAGATAAAGAATATAATAGTCACATACCAACTCATGAGTCTGAAATAATACATCAATGAGTCTGAAAGAAATACTAACAAATAAGATGGAGACAAATCCAATACAAGAAAACTAAGAAGCTACTAATCCCGGGTCATTTGTCTCAGTTGGGATAAGTCCCTCCTGAGCCAAGGTCTCTGACTCTAAACCCACAATATCCTGAGGTCCATAATGTGTACGGTACCAGTCCTCAGGATCATCTGGAAAAAATATATCCAGTCAGGAAAGGAGCAGAGTACATCTCTAACAGCAGTTCTAATCAATGATAAAAACTATGTAACAGTAAATAGATGTGAATATATAAGATGCAACAATAGATATAGGAGATAAACAATAAGGAAATACTAGAATAAACACAATAATGAACAATATATCAATGAACAAGAATTCTAATATCTAAGTGTGTGAGTACTAGCCTTAACATATGATCGCGTTAGGAACTTGCACAAGAGTATAATGGCCTAGTTGATTATACGTGTGGTGTTTGACCAACACTCACAAGGAACAAGACATGCACAAGGAGGGTATGATCACATATCTACACTAAAATACGTACTCTCAACCCCGACTGGTATAATAGATCCAACCATGGTATGCTATGGCACTGGATTCTCTAGGAAGGTAGCAAATCTCCCCGAGAATCAGTATATGTACATGCACAAGATAACTAATAAAACAAGGCTTACACAAGATACACCATATACAAGAAATAACATCTCATGACAAGATCCAAATATACCATTCCGTGTAACCATCGTGTCAAGAAACATGGATATCTATACTAGATACAATAAACATAGAGAATATCATAAATGAGAAACTATTAGAGAATGTACTCGCCTGAAGTCCAATAAATAGTCTCACAGATGTCTAATACGATATCTCGAAGACCTAGATATGGAATATAACATCAATACAAGGTTTCAAAAAGAAAATAAGTTAAACTAGTCAACTTCTAGGTCAACAAGTCAACTCTAAGTTAAAAGTCAAACTAAGTCAACTTTAAGGTCAATTATGGTCAACAATGGTCAACAATGGTCAAACTATGGTCAACTATGGTCAACTACGTTAAACTATGGTCAACTACCTATTACTAGGTTACAAAAGTCGATCACAAGATATTGGATTCAAATACTAAAGTTTAGGTCATAAACTACATCTTAGGATACTAGGATACCGTATCTCTGGATACGTAAAACAATGGGAAAACATCACGTATTAATATCAAATAATTATTTATTATATAAATCCTAATTACAACATTAAATAGATACCTTGATTTTGAACCAACTTGGTATCACAACACTAAACCATAATATTGATACCCAAACCCAATACCTTGGGTATCCCCAATTACCTTGGTACTTACCTTGGTATCTCAAGGTAATACCCACTACTTTACTTATGCTAACTACCATTAAATATAATATATGCTATACTAATTATTATACATATAGTATACTGTAATACAAATAGCAATTAGGAACATATTTACATATATATTAATTACCATATATATATATATATATATATATATATATATATATAAATATCTAATATTAAGAAAACTACCAAACTATCACTAAAGCCCCTGCCTGTTGTCGCTAAAAACCGTTGTTGCTGTAGATACTCTGTTGTTTTAGTGACAAACCTCTGCAGCCGTCACCAAAATCCATCACTAAAGCCCCTGATTCGGCTGCTGATATTGCTATTATAGTGACAAACTTCTGCAGTTTGTCACCGAAGCCCTTGCTGCTGCTGCTGCTGCGAGGCTTCCTGCTGTCGCTATAGCGGTGGCTGCTGCTGTTACTGCTGCTTCTATGACACACGCTGATGTCGCTATAGCTCCTACCCTCTATTACAATATATATATATAAACCACATAATATATGTATACAATATGCATATAATACTACTAATAAATATATATACACCCATACATATATATATGTACATAATATTTATATAGAATTATACACAAACGTAGTAACATATTTATAATAACACACATATGTATACGTATAAATAAACACATACACAATATACAACATACATATATAAATATACAATAAATAACATATAAATATCTACTTAACATATAAATATCTATACATACTACCATATATAAATATATATACATGTAGAAGAATAGTTACATACAATATATACACATATGGTATATACATAGATATATAGATCTAAGTAACAATATTACATAAATATATATACACAATATTATATATATATATATATATATATATATATATATATATATATATATATATATATATATATATATATAATTATACTTCTCCATGAAATAAGAACACAAGAGAATTAGATCTATAATTAAATTGCACACACATGGAACGTATTATCCCATATCCTACTAGATCTAGGATACGCATGTGACACGAGTCCACCACACATCCAAATATACCCAGAAGGACACAAACAAGTCATATATATTATTTACGAAAAATACGAAGAGTCAAATACAATTTTACGTGTCCGTGTCAAAATATGACAAGTTCAAAGTCCCGTGTAGGAGAAAAATCCCCAAATCAACACGTATCACCAAATTATTGGGATACGACCTACACGTACCCAATTATGGATACGACACTAGTCCAAACACACAAACACTTGCCAAATTGATCTATAGGACCAATTGATACACACAACAAATATTAATTTTGGAATTCCCCCAAAATTGACACAAAAAGTATCATAACTTTCTCAATAGGCCTCCTAGGAACACAAAACCAAATCCTATGGGTATCCTATGCATATGGGTTAATTTCTTATGGTTAAATCTCAGATTTAGAATCTAATTTAAGAGAAAAAACTGAATTATACAGATTAGGAGATGGATTCCCAATGAAACTTTCAAATATGATAAAATTAGCCTCCAACTTTTAGATCCTTGCTTCTCTTTGTAGATCCTTGCTTCCTCCTTCTAGATTCTTGCTCCACAAGCCTCCAGTGGTGATTTGGAAAGAAATTGGGAGAAAAATTGGTAGGAAAATAAAGTGGGAATGAAGGAATTTTGTTGAGAGAAATTCTAGATCTAGTTTTGAAATAAAAAGACGAGAGAGAAATCAATTCCCCCCTTTAATAGACCGGCCCCCTCCACCCCTTCCTCAAGCTACTATGTGATGTCCATTATACCCCTTGGGGCCTCTCATGAAGAAATAGTTAAGGAGGGAAGCTTCTAGTCTAAAGGTTTAATTAATTTTAATCCATCTCCTAATCAATGGACTTTCTAATTGGGCTCAAATCTAACAATTAATACATGTTGGTCTATGAGTCTAAACTAAACTAGTTAGATCCATTAACACAAGTCCAAAATAAATAACTAACATCTAACAACAATTAAATAATACAAAAATATTTATTTAACAAGCACAATATTTAATTAATTATAAAATTACTAAAATACCCTTTCCTAGAAAATATGGTAGTGATATTGCTTCTCGCTTATACTTTCTTCCTCTAGCTCACATTCACACATACACACACACACACACACACATATATATATATATATATACATATATATATATATATATATATATATGCTTACACATAACCACACTAGTGATGCACATGAACTCTCATACTCTCCAATGACTACCAACACATCACAATGAAATAAAAACTTAACTATAACTATAACTATAAATATATATATATATATATATATATATATATATATATATATATATATATATATATATATATATATAACATACTCTAATAGTTATAACTGTCATGACCTGCACCCGGATATTCGGGCATAAGTACGTGGTTACGCCTAGCCTACGCCGCAGCATCGACGGTAGAACGATGTCTGGATCATTTTTAACTATCTAACATCTCAACAATATAATATGGTACCTATCAATCATCTCAACTCCAAATGGAGGAACAATATGGTATCTCATAAGTATAACTAATCTCAATCACAAAACAACTAAGGAAGATAAAGCACGAATGGAATAGCAAAGGAAAGAATAAGGTACAATCCACAATCTGAAATAATATAAAAAATATGAATCTCAACAAATATATTAGTCTAATAGAAGCCAACATAAATAACTAGACCTCCTCGGACTCTACAACTAAGTCCTCCTGGTCTATAAGAGTATCCTCTATAGGTATACCGTCTTGCGGTCCGTAAAATATGGGATACTACTCTATAAGCCCATCATCTGGAAAAATATATCCAGTCAGGATTGGAGCAAAGTACATACCTCTGAAAGCAATTTTAATAACATAATCGAGCATATAAAACTGATAATAGAAATAAAATACAAGATCACTAACATATGAATGAATGAACAATAGGTATACAGGTAATGTACGAGAATATAGAACAACAATATAAATATCTACAATATGATGAAGTAACTACAATCTAACAAAAGTGGCTCGGAATACAAGTTCATTATATGATCGGTTTGGGTGAACATGATCAATAAGGTAAGACGATTACAAGTGTGGTATATAATCAGAATGTACACGATGAACAATGGGGCTTTGATCACATAATTAAATCCTACTCTTCCATCCCTAATTAATACCTACGGATCCAATCATGACACGCTACGAACACGAATATGACCACTGAACACGAGCAGTGGGTGTCCACGAATAAGCACACTGAACATGAGTAATGTGCAAATATGAAATATAAATCAATACCCAATATACATGATAAAATATATGTATAGGAGTACCCGTTGAACACGGTAGGGGATAACATCTCCTGACGGGATCCATGTAGTACAAGTCTGTGAAATCACTGTGTCAGAATTAAGTATATAATTCTAGAACATGCATATATACAATATTATGAATTGAAAACTATCAGAGAAATGTACTCGCCTGATGTCCTGAGCATGGTGTGTATCACCACTCGCACCCGATGTAAGGATGCAAGTCGAAAACAACGCCGAGCCTACGCCACAGAATTAGTGTAATACGCTGTCTAGGTAATCTATCTAGCAATATAATGAACCACCAACAATGACAATATACACAATCACAGATCTAAGATGGAAATGAGCACGAATAAGATAAAGAATAGAAATAGTCGCATATAACTCATGAGTCTAAAATAATACATTAATGAGTGTGAAAGAATGCTAACAATAAGCTGGAGACAAATCCAGTACAAGAAATACTAAGAAAGTACTAATCCTGGGTCATCTGTCTCAGTCGGGATAAGTCCCTCCTGAGCCAGGGTCTCTGACTCTAAGCCCACAATATCCTGAGGTCCATAATGTGTAGGGTACCACTCCTCAGTATCATCAGGGAAAAATATATCCAGTCACGAAAGGAGGAGAGTACATTACTAACAGTAGTTCTATTCAATGTTAAAAACTATGTAACAGTAAATAGATGTGAATATACAAGATGCACAGTAGATACGAGAGATATACAATAAGGAAATATTGGAATGAATACAATAATGAATAATATAACAATGAACAAGAATACTAATGACTAAGTATGTGAGTACTAGCTTTAACATGTGATCGACTTGGGAACATGATACAATATATATAGCCTGGCTAATCATAATTGCGGTGTATAATTAACACTATTCAATGAAAAATACTTGTTACAATGAGGGTATGATCACATATCTACACTAAAGTACTTCCCACCCTCGACTGGTATAATAGATCCAACTACGGTACGCTATGGCATGAGATTCCCCAAGAAGATAGCTAGTCTTTCCGAGAATCAGTATCTATACATGTACAAGATAATCAATAAAATAATGCTTGCACAAGATACACCATATACCAAGGAATAATATCTCATGACGAGATCCGGATATACCAATCCATGTAACTATCGTGTCAAGAGAACATGGATATCTGCACTAGATACAATGAATATAGAGGATATCATAAATGAGAGACTATCAGAGAATGTACTCACCTAAAGTCCAAAGAATATTCTCACAGATGTCTGATACGGTGCCTCAAAGGACTAGATATGGAATACAACATCAATACAAGATTCCGGAAAGAAAATAAGTTAAACTAGTCAACTTCTAGGTCAACTATGGTCAACTACCTATTTCTAGGTTGCATAAGTCTAACACAAAAATATTGGGTTCAAATACTAAAGTATGGGTCATAAAAACTATATCTTTGGATACTAGGATACCGTATCTCTGGATACGTAAATCAATAGGTAAATTATCACATACACATATCAAACAAGCATTAATTATATAAAATCATAATTATAATATTAAATAGATGCCTTGGTTTTGAACCAACTTGGTATCACAACACTAAACCATAAACTTCATACCCAAACCCAATACCTTGATACTTACCTTGGTATCTTAAGGTAATATCAAATACCTTACTTATACTAACTACCCGTAAATATATATACTAACAACTAAATATTATACATATAGTATACTAAAATACAATTAGAAAGTTAGGAACATATATACGTATATATTAATTACTATATATATATATACATATATAACTATTATAATTAAACTATAACTTTATATATATAACCGCAGGTCTGTAGCTAAAGATCTACTGCTGCAGCCGCAATTGCTGCTGCTGCTGGCGGGAACTGTTGCTACTGCGACGGTTTTTCTGCTGCCATCGCTGTAGGTGCTGATACTGCTGCTTTTCTGCGATAGTTTTCTGCTATGTCTCTAAACTGATGCAGCTGCCTGTCGCTATTGCTGCCTCTGTTGTTGCTATTGTTGCCTTTGTTGTCACTAATGTTGCCTCTGCTGTTGCTCTCGCTGCTGCTGTCTCTTTTTGTGACGTTAAATGTCATAATATTTGTTGTCGCCTCTCTCAATACTTATATATACACACACAATAATATATATATATATATATATATATATATATATATATTAAATATATGTAAATACTACAACTAATAAATATTCATGCACACATACTCCTCATATACATATATATACACATAATACTACATAGTAACATACACATGTATAGTAACATATATATAACTACGCATATACGTACATGTATATATAATATATACAATATATATACATATGACAATATATAATATAAATATACATATAACAACATATAAATATCCACTTAACATACACATATATATATATATATATATATATATACATACTACAATATATAAATATACCTTACATGTAGAAGAATAGCTACATAACAATATAAATACATATAGTATATACATAGATTTATGACACATAAATACAAAATATATACATCACATTATATATATATATATATATATATATATATATATATATATATATATATATATATATATATATATATATATATACATATATATATATATATATATATATATATATACACACATCACCATGTTTAAAAACAAAAGAGAAATAGATCTAAAATTAAATTACACAAACATATGGATCGTATCACCCTGTATCCCACTAGATCTAGGATACGCTTGTGGCACGAGTCCACCACACATCCAAACGTACCCCGAAGGATACGAGCAAGTCTAAAATATTATTTATGAACAATACGAAGAGTCAAATATAATTCTACATGTCCGTGTCAAAATATGACATGCTCAAAGTCCCGTGTCGGAGGAAAAACCCACAAATCAATACGTATCACCAAATTATTGGGATACTACCTACACGTACCCAATTATGGATATGACACTAGCCCCAAACATATAAGCATATGTCAAAATGATCTATAGGACCAATTGACACATACAACAATTGTCAATCTCAAAATTCTCCCAAAATTGACACAAAAAGTACCATAACTTTCTCAATTGGCCTCCTATGAACACAAAACCAAATCCTAAGGGTAGCCTATGCATATGTGTTTATTTCTCATAGTTAAATCTCAGATTTAGAACCTAAATTAAGAAAAAAAAACTAAATTGTACTTATTGGGAGCTGGATTCCCAATGAAACCTCCAAATATGATAAAAATGGCCTCAAACTTGTAGATCCTTGCTCTTCTTTGTAGATCCTTGCTTCCTCCTAGATTCTTGCTCCACTAGTCTCTAATGGTGATTTAGGAAGGAATTGGGATAAAATTTGGTAGGAAAATGAAGTGGGAATGAAAAATTTTGGTTGAGGAAATTTTTAGATCTAGTTTTCAATAAAAAGAGGAGAAAGAAACAAATTCCCCCCTCTTTAATAGGCCAGCCCCCCTTTCTCCTTCCTCAAGTCACTATGAATTGTCCAATATACCCCTTGGGGCCTCTCATGAAGAAATAATTAAGGAAGTAAGCTTCTAGTCTAATGGTGTTAATTAAATTAATCCTCCTCCTAAACAATGGGCTTTCTAAATGGGCTAAAATATAACAATTAATACATGTTGGTCCATGAATCTAAACTAAACTAGTTAGGTCCACTAACGCAAGTCCAAAAAAATAACTAATATCTAACAATAATTGAATAATACAACAAATAATTATTTATCATGCACAATATTTAATTAAATATGAAATTACTAAAATAACCTTTCCTATAAATGTGGTAGTGACAGTGTGTCTCTCGATGCCCAAGATAGTGTCACATAGACCCATATATGGTATGTTGCATCAATACTTGGTTCAAGAATGGAAATAAGTTAATATGATGCAATTCTAAGTCATAAAGTTATTTCTAGGTCAAACTGATTAATTCTTGGTTGCAAAGAGTCTAACAATAAGATACTAAGTCAATGTAATATGAAACTAAACTATACTAACTAATCTAGGATACGAAAAGACACTCAAAACAACGTATCCTAAGATACACAAGTTCAATATATGAAAATAATAGTTTATATATATATAGACAATATACATTGTGTCTATATCAAAACAATAAAATTAGGATACCTTGGCCTTGCGCCCATGCATATCACACCGATCTCGATGCCCAAACCTAATACGTTGGGTATCGACCTAATACCTTGGTATTACCTTGGTATCCCAAGGTAAATCCAAACCTCAACATTATAGCTAATACATATGTAAAACCCCCAATACTCTATATGCTAGTATATGCTAACACTATAATATATATCAATACCATTATAGAAACTAACTATGATACAATACATACATAACTGCATATAGCTAATATAGCTAACTATTAACATTCATCTACTAGTGCATAGTTACTTAGCTAACTTACATGCATAGGTATATATACAGTTAACTATAACTAATCAATATACTAACCAACTAACTAAACCAAATACTCAACTCAAAGCCAAACCCAAACACTACCCAACTCATCTAACCAAATACCTCACTGATACTGATACAGTGCTCATTGTACAGTAACTGATACCACTGTCTGATACTGTACAGCAATACACAGTTAACTTGTTGCCTGCTCAACCAAATGTTGAAGATCCTATGTACGAGCCAGTGCACTGACTGCTCTATACTGCACAACAGGTCCCTGCATATCCTCCTCGTGTGCACGAGCTCTGTTTGTTCTCTGATACACTGTGTAGTAGGATACTGCACAGTTCTTCCCCTTTTCTATATAGAGTAGTTGGTGCCCCACACTGCTGTGTGTATACAACATTCTTGCTGCTGCTGTAGGCCTCTTCATGGTTGTGCCCTTGCTGCATTGCTGAGCAAATTGTTCACTAAGGGAGGCTGTACTGCTACTTGGTGTTGGTGATGAACGACTTACTGGTTGGCTACTGCAGCACTGGCTCGATTGTACTATTGCATGCTGAACTCTCTTGCCCGAGCCCCCCTCCTTTGCTGCCACTGACTGAAACTCCCACCCTCACACACACACAAACACAACACAGCTCACATACATTCACATAAACACTCATATATATATATAACAGTAGCTATATATTTATGTATATATACTCCTCCCTCTATGTATATATATATATATATCAAACTCTATATATACATATACACTCACCCCTCTATGTTAATATATATATACAATCTATCTATATGAATTAATATCTACTCATCTATAGATAACTTGCTATATATATATATATATATATATATATATATATATATATATATACATACACACACATATAGATATATATATCAAGGTATCTCAACTATTTATGTATCTCAATCTATATATATATATAGATATATATATATGCTCTCACACATAAACACAAAGACACACATAAATATACATATAAACACTAATACACACACACACACACACACACATATATATATATATATATATATATATATATATATATATATATATATATATATATATATATATATATATATATATATATATATACATAACTATATACACTTACACACACATATAGACACACATATATACACTTAACTATATTCATACTCATATACATATAAATATTATATAAATATCATATATATATATATATATATATATATATATATATATATATATATATATATATATATATATACACATACACAAGCACACATAGGAATGAGGACAATAAACCAAGCACGTGGAGTGTACCGTACCCGTATCATACTTAGTCTATGATATGCTTGCGATACGTGACATCTCGATACTCGCTTGGTACCTGTTGTTGTATAAAAACTCTACCGAGTGAACATGATCCTCCCAGGAACATCCAAGACCCAAAATACAAGTACATAACATGTCCTCGATAGTCTGAATAGTCCTCTCCGACTGTCCGTCAGTCTAAGGGTGATATATGGTACTAAACTTGAGCTGAGTGCCCAAGTTACCCTATAAACTCCTCCAGAAATAGGACATGAAGCGACTATCCCGATCTGAGACTATGCTCACAGGAACACCGTATAATCTGACTATCTGGCGCACATATATATACCCACTTTGAATGGAAGAAAGAAGGCTGATTTGGTCAACATGTCCACGATAACCCAAATCGTATCTTTACCTCCTGGAGAACGAGAAAGTCCTGATAAAAAAATCCATGGTCACATGCTCCCATTTCCACTCCGAAACGGGTAAAGGATGATGCAATCCACCTGGCCTCTGTCTCTCCGCCTTTACCTACTAACAAACTAAGCATCTGGATATGAAGCTAGCTATCTCCCGCTTCATACCATACCACCATACATGCTCTCTCATATCTCTATACATCTTGTTGGCACCTGGATGCATAGAGTACTGAGATCGATGCGCCTTCTATAGAATCTTTTCCCGTAATGCTCCTCTAAGTATACATAATTTGGTACCGTGTCGCAATGATCCAACATCTGCAACGATAAAGTCCTCTGTCAGCCCCATTTGAACCTGTGCTCTGATGCTCCTCAGAGACTCATCCTCGTACTGTCCGGCTCTGACCTAGTCCATCAACTCTGATTGTACCTGAAGTCCCCATATCTGTGCTGCGACTCTAGGAACTAGTCCCTCAATGCTCAAACTGTCAATATCGGCCAATAAATGTCTGTCTCTCGTCAAGCACATAGCCACAGGATACCTGCTCAAGGCATCCACGACTACGTTGTCCTTCTCTGGATGGTACTTCAAAGATATGTCGAAGTCATTCATCAACTCCAACCATCATCGCTGCCACATATTTAGCTCCTTTTGGGTAAACACATACTTCAAGCTCTTATGGTCTGTGAAGATCTCCACTCTCTCTCCATACAATTAGTGTTTCCATAATTTGAAAGCAAAGATAACTGCTGCCAACTCCAAGTCATGGGTAAGGTAGTTCTTCTCATGCGGACGTAATTGCCTGGAAGCATAGGCAATCACCTTTCCGTGCTGCTGTAACACACAACCCAAACCCTTTTCCGATGCATCACTGTATAAGAAAAATCCTCCTGCTCCTGATGGCAATGTCAAGATTGGAGTTGTAGTCAACCTCTTCTTCAGCTCCTTAATTGCTAACTGACAATCCTCAGTCCAGAAAAATTCTATGTTCTTCCTGGTTAGTCTAGTCATCGGCTCTGCAAGTCTGAAAAAGTCCTGAACAAACCTCTGGTAGTAGCCTGCAAATCCAAGTAAACTCCTGATCTCTGCTAATAAACTTGGGGTAGACCACGATTCAACTACTTAAAATCTTTTTTGATTCTACTGAGATTCCATCTCCTGTAATAATATGCCCGAGGAATTCAACCTTATCAAGGAAGAACTCACAATTTGATAGCTTGCCATACAGCTTTTCCTTCCTGAGGGTCTCCAGAACTATCCCCAAGTGCTGCTCATGCTCCTCTTGGGTCTTCGAATATATCAGAATATCAACAATTAATACTACAACAAACTGATCCAAGTACTGATGAAACACCTTATTCATCAGGTTCATGAATACTATCGGGGCATTGATTAACCCAAACGGCATCACCAAGAACTCATACTACCCAAAATGAGTCCTGAAAGCTGTCTTCAGGATGTCTTCCCTCTTCACTTTCACCTGGTGGTACCCTGACCTCAAGTCTATCTTTGAGAATAACTTCGCTCCGCTCAAATGGTCAAACAAATCATCAATCCATAGCAACGGATATTTTTTCTTAATAGTGAGATTGTTAAGTGTTCTGTAGTCGATAGACATATGTACCGACCCATCCTTCTTCCATATAAAAAGTACCAGAGTACCCTATGGTGATGAACTAAAATGGATAAAGCTCTTATCTTGCAACTCATCCACCTGCTTCTTCAACTCTGTCAGTTCGATGTTGTTCACTCTATAGACGTGATGAGATATTGGCTTTGCGCCTGGCACCAAATCTATAGAGAATTCTACATCTTTGTCCGATGGTAACCCCGATAACTTCTCTAGAAAGACATTCATGAACTCTGTAATCAACGGGATGTGGCGGCTCCTGCTCTTCTACCAAAGCTCCATAGAAATTGCCTTCACTCTGCTCTACTCCTCGGACAAACTTGAACTCTGGCTCTCATGGCATTTAAAATAAAACTCTGCCTCCACGACAATCGATACTAGCGTGATGTCTACTCAACCAATCCATCTCGAGTACTATATCGTAACTCGAAAGTGGCATTACGAGTAAACATACGCTCAACTCTGGCCTCCCAAATAAACTCTCTGGTTCTTGCAAACATCATTGACCAGGACAATGCCACCCCCGGTCGTGACCTTGTAAGGCCTCGCCAATGGTTCAGACTCAAGACGATGCCTCAAAGCAAAAGATACAGATACAAAACTATGAGAAATACCAGAATCGAATAAAATATAAGCTGGAAAGAAATTGAGATAAACTGAACCTGAGATGACATTGCAAACCGGCTCCTCCTCCTCGACAGTCAAGACAAAACCTCGCCCATGTCGCTGTGCACCTCTCTGCTGCTAGTGCTGAGCAAACTGCAGTTGCTGCAGTAGAAAATATTATCTCTGTTGTCCCGCTGGTGGTCTAACGGGTGCTCTCTACACTTGACCTCCGCCCTGAACTAGACGAGTTAGGACTTTAGGACAAGCCCTCAACTGATAATCTCCCGATCCACAGAATAAGCATTGGCCTAGTCTCATCCTGCATGTATCTCATCAGTATCTTTGCTTCTTGCCAAAAGTGCTAGGAACAGCTACCCTCTGGATCTGGTGCATCTGCTGTGCCGACACTCTAGCTGGCCCATGATATTGCTGCCTCGGATGCTGGTAATGCCTCTAGTGCTGCTGTTTGAAATAAGGCCTCTTCGCTGGACCGTGTTGGTGCTGGATCCACGTGTGTCCCTCGGTCTCTTAGAGCCAAGCTCTAAGTCATACTCCGCTCTCTGCGCCTATCTGAGAATCTCCTCGAAGGTGGTGGTAGGATCTCCGTTCATGTGGGATTTGATCTCCTAGTTCAGGCCCTTCCTGAACTTCCTAGCTCTACCTCTAGGGTTCTACCCCTCCACGAAGTGACCTAGTCGGCAATACTTTGCCGCATACTCGTCTACTGACATACCTCCCTGGATGAGGTACTGGAACTGGCTCTCTAAAGATGTAAGAACCACGTTTGGAAAGAATTTCTTCTTGAAAATCCCTTTGAATAATTTCCAAGTACGTCCTGGTACTGCGATCCTGGAGTCTATCCTGAATCATGTCAAAGCAATATCGAACATCATACACCCCGCTGCCTCTATCTACAACATATCTGAAATCTGCGCCAGCCGCAAGTTCCGCTCGATGTCCTCGATCCAATCATCCACATAAAGGATCCCCTATGTGCCTCTAAAGTCCATCGGGCCCATCCTCTTGAAGTCTATGATGGTACCCGGCCTCGACTGCTGAGGAATAAAATGAGGTGGTGTCATCTGTGGCTGGACTATGGAAGCTCTCTCAACTGCTGCTAGAGCAATCTGGTGAGCATTCTCCACGCTCTGTCGTAGAATCTCAGACTGACACTGCTGCACATCCATCATCCGTTAGAAGAGTGCGAATAATTGTGTCTGATCAACTGCAGGTGGTGGGGGTGGAAGATCCTCGAAAATTGTCCGCCCCATCTTCGGTACCGGATGTGGAGCACCTCCAAAAGCTACTGCTGATATGTCCACCTGGACCGGTGATGCTGACCTCCTGAATGTAGGTTCTGGACCATCGTCTGAGGGCTGCCCTCAAGGGTGATGAAGTGACTAATCGTGTTGTCGCGGTAGCTGAGCGCTTGGAATGTGTCTTCGACGGCATCCTGAAGATAGATTGAAATAAGGAATTAATATTGAATATGATACGATATCATCAAAGAAGGAAATAATTTTATTCAAAGTACAGCAAATAGTCAATAGTTAAGGATTGCAAAAAAGATTTTGGAATGTTTCCTAGTTGTGATTGAGTAAACTCTCAGCCTAATTCGTATTTCCTAAAGCAGGCCCGTAGTAGTACTATAGACGAGCATAACTACGAAATCGTATCGTTGAGTCGCAAGTAGTACAATATGGTAGGATAGATGAGACCTGTATGGGCCATCACTAAAAATATGTCAAGACTCGTACCAAGATATTCGAGCATGAGTATGTGGTTACGCCCAGCCTACGCCGCAACATCAGCGGTAGAACGCTGTATGGGTCATTTCTAATTATCTAACATCTCAAGAATATAATATGGTACATGTCAATCATCTCAACTCCAAACGGAGGAAGAATATGGTATCTCACAAGTATAACTAATCTCAATCACAAAACAACTAAGGAAGATAAAGCACGAATGGAATAGCAAAGAAAAGAATAAGATACAATCCATAATCTGAAATAATATACAAACTGTGAAGGTCAACAAATATAATAGTCTAATACAAGCCAACACAAATAAGTACACCCCCTCGGACTCTGCAACTAAGTCCTCCTAGTCTATAGGAGTATCCTCTATAGGTACGCCGTCTTGTGGCTCGTTGAATGTGGGACACTGCTCTATAAGCCAATCTTCTAAAAAAAAATATCCAATTAGGATTGGAGCAAAGTACATACCTTTGAAAGCAGTTTCAATCACATAATCGAGCATATAAAACAGATAATAAAAATAAAATACAAGATCACTAACATATGAATGAATGAACAATAGGTATATAGGTAATGTACAAGAATATAGAACAATAATATAAATATCTGTAATATGATGAAATAACAGCAATCTAACTAAAGTGCCTCAGAATACAAGTTCATTATGTGATCAATTTGGGTGAACATGATCAATAAGGTAAGACGATTAAAAGTGTGGTATATAATCAGAATGTACACGATAAACAATGGAGATTTGATCACATAATCAACTCCTACTCTTCCATCCCCAATTAATACCAATGGATCCAATCACGACACGCTACGAACGCGAATATGACCACTCAACACGAGCAGTGGGTGTACCCGAATAAGCACACTGAACATGAGCAGTGTGTGAACATGAAATATAAATCAATACCCAATATACACGATAAAATATATGTACACGAGTAACCGCTGAAAACGGTAGGGGATAACATCTCCTGACGGGATCCATACAGTACAAGTCCGTGAAATCACTATGTCAAAATCAAGTATACAATTATAGAACCTGGATATATACACTATTATGAATTAAAAACTATCAAAGAAATGTACTCACCTGAAGTCCTGAGCAAGGTGTGTCTCTCAATGCCCAAGCTAGTATCACATAGATCTATATATGGTATGTTAAATCAATACTAGGTTAAAGAATGAAAATAAGTTAATATGATGTAATTCTAAGTCATAAAGCCATTTTTAGGTCAAACCGATTAATTCTAGGTTGGAAGAGTCTAACACTAAGATACTAAGTCAATGCACTGTGTAACTAAACTATACTAACTAATCTAGGATACTAAGAGACACTCAAAAAGCCGTATCCTAAGATACGCAAGTTCAATATATGAAAATAATGGTTTATAAATATATATATATATATATATATATATATATATATATATATATATATATATATATATATATATATATATATATATATATATATATATTGTGTCTATATCAAAATAATAAAATTAGGATACCTTGGCCTTGCACCAATTCGTATCACACCTATCTCGATGCCCAAACCCAATACCTTGGGTATCGACCCAATACCTTAGTATTACCTTGGTTTTACCTTGGTATCCCAAGGTAAATCCGAACCTCAACATTATAGCTAATATATATGTAAAACCCCCTATACTATATATGCTAATAATATAATATATATTAATACCATTATAAAAACTAACTATAATACAATACATACACAACTACATATAGCTAATATAGCTAACTATTAACATTTATCTACTTGTACATAGTTACTTAGCTAACTTACATACATAGATATGTATATAGTTAACTTAAATAATCAATACACTAACCAACTAACTAAACCAACTACTCAACTCAAAGCTAAACCCAAACACTACCAAACTCATCTAACCAAATACCTCACTGATACTGATACAGTGCTCATTACACAGTAACTGATACCACTGTCTAATACTGTGCAGCAATGCACAGTTAACTTGCTGTCTGCTCAACCAAATGCTAAAAATCCTATGCATGAGCCAGTGCACTGACTGCTCTATACTGTACAGCAGGTCCCTGCATATCCTTCTCGTGTGCCCGAGCTATGTTTGTTCTCTAATACACTGTGCAGTAGGATACTGTATAGTTCTCCCCCTTTTATGTGCAGAGCAGTTGGTGCCACTAACTATTGTGTGCATACAACATTCTTGTTGCTGCTGCAGGCCTCTTCATAGTTGTGCCCTTGCTGCATTGCTGCACAAACTGCTCACTGAGGGAGGCTGCACTGCTACTTGGTGTTGGTGATGCACGACTTGCTGGTTCGTTGCTGCAGCACTGGCTCGATTGCACTGTTGCATGCTGAAGGAGTCTGTAGGTGATATGCAGTACTAAACTTGAGCTGGGTGCCCAAGCTAGCCTTCAGACTCCTCCAAAAATATGAAGTAAAGCGACTGTCCCGGTCTGGTACTATGCTCACAGGAACTCTATACAGTCTGACTATCTGGCGCACATACATCTCTGCTAGTTTCTCCGTAGACGTACCCACTTTGAATGGTAGAAAGTGGGCCATTTTGGTTAACCTGTCTACGATGACCCAAATCGCATCCTTCCCTCCTGGAGAACGGGGAAGCCCAGAAACAAAATCCATGGTCACTTGCTCCAATTTCCACTCCGAAATGGGTTACGGCTGGAGCAACCCTCCTGGCCTCTGCTTCTCTGCCTTTACCTACTGGCACACTAAGCATCGGGATACGAAGCGTGCTACCCCCCGCTTCATCCCGTACCACCATACATGCTCTCTCAGATCTTTATACATCATATTGGCACCTGGATGCATAGAGTACTGGGATCGATGCGTCTTCTGAAGAACCGCCTCGCGCAACGACCCACTCAGCACACCCAACCTGGTACCGTGCCACAATGAACCATCATCAGCAATGGTGAAGTCATATGATACTCCAATCTAAACCTGCGCCCTGATGCTCCTCAGGGACTCATCCTCAAACTGTGTAGCCCTGATCCGGTCTATCAACTCTGACTGAATCTGCAGTCCCCACATCTGCATCTCAACTCCAGGCACTATCACCTCAATGATACTCCAATCTGAACCTGCCAGAAGATAGCGATCTGTAGTCAGGCACATAGCTACCGGATACCTGCTCAGCGCATCCGCAACTACGTTCGCCTTCCCTGGAAGGTACTGCAACAATATGTCAAAGTCTTTCATTAACTCCAACCATCTTTTTTGCCTCATGTTCAGCTCTTTTTGGGTAAACACATACTTCAAGCTCTTGTGGTTAGTGAAGATCTCCACACGCTCTCCGAATAAATAGTGTTTCCATAACTTCAGAGCAAAGATGATCACTGCCAACTCCAAATCGTGGGTAGGGTAGTTCTTCTCATGAGGATGTAATTGCCTGGAAGCATAGGCAATCACCCTCATATTCTGCTGCAACACACAATCCAGACCCTTTCCCGATGCATCACTATAGATAGTGAATCCTCCAAACCTCGATGGCAACGTCAATACTGGAGCTGTCGTCAACCTCCTCTTCAGCTCATCAAAGGCGACCTGGCACTCCTTTGACCAAATAAACTCCACATCCTTCCGGGTCACCCTAGATAATGGCTCTGCAATTTAGGAAAAATCCTGAACAAAACTTCTCTAGTAATCTGCCATACCTAGAAAACTCTTCACCTCTGCTACTGAACTCGGAGCACTCCATGCCTCAACTGCCATGATCTTCCTCGGATCCACCGAGACCCCTCTCTTGTCATCACATAACCAAGGAATTCAACCTTGTTAAGGAAGAACTCACACTTCGAAAGCTTTCCATAAAGCTTCTCCTTTCTGAGAGTCACCAATACTATCCTCAGATGATCCTCATGCTCCTCTGGGTTCTTCGAATACACCAAGATGTTATCTATAAACACCACCACAAACCTGTCTAAATGATGATGGAATACCTTGTTCATTAGATTCATGAACACTATCGGGGCATTAGTCAATCCAAACAGCATCACCATAAACTCATACTATCCATACCTGGTCCAAAAAGCCATCTTCGGAATATCCTCCCTCCTGACCTTCACCTGGTGGTAGCCTGTCCTCAGATCAATCCTGGAAAACACCCTCACTCCGCTCAACTGGTCAAAAATATCATCAATACGCGGCAGCGGATACTTTTTCTTGATTGTGAGGTTGTTCAGAGCCCTGTAGTTGATACACATCCGTATCGACCCATCCTTTTTTAGCACAAAAAGTACCGGAGTACCCCACGGAGAAGAACTAGATCTGATAAATCCCTTGTCCTGAAGCTCATCAACCTGCTTCTTCAACTCTCAGCTCACTGTTGCTGGCTCTATAGACGTGTTGGGATATCGGCTCCGCGTCTGGCACCAAGTCTATAGAGAACTCCACATCTCTGTCCAGAGGTAACCCTGGCAACTCCTCCGGAAAGACATCCATGTACTCTGCTATCAATGGATGTGGCAACCTCTGCTCTACCACCAGGGCTCCGTAGAAGACTCCCTCGCTCTACTCCGTTGCTCCTCTGGCAAACTCAAACTCTGGCTCTCCCGACGGACTAAACAACACTCTGCCTCCACGATAATCTATACTATCATGGTGCATACTCAACTAATCCATCCTGAGTACAATGTCGTAGCTCGGAAGTGGCATTACGAGTAAGCACACACACTCAACTCCCGGCCTCCTAAGGTAACTCTCCGATCTCTGTAGACATCACTGACTAGGATGATGCCACCTTCGGTCGTGATCTTGTAGAGTCCAGCTAAAGGTTCAGCAACAAGATAGTGTCTAACAGCAAAAGATACAGACGCAAAGCTATGGGAAGCACCAAAATCCAATAAAACAAGTACTGGAATAGAATCAAGAAGAACAGAACCTTAGATCACATCACCAACGGGCTCGGCTTCCTCTACGGTCAGGGCAAAAGCTTGCCCCTGCTGTCCTCCTCGGTGCTGCTGTTGGTGCTGGGCAAACCTCTGCTGCTGAGTCTGCAAAGGCTGTCCTCTCTGTTGTACTGCAGGTACTCTGCCTGGTCCCCTCTGAGCGGCTCCTCCGCCCTGAGCTGTACAAGCGAGTGTTGAAGGGCAATCCCTCAACTGGTGATCTGCCGTACTACATAAAAAGTATCTGCCCAGCCTCTTCCTACAAATATCCCATTCGTGCCCCGGCTTCCTACAAAAAGGGCAAGTGATGGGCTGCCTCAGACCCTGTTGTTGTCCCTGCCTCTGCTGTTGGGGCGCCTGCTAGATATAGGGCCTCTTGGTTGGGCCCGCATTACTGGTTGCTTCGAAAGCATCTCTACTCCTCTTGGACTTCAGCTCCAAGTCATCCTCAGCCCTCTGAGCATCACTCATAATCTGCTCGAAGGTCTCCTCGCGGTCACTTATAGTCAAGGACTTGACCGCCATGACCAAACCCTTGCAAAACTTCTGCGCCTTCGCTGCCTCGCTCAAGCCTTCTATAAATCTGCCCAGACGACAGAACTCTGTTGCATTCTAGTCTACCAGCATGCTCCCCTGGACGAGTGCCTCAAACTGGCTCTCCAAGGCACTGAGAGCCACATCCGAAAAGAACTTCTCCTTAAAAATCTTCTTGAAAGCCTCCCAAGTATATCCCTCTACCACTATCCTCGTGTCAGTACGGTACCATGTAAGGGCAAGATCGAACATCTGGCTGCCCGCTGCCTCTATCTGCATGCTGTCTGGGATCAGTGCCAGCCTGAAGATCCCCTCGATGTGCTCGATATAGTCATTCGCGTACAGGATCCCCTCTGTACCCCGAAACTTCTATGCCGCATCCTATGGAAGTCAATGATGTTGCCCGGCCTAGGATGCTGTGCCTGCTCCGCCTGTGGCTGGATCTGAGCCACTTGTCTACTGTCGTCATGGCCACCTGATGGGCATTCGTAATACCCAACCTCATCACGTCTACCTGTCGGTGCTGTGCATCCATCATCTCCCATATACAGGGGTAGTTCTCAGATCGACAGGTGGAGGAGAATCTCAGAGAGAAGTAGATGCTCCCTCAACCGCATGAGTGGTAAGTGGAGCAGTAGCAGTGCCTGAAGTCAAGCTGGACGAGAGGTAGCAGACCTCTCAGTGGCAGCTGCTGGAACGGTGCGGTGAGACCGTATCTTCGGAGGCATCCTGAACACAGATCAAAAGAAGTCAATACGGTGTAAAATACAATATCATCAAGGAAGGACAGTAATATTTCAAAAGAAAATAATTTCAGAAAAATTAAAGATAGCAAAAGATCAGGAAGGGTTCTAGTTGTGATTGAGCACACTCTCTCTAAGCCTATATCCTATATCCTATCGTAGGTAGACCTAGAAACACGATATGCATGGGCCACCACAAAAAATGTGTCATGACCCACACTCGGAAAATTAGGCATGAGTCGTGGGTACGTCCAACCTACGCCACAGAATCGGCGGTAGAATACTGTCTAGGTCACAACTATCTATATCTCACAATAACCTATCAAGATAACCTCTCCAAAAGGAGGATAATATTATAATATATAGATAAACTCAATCACAATAACTTGGGGAAGAGTAAAAGCACGATAAGATATCAACAAAAGAAACAAAGAACCAAAGAGAGCAAGTACAATATCCAAAATATGCAGTCCAAGTCTAAGAGTCTACAACATCTCACAGTAGTAGCAAAATAAATAATACAGTCATCCAAAACCAATTCCAGTAAAACCCACCTAGCTATACTAGGGCGTTAGCGGCGTCTCTTCAACTGGGACGAGCTTCTCCTCTATCTCAGGGTCGCAACAATCGTCGACACCTGGCCCATAGTAAGTAGGGCAAAAGTCCTCAGGATCCTCTGAAAAATATATCCAGTCAGGATTGGAGTGAAGTACATAACTCTGAAAGCAACTCCAAATACATGGTAAGGTGTATATGACTAGCAATAGAAAAGAATACAAGATGCACAAGAAAGTAAATACATGGTAGAACTGATAAAGTAACTATAATATAAAACTGGGGAACAATACAAGTAGTAGAGAAGTAACTGCATGTGAAAAAATAGGAATACTAGCTAAGCGCCTTGAGCACAAGTTCGTTATGTGATCGGCTTGGGTTGCACATGATTTATTCTATGATAACTCCATTATGCGTGAGTTGCATAACCGACATACACATGAATATTGTTTGGATTTGATCACATAACCAACTTTTACTCCCCTCCCCCACTAATACTCTTGGATCCAACCACGACACGCTACGTACATGATAAATAACTCGCGCACATGAAAGCGAGAGCACACGAAGCACATGAAGTACATGAGAATCAATACCCGAAGCACATGATGAAATACACGTGATAGAGTACCCGCTGAACACGGTAAGGGGGATAACATCTCATGACAGGATCCAACTAGTACCAGCTCGTGAAACAATATATCAGAATCAAGTATTAACAGTTTTCTAGAACAGGTGATATATATGCTATCATGAAATAGAAATAATCAGAGGTAGGTACTCGCCTGACGTCCTGAGCAACTGGTGAGGATCAAGATCCGGACTGGCGTCGCAAAGACCTATTACGAAAAGTAAGGTTAAACGGAGTTCTAAAGAGTTAAACTGATATAAAATAACTAAAAACAAGCTTCTAGGGTTGTTCTAGGTCAAACGGGTCAAACCGGTGAAATCTGGGTGAAAAGTCAACCTTGGGGCCAAAAAGTCAACTCTTGGCCGAAACTTGGTCAAAGGTTGACTTTGGCAGTCAACCAGGGCAATTACGGTCAACTCTAGGTCAAACTAGGGTGCCCCTAAAATTCTAGGTCAAAACTAGCTCATTAAGCTAGTAAACCCTCAAACTCGCTTCTTTGAGATACCGGGATACCCTCAGTATCCGAAATATCAACCTACGCTATACACCCCGCCTATACCCTCTAATATATACTCTAACATGTATATATATAAATATATATATATATATATATATATATATATATATATATATATATATATACATATAAAATCAACTCTAACCCCATTCCTAGGCAAAAGCCCAATACCTCGCCTCGCCCCGATACCCATTACGTCAATACCTTGATATCTCAAGGTATTGAGATACCTTACCTTACCCTTCTCATCTCACTAACTATACATCTAACTAGACCTATATATATATATATCTAACTATCTATCTATGTAAATCTATATATATATCTATATACATATATATCTAATCTCTCTCTCTCTCTCTCATCTCTAGTAGCTAAAGGGGGTGTTATTGTTGCTGTTGCTACTACCTGCTGCTGTTGCTGCTACTACATGTTACTGCTGCTGCAACTACTTATTGTTGTTGCTGCTGCTACTACTACCTGCTGCTGCTGTTGTTACTACCTGTTGCTGCTGCTGCTACCACCTGCTGCTGCTGCTACCACCCGCTGCTCCCTCTGTCTCAATCTCACTCTCTATCTCGATCCCTCTCTCAGTTCCTCTTCCTTTCCTCCAATCTAACTCACTCACTCTCCTTATCTTACTCACTCAAACACACACCTATCATCAACACTCACACAATCTACACACAAATACACACACAACCACACCTATACATACTCAAACACACTCACCCCCAAACACACCAATACACACATACTCACCCATATACATATAAATACATATATATATACAAATATAAACTTAAAAACCCTAATACATACTCCCCAAGGTTAAACCAACCCACGCACAAGCCCGAAACCTAGAAACCAAGTCAAAATGGCCATTTGGTCATTTCGACGAACACATGGAGTGCGGCTTACGATACCTCACGAAACGCACGCCAAACCTAATCGGAATTAACCCAATTTACCCATATATTCTAAACAATGTCTAGAACCACACAAAAATGCTAACTCTCTGATTCTAGGTCCGTGGTAAAATTCTATATGCACGTGGGACCCACGGAGAAGGAATACCCCAAAATCGTCCAAAATGCCCAAAACTCTGTAATACAACCTCGCGTGTCCGAAAGGAGACACGAACCTACCCTTAAGGCACCCAAGCACGTCAACCTAGGTCCGTCTAACCTAGGGCAACCCCCAAAATGGGCCAATCTCGGATTTTATCCGAAATTGACACAAAACCCTAGGTCAAAGTCTCCAAACCTATCCAAACAAGTTCTAACTTCCTACCATGGGTATCCCTAAGGTCTAGAAAGGTTCTAAACTACTAATTACACTATATTAATGTAATCACTAAGAGGAAAGTTAGGGTTTACCTCTTGGGAGTTGAAATTCCAAGGCCAAAGTCTCCAAAAACCCTAGAATCACACCAAGCGTCCAAGCCTCCAAACGAAGCTTCTATACAAAATCTAGGCTTTACACACCTAGGTTAGAAAGAATGGAAGATTAGGGTTTGCATTAATGAGAGAAGAAAATGAAGAAAGAAAGGGAAGGTAAAAATACTTACTTGGAATTGGAGAGAAGTAAATGAAAGAAGTAAAGAAAGAGAATGGAGGAAGAAAAATGAAGTAGAAGGAAATAAAAAGGAAGGGGGGACGGCCATATAGGAGAAATAGGGTTAGGGTTAGAAGCCTAACACAAAGACCATAATACCCTCAACTTAAGTCTCCCAAACTAGGGTTTAAGGTTTAGGGTTTCTTAAACCAATCTATCTAATCCAAAACAACCCAGCTAAATAATTAAAGATAAAATAACTATTCTACACCAAGGGTTGAGTCTGACAATGGTCTGACAAGGTCCAATAGGGTCTGACATGGGTCCAAACTAGCCAAAATCCTAAAACAACCAATGAAAATAAATACATCCAACTAATTAAATATAAATACAAATATTTATGATCAATACACAATTTATCAAATTAAAATAAAATAAAATCCTATTTTTAGAATTGGGTAGTGACAATACATATGAGTTATCATGTTCAAAGGTGTTTCTGAATCATAAATAAGTCTAAAATAGGTTAAATAATGTTTTTAGGTCAAGTCTAGTCAAACTATGTCCACACCTTGATTCTAGGTTCAAACTACCTATTGAGTTAGTCTAGGGAATGATACTAACTAATACTAGCTATTACTAGTATACATATCTCACATATACTAGTATATAAGCTATGAACTAGTATCTAACCTATTACTTTAACTACATCAATACCTAGATTAATATCCCAATACCTTAACTAACATTCTAGTATCCTAGCTCATGACTTACCTAAATTTTATTACCCTCATGAACCAATGTAGCCTATAGGCACTCTCATCCATAGGTATACACAACTACACACATAGTTCATTACTCCCAGGTCTGCTAATATAAGTTGATACCTACATACTCAATCATGTGTATATAGATATATGTATCTATATAACACTCTACTAACCCTCTATCTCTTAATACCTACTGATACTAAGGAACTTGCATACATGACACTGTCCCACACTGTCCTAAATCAGACACATAATTCACCCACACACACTCCAATTACTAATGCAGACACAAAGATACTCACTGGACACACACTAACACTTATTCTGCATACACTATAGGATACCCTTATCTTCAACACATCTCCCATGCTCATGCACAACTGTGCACATCCTGCCACAGTGTGCAGTCCACTTCACTAAGCCTTGGCATTAACCAGGCTTGAACTCTTCCTCCTTATGCTACCTGCACATGAGTGCTTCTGCAGGTTCTCAAGCTAAGCCCTAAACATAAATGCTAAGTTATACTCCATGCCCTCACACTATCTCCTGCCACCCTCCAAATTGAGATATTTGAACTAGACTGAAATAGAACCCCTCTAATTTTTTTAACTACTCACCGATATACAACACTCCTACTACTACAATCTTAGACACTATCAAATACCCATCGCAATACTCTTGACACTTGAAATTTCATTCCCTCGAGTATCACCTTACTGATACTCCTTAAATATCCTAACATACTCTCATCCACATGCTAGCTATTCACACTCCAGCATACACAGTTGGTAAGAACCTAAACTAATACCCACAACTCCTCACTACTAAGCTTCATAATCCCTGTACAATACTGTACTAACATACCAGGCCTGGATCAACCTTGTTGCAGTCCATCTGAACCGAGCACTCCTAATTAACCAATGCACCACAAGTGAACACCACACTAACACCAACAGCAAAACAATCACCATAACACCTCTACTATCAACAATAGACTTGCAACTAACCCACTCTACCTACTGCCTAATACTGCCACAACTAGATCATCACTACACTTGTTACACATAATTCACTAAGACACTTAGTTACCACTACTCACTGATTTTATATATTCCTGCACTTCATAATACTCTCACCCACACAATCATTCACCAAGTATCATATAATGATTTGATATCACACTTCTGATATAAATCAACTCTTGCATCCACTTGAACTTGTATATACCCATATGGATTGATAAATAGGACACACATTACATACACACTTAGTATCAAAACACTCAACTCATAACTTAATCATAAATCCTAACACTGGTTCTTAACTCATATACCCCTCATACACTAAACACACTAATACTGACACAACCCATCTCCTTGAAACTTGACTCTACACTGCTCCATTGCCTGCACCTCACTCACCCTCACTCTCACAATCCCTCCATCACGGCAGTGAATGCCTGCAGCCTCCAGATGCAACGGCTAGTTGCATTGCAGTTGAACACTATAATACCCAAATCCTTAGTTTCCTGCACCCATTTCTGCTAACCTAACACTATCTCCCAATCCCCTTCAGTGATACAAGTGTGCAGAATACACAATAACAGAGTCTCTCCACCCTGCACAGGTACCCTTACCAATAAAACCTTCCCTCTAATTAAAACACACATGACTGTACAGTTGGTTCACCCGAAAGTAGAGCAAACCTCCTCCAATTGAATGCTTGGACTGTAATTGAACCCCCACTCTAGAACTCCTAAGTACAACCACAACACATCACATATACTCAACACTCAAATCACCGGTACACACAAATACAACACATCAAGAGACACTCAAAACACAACATGATATCCTTGTACAAAGCCATGATACAGTCACTCAATGGTAACAATGAATATACACACAACTACACAAGTAATTTATCGTACACTTAGTGTGCACCAAGCTACACATGAGTATCACACTATTATACTCATGTGATATACTCACCAAACACCAAGATACTCTACCAAAGCTCATGGAACACAACCAATATACTAAATATAGTATATATAACATATCTAATAGTTATTTTAATGCAATATATAAAATTTGACATGCTAGAGCCCTCTACACAGGCAAATACCCCAAATTCGATACGGCATCACGACGAATCGCGATACACACTCGTATCCATTTATGGACACGTATGCCCTATTAAATCATTAATTATAACCTAAAATTATCTATGAGATATTTCTACAAACATCTAGTGGTCCAAATTCGGATTTTCCCTAATTTGTCCATAAAAGTCGATATAACTTTCTCCAAATACCTCCTATGAACCTAGTTCTTCTTCCTATAGGTATCATTTAGCCATGGGTAGGTTCCTAATGGTCAAATACATAATTTAGAATTAAAATAATGAGGGAAATAAAAATTTTACCTATTGTGAGATGGATTTCTAATATAAAGCACCAAGGGGACACAAAATCCAAAGAATGGATACCTTCCTCAAGCTAACTTTCTTCCAATGTCTCCTTCTTGCTATTACAAGCTTCTAGCCTCCTTGGGAATAGAATTTTGGTTGGATGCGGATTGATTTGGGAATGAAAGAGGTTGGAGCTTCTTCTCAAATTAGGGGGAAAATGGAAGAGAGTTAATTAGGGTTGAATGGAGGCTTTAATGAACTAATGAGATCTTAACTAACCCTCCTCCGCCTCATGACCAATGACACCTCCCTGAAGGTTTGGTATTAAAAGGGGTTTAATTAAGGAAGGTTCCAATAACTAAAGGAAGGGTTTACTAATCAATCTCTCTAATTTAAATGAGTCAATCATGGCTAACTAATTGGTTACATTAAGTGAGTCATGACAGGTCTAGTTGGGTTCAATTAGGTTCACTAACAACTCGTCCAGCCAATAACTAACATACTAACCACCAACTATATTAAATATAGATACACATGTAACAATACCAAATATTATGAAATAAAATATAATTAATATAATTAATATGAAATATAAATATTAACAATAATTCTAAATAGGAAAAAAGAAAAATACCCCTCTCCAGGAAAGTGCTAGTTATAACTCCCAACCATCTAGAGCCAAGTGCGATCTCAGTTTAAAGTCTGAAGTCGACGTGCCCTTCGGATCAAAGTACGTAATTTTAAGAAGTCGGTAAGCCTTCGGATCAAAGCTTGTGGTGTATTCGCTATTTGTCTATAGTAAATTTAACTCTGAGCAAGGGCACTCGGGACTGGACTAGTCTTCCACGAGAGAAACCAGAATAAATTTTCGGTCTTTGTGTTTGCTCTCTAAACTTTATTTACTTCGTATAAACTTGATATATTGCTACATATCACAGTTGGTAACTTAGCCTTATTTTTTTTATTCGGTAATTATTTTAGCTACACTCTATTCGCCCCCCTCTAGAGCTGCCATAACAGTCCTTCATATTGGATGAAGAGGCTACACCAACCTTTTTCTTTTCTTCCTAAATAAATTTGTAGCCATTAAAAAAATTGGAAGAGAAGAGAAGATTATACCTTAAATAGATAGTGTAGGATGGAAGAGAATGGCAAAATAAGCAAAGATCTGAACTTTGAAGAGTTAAACCCACTTGAGGATAGAGATCCAATAATTAGGGTTTCTAAAACCAAGGATTTTGGAGGTTAAAGATGAAGAGGAGGGTGGTTGCTGTCATTTGTTCTAGAAAATATTAGGTTTAGATACATGTAGCCACATATAAGGAGTGGGGTACACACAACTTGAATTTTGGAACAAAGATAACCGAGTTCAGCCCAAGTTCAGTCCAAACTATGTCCAAAGTCGGTTCCTTTGAACCATGATTTATTTTGTATGAAACATCAATTCTGTATATAAGAAGTTGCAGTTTAAACTTTTTAAGTCATAGAATAGAGCTTGAATTTACTGAACATAAATTCTTAATATAACTTAATCAATCTTTATTCTATAAGTATTGACCATCTTGGATTAGCTGTAGAGGTTGGATCTCAGCCAGCAGTGGTTTGAAGATGCTTAAATATCGTGTCACTTAAGACTATTTATACCTCTTTGACAAATGGACCATTTCAGCGTGTACCCAAAATAATCGTTATATTTAAAGAACTTAGATTAATAAGAAATATGTACAAATTAGATCCCAGTTGAATCCAAAATCCCTAATTCGCGATGAATAAAGTTAAAATGGTCTCCAGCTAGGGACTTAGTAAAGTTGTCTGCAAGTTGATGGTATGTGTCAACATATTCTAAACTTATGTCACCGTATAGCTGATGATATCTTAAAAAAGGAGTCTAATTTCTACGTGTTTAGTGCATGAATGACATATAGGGGTCTTTGTGAGATTAATAATGCTAGTATTTTTACAATAAATATGAATATTCTTATAGCATAGATTGTAGTCTTCTAGGATTTGTTTCATCTATAAAATTTGTGCACAACAATATCTTGCAGCTATATACTCAGCTTTAGTAGTTGATAATGTGACAGAATTTTATTTCTTCATGAATCAAGAGACTAATGCCTTGCCTAGGAAATGACAAGTGCTACTGGTACTTTTATGATCAATTTTTTATTTGGAAAAGTCAAAATCCGAATAACCTATCTGGTCAAAGGACATGATCTTGGGATACCATAAGCTGACTGTCAAAGTGGCTTTAAGGTATCAAAAGATACGCTTGACTGTGCGCACAAATGTGATTCCTTAGGGTTAGTCTGATATCTAGCATATAGGAAAATACTAAACATTATATCAGGACGACTAGCAGTTAAATAAAGTAACCTACTAATCATATATCGATACTTATGTGTGTCGATTGATTTACCATTTTTATCAATGTAAAGCTTAGTAGATGTCGCCATTGGAGTGTCAATTGGTTTTGTATTGTCCATGTTAAACTTTTTTAGCAAATCCTTCGTGTACTTGGATTTATTGATGAAAGTTTCCTATGAATTCCGCTTGATTTGTAATCCAAGAAATAAGTTGAGTTCTCCAATCATGCTTATTTCGAATTTATTCTGCATACACTTAGCAAATTCTTCATAAATTATCTCATTACTTGAAATAAATATGATATCATCTACATATATTTGCACTAATAAGAGATTATCATCATGTGCTTTAATAAAAAGTATCATGTCAACTTTTCTTTTCAAAAACTATTTTTCAAGTAAAAAGGAGCCAAGGCATTCACACCAATCATGAGAGACTTGTTTGAGTCCATAAAGAGCCTTTTTTAACTTAAAAATTTGATTTAGAAATTTTGAATCTTCAAACCTAGGGGCTTGTTCTACGAAAACTTCTTTTATAAAATTATTTAGAAAAGCACTTTTGACATCCATTTGAAATAATTTAAAATTATGAAAACTAGCAAAATTTTAAAGCATGTGAATGGACTCAAGTCTCGTAATTGGAGCATAACTCTCGTCAAAGTCAATGTCTTCTTCTTGACTATAGCCTTGAGTTACGAAACGTGCTTTGTTACGTATGACTTGTTCATTCTAACTGAGTTTATATCAGAATACCAACTTGGTGCCAATTACAGAGTAATCACTAGGTCTAGGAACGAGTTCCCAAACTTGATTTATCTCGAATTGGTTCAAATCCTCTTGCATAGCAGAAATTCAAAACTCATCAGTGAAATCTTCTAGTACATTTCTAGGTTCTATTTGTGAAATAAAAGCGACATTTACAACAATATCTATATTTGAGGAACGAGTTCTTACTCCTAATGATACATCGCCTATTACCAAGTCTTCTGGATGATCGGCCATGAATTACATCCTCTTTGGCAAACTTTCCAGATAGCTTGTACCAGTGGTTGTATCTTCAGGTGCTTTGCTTGACGTTATTCCTACATCATCCTCGTCACTATCACTGGCTACTTAACTTTTATGTTCATAAAAAATAACGTTAATTGATTCTTCAACAGTCAAAGATTGCTTATTAAAAACTATAAAATCTTCACTCTTTGTAGCATAACTAAGAAAAATACATTCATCAGCTTTTGAATCAAATTTACCCAAGTTATCCTTGGTGTTTAAAATAAAACATCTAAATACAAAAACTTTGAAGTAACTAATAATTGGAGTTCTACCAAACCAAAGCTTATATGGAGTCTTCTTCAATATAGGTCAAATTAGCACCCTATTCAAAATATGACATGTTGTATTTACAACTTCAACCCAAAATAATTCAGAAGATTGAATTGATTCAACATAACTCTAGCCATATCGCCAAGAGTTATATTCTTTTGCTCCACAACACCATTTTGTTGAGGAGTTCTAGGATAAAAAAAATTATGCAAAAACTATTAGAATCATAATTTTTTTTCAAATTAGCATTTTCTAATTCGCCTCTATGATCACTTCGGATTCAAGTAATCAAAAAACGTTTTTCGCTTTGTAACTTTTTGCGAAAAGCTTCGAATTCATAAAAGGCCTTATTTTTATTTTCAAAAAAATAAACCCAATTAAATCTAGAAAAGTCATCAACAATTACAAAATCGTAAAGCTTACCGCCAAGAATGGCGACTCTGCGAATTCCAAATAAATCCATATGTAATAGTTGAAGTGGTCTAGAGGTACTTACAATGTTTATTGATTTAAAGGAAGAACTGGTTGCTTTGTTCTTTTTGCAATAAGCACAAACCATATCCTTCTTAAAAGTAATGTCCGACAGACCTCTTACAAGTTTCTTTGAGAATAGCCTTACAATTGTGTCTATGTTCCCATGTCCTAGACGCATATGCCATAGCTAACTTTTATCCTTGTTAGCATAAATTCATCTTCCTGCATTGTTAGTATTCTCTGAAAGATAGAAAACATATATATTATCTTCCCTAATGCCTTCAAAAGTAACCTTACCAGTTGATCTATCAATTATAGTCATTTGTCTTTCACAAAATTAATGTCATAACCATGGTCAACTAGGCGACTAATGTTAAGTAGGTTTTGTTTTAATTCTGTTACTAAACAAATATCTTTTATTACAAAATAAGGAGGAATACTAATGTTGCCATTACCTATGATTTAACCATTAAGATTTTTATCGAAGGAGAAGTATCCTTCTTTCTTCATCGATAGCATTGAAAATAGGGTAACATCACCAGTCGTATGTCGTTACCAACCACTATCAAGAATCTACTTGGTCCACCTACAACACAAGTTGAAGATGTAACCTTTGGTATCCATTTCTTTGAGGGTCCTAAGATGTTAGCTTTTGGAACCCTTGCATAAACATTCATATCTACCAATTTTTTAATTTTATACTATCGTGAGATGTGTCTTTTCTTACCACAAAAATGATAGGTAGCAATAGTGTTAATGCATGATGTAGCAGTATTTATATGAGTATGTATAGCAGTGCATTGTGTCTTACATGGAAACTTATAATAAAATGTGTGATTTTGTAAACCATTAGTTCTGCTTGCTGGTGTTTTGCTATGAGTGATCTTTTGTTTAGAGACGTGTCTCGTGTTAGACTGGGTAGTAGGTTGTATGACCTGTTTCCCCAATCTAATATCTAACATTTTAGAGGTGCATAGATTTTACCATATTTAGCAGTAAGAGCGTATATTCTAAGTGCAACAATATTAATCTTTTTTTTCTCTATCTCATACTCTTCTTTAAGCTTTGCATATTCCTGTGTCTTTTCTCAATACATTCTTAAGCATCATGCAAACTCAACTTAAGTCCAGATAATTCTTCCGTGTCACTCATGGAAGGTGTCTCTCTAATTTCACTTAGTAAGAGAGATTGTTTCTCATACTCAGCTTGTAGTTCCTGATAATCCTTCCCAACTTGTTTATACTTATTTCTCACTTTTCTATGATCTTCTAATAAATTACTAAAAGCATCTAGATAATTCATCAAAGGTAAAATTATCATAGAGGGGTTAGTTGATAGCTGATCGAATGCCATTAGATATGCCTTTGCAGCATTATAAGGATTTTCTTGTTCCTCTGAGTCGCTAGCTTCGCTCTCGTGCTATAAGCTTTTGTTTTCATATTTACTTTCTTTTTACTTTTTTTTCTTCTTCTTCTTCTTCTTTTTCGGAATTGCTTGCCTCGCTTTCATACTTGTTCTCATAAGTAACTTCAAGAAGTTTTCAAATCTCATTAGATGTTGTGCAACCTGAAATACGATTGAATTTATTTATGTCTAAAGCATAATTGAGAGCATTCATTGCCTTTACCTCAAGGCTAGCAGACTTTTTTTCTTCTTTCGTCTAGTTATCATAAGGCTTGTTAATTATAGTGGAAGTGAGAGTATAGGTGACAATAGGCTTTGTGTATCCATAAATAACACCAAACCATAAATCAAAGTTTAGTAATTTTAAGAAAATATTCATATGTTCCTTCCAAAATATTTTGTCGGTACCATCAAATAGAGGTAGCTTATCTATGGACTAGACTTCACCATTATAGGTGTAAATGGATTTGACTGCTGCAATAAGTAATACTCTAGGATATTAAGCCAATATATAATGAGAACACTGCTTTGATACCCATTGAGAGAACATTATGGCA
This sequence comes from Iris macrosiphon, assembly GCA_036927795.1. NCBI lineage: Eukaryota > Viridiplantae > Streptophyta > Magnoliopsida > Asparagales > Iridaceae > Iris > Iris macrosiphon. The sequence goes on from JAYESA010000011.1 coordinate 36,065,286, forward strand.
ACTCTAGAGGAGTGTGAATAGAGTGCAGCAAAAAACAATAACTCAATAAAAATTTAAAGGCTAAGTAACTAACTAAGATAGAAGTAATATAGCGAGTATATGGAAATATAAATAGGGTTCAAAAGAGTAAACGCAAACACCAAGATTTTATATTGGTTTTCCTCGTGGAGGATCTGTCCAGTGCCGAGAATTCTTGCTCAGAGTTAAATCCAATATTGTCATAAATAGCGAATACGTCACAAGCTTTGATTCAAAGGCTTTTCGACTTCCTACAACCACGTACTTTGATCCGAAGGGCACACCGACTTCATACATTGCAAAAGCAAACTTGAATTTTTGAGCTCATTACAAATCGAAACAGATATCTAATCGAGATCGTAATTGGCATTAGAATGCTAGGGAGTTGTCTTAGGAATAGAAAAGCTTAGGATCAAAATGTTAATCAAGAGAAGATGAGAAAGGATTGAGTGAATGAGTGAGTTCAAATGGTGGAAAATCATCTATATTTATAGGGTTTTCTGAGATCGAGCTCTGGCAAAATTCGATCATCTAACGTTCATAAATTTGAACGTTAGAAGCCTAGCCATTCATATGGGTGGTCTGGCTTGGATTTTTAGTTTAGCCTAACCGAGTTCGACAAGAGTTCGGGGTGAACTCTATCCGAGTTCGGTTACTCCATTTTCAGAATGATTCTTGTTTGTTTCAGGCTTATTTTGACTAGGTTGGATTCAAATATTGATTAGGTCGTGGTTTATCTAGGCTCATTTTGAGTAGACTTTAGACTTTGGATTAGGGTGCATCTAATTGCCAAAATACGATCTGATTTATATAAGTGCTAGACTTAAAATAAAGTATAAAATATAGAACAAAATATAAAATATAATCAGATGTGATGGTAGCAATCTTCTTATGAAGTAGCAGCTTTGACGTTATCGTAGTGACGTAGCAGCAGTCTTAAGTTGAACCACATTGCAATGTATCGAACCATAGTTTAGTTAATTATTGAAATCAGGTTGACCAGGACCAGATGGGCAAATAGATATTTTTTCTTGAATGTGTGTAAATTATGGACCTTGTAGTCGATGCAAATCCTAACATATCCATCATTCTTTAACATGGACAATACTGGAGTTCCCTAAGTCGATACACTCATCCAAATAAATCTTTTGCTATTTAAGTCTTCTAGTTATATCTTTAACTAATCCATATCCTTCGTTGCAAGACTATAGACATTAGAAGATATATATAGGTACTACTCCCAAACTATCAATAAAAACCTCCACCTCTTTATCAAGTGGAAGTACTAAATACCTATTGGAAATACTGTCATGCCCTTATTCCAAAATACATAGGACTCCATACTTCTCGAACACATATACATTGTCAAAGATTGGGTAATACTACCAATAAGACTACGACCATTAAAACAATATATATCTCAATTATTCTAATATGAATAACAAGAATGAATAGAGTATACTAAAGTTGGCCACCTAGTAATATATTTGTTCAAACAAGCTAGAGATTTAGGTAAGAGCTTGCAAATTGTAGTCTATTACAACAGAAGATAAATAATAGAAAGAATTATAAAAGATAAATGAAACAAGTACTTAAAATAGAGCAAGTAACTACCCAAGATCTTTCGAGACAAGATATAAGCTTCGTACAATCAATGCAACTAGCCTGAAAGAAAACCAGATCCTCAAAGGGACGTAGAAAGATACATAATATACATGTCAAAATTAATATAATAATAACATGCAAGTAAAAACATGTAATACAGATTTGACCATAACTACTGATTGTGTAATAAATAATTATGAACAATTACTTATTATTGGGGTATCACTACTAATGGATCAATACCAAAACACTATAGGATGATATTGGTAAGATCATATCTCAATACTTCAATGCCATGGGACACTCCCGATCTTGAGACAGGATAAAAAAATCTCTATTACCGTAACGCCATAAGATGCCTCAGATAATATCATTTCTCTATACGTAACACCATAGGATGCTCCCGGTCTTAGAGATAACATAGGCTAATGTCTATTAATCGATCTCTACTAAGGATCCATACACATCTATGGGTATCTACGATCAATCGAGTCTATCAACCATTCATGAGTCTATACCATAGCAATACCATCAATCAATCAATCAATTAATCAATATATATTAACATGAATACGATAAAAGTAGATCATAAACATAATTAAGATAGTAAACTAAATGATATCGCTACTAAAACAAGTCCAACAGAAACGTATCGGTGTTCCGTGTAGTGTCAAGTCCGTGTCAATATCTAGTAAGCCTTAACAACAAAATTATAAATGAAGCATGTGATACCACTAACAGAATCTACAAAACATATAACTAAAGCATGAAATATTAAAATTATTGGGCAAGGTATACTTGCATGTGGTCTAAGGTTGCGCTATAGCTACAAAGACTAGTTCAACAATTGCCTTAAATATTCTAAAATAAATTTATTTTCTAAGTAATTATTCAATGTATATATTATTTAATTATATAATTACTACTTAACTATTATATGTATTATACTTAGCCTTTTTAACTTATGCTAATGAATACGTATTATAACAATTTATATAATCTAACATCAATCCATATTCCATTCACGTGGATAACATATATATATCCTTATGACCTTTTAAATTAGAATTAATTATTGCTAGTATTTAATCCCTAATGATGTAATACTTACTACAAATATTTCCTCAATAAATCTCCTAAGGATATTATTATAATTTCCATACCTATTTTCAATGTAACACTAGTTCTTCTTCATAGTTGAGATTGAAACCACTACTCTGGGTTTTTTTCTTCCTCGTCGAGATCTTGACGTCAAGCATTAGTGCATATGGTTTCCTAGCATTCGTAGATATTTTTTGCTAATTGAGCGACGAATACCTTCTGCTAATTTAGCAATCATTCAGGAAAGTATTCACCGTATGACAAAGAACTCTGTGGTCGACGATAGGTTGGAGGAATCTCGGGTTGTTGATGTGACTCGGCTGATTTCTTGGTGGCGAGGTGACTGGCTAGGTATGATTCTCGCATGGTGAATAGTGGAAAAGGATGTTAGAGACCTATCAAGGTTGTACTTGTAGCCTAGTTAACGTCTTCTCTGGGATGGCTGGAGGCGGAGGATAGGGAAAGTTTGAGTTTTCGTGTTGGTTTAGAGGGATCGACGGAAAGGTGAGAGTAATGTGGTTGGGATTTGGCAAAAGGAATCAAGTGATTTGGCATTGTGTTCGGCAATCCATGTCATACTGGTGTCACTCTGTCTTTGGGATCTAGGGGGTCTATAATGTCATCCTTGGTCAGGTGGCATAGGTACCGACTCTGGCACTAATGACGGAAGGATTTACAATATTGATGACAATGGTGCAAAGGCTTAAGTACAGGAGAAGATATGTTGGGGTCGGTATATGTCACCAAAAAGTGGGAGAGGTGGTTGCAAGGCCTGACCGCAGCGAGGTGTCTCAGAGCTAAGTTTGTAAAGGAGATGGGTGAAGCAAGGTGATGAAGGATCAACACTTTGATTGGGGCTTGGTAAGGTAGTCTGGGACCACGACAACAAGGGAAGGCCATTGTTCGGACGAAGTCTATAGTGGATGCACAATGCATGGCGAGGAGAGAATCTTCACGGATTATACCATATATATATATATATATATATATATATATATATATATATATATATATATATATATATATATATATATATATATATATATATATATATATTCATTTGTATTGTAATTTAGTTTAGTTTAATATTTTGACTAGTTAGGACATTTATTTCATCTTGATTTAACTATTTATGAATATTTAAAGTTTATACTAAATTGAATTTTAGTAAAATTTTGAAAATAATATTAAATATATTTTGGACGAAGTATATAGTTTACACTAAAGTTTATATTAAATTAGAATAGGATAAGATTTAGTTTATATATATATATATATATATATATATATATATATATATATATATATATATATATATATATATATATATTAGTTAAGGATTTCCTTACTTTCCATTTATTAATTTCTTTGTTTGTAGTTTTAATTAATTAATTAATTATTCTATTTTGTTAGCTAAATTTTATTTATAATTTGGAAATCGAAAAGATTGAAAATATTGGATAGTTTGTTTACTAATACGTCATAGAAATCATCGAGATTTGAGGGTAAGTCACACCATCTATCGCTATGTTCACTCCACTAGCTGGATGCACACCCTTCGGTATGGATCCTCCGATGAACTTGAATTCCAGTCTACCTGGTTGTTTGAAGATAAAACTCCCTCGTCAACAATCTAGTATAGCATGGTACTGGATTAACCAAAATCCTAAGTAAAACGTTAAAGTTTGGCAATAGAAAAACCAAAAATTGATTTTGCATATCCTTACAGCATATAATTATTGAACACCTCTATATGTGTCACTAATATGTACTATACCACTTTTGGTAGGAGATTTTACATTATTAGTCAAAGAATTCATCTCTATATGTACTATGCATCAGTGTGCCACACTAGAATCAAATAATTCCTTTGCAAGAAATAAAGCTACAAGAATACCTGCAATAACCTCTCACTTATCCTCTGTCTCATAAACTACCATAGTAAATGCTTGATCATGTCTATTTGTACGAATTTAATATCTGGCCCTTGTAGAAGCAAAGAAAAATCTATGCCATGCGCCGTAGTGATCTATAGACATGCACTACTCCCATGCATCTCAGTAATCCAGAGCCATCCACTAATTCCATGTGCCACTACTTCTCCAATGTTCCCATGTGCCAGCAGTGCCATACGCCACTACTTCTATAGTGTTCCCATGTGCCAGCAGTGCCAGCTGTGCCATGCGCCACAACTCCCTCGGTAATTCCCATGCGCCAAGTGGTAATGTTCCCAAGGAGCAATCACAGCCATTAAAATTATGTCATGATACGTGTTACGAGAAATATTGGCATCAGCGACCCCAGAGCTCGATTGGCCAAGTGGCAGCCTTAAAATAGAATGCGCCTGCAGGGGGAAATATGTTGACATGCATTTCGCTCATGTTTGTGCCTTCATAAAGCCTTTGTAAGGTTGTAAATAGGGGTTTTCTCAAATGCAAGAGGGGACCACGACCAACATGAGAGCACCACCATGACTATAAAGAGAATGGAGAAGAAGATAGGAACACCGCCTGAAGCCTCGTCAACCTCCTTGGTCCCGGATCATCAATGGAGTAAAGGAGCCGCTGGAGTGCTCGATCTCCACCATCATACTTGTCCAAATTTTTTTATTGTACATAGATTCTTCTGTATTAGGGATTCTTTGTAATATTTATCAATTTAGAATCAATAAAAACTTCACCCAACTTTCTCCCACGAGTGTTGATTTCGGCGATGTCAATAAAAATGACGACTCGGTTGGGGAAGAGCTTCTCCTCCAATGAGAAGCTAGTGACGCAATCCGATGTGACCAAGTTGGATTCGACTCAGAGGACGTTGGTTGTTCACTTCGACCAACAGACATTCGAAGGCATGCTGGACAGGCCGAGTTCTCCAATGAGGCCCGTACGACCTTGCAAGGCTTGCAAAACTTGGGAAGCCAAGCCCGCTACGCCAAGCCTATGGTCGGTGTCTGATGTAGTACCAACCCCGTCGTAGATGCACCTACGGTTGACATACATCCATTTAAAATATCAAGTTTTCTAATGAGGCCCGTACGACCTCTCAAGACTCGTAAGATTTGGGCCTTCAAGGCTGCAGCGCAGAACCCCAAATCTGTCCCAAAGCACTGCCAACCTCCGCCGCATATGAATATAAGGTTGGCATATATCGTATCTCCATCTCCAAACCCGCTCGAGAGGTGAACAGTGTTGAACCTCAAAGAACGTTGCCACAATGGGACCCACACAAGAGAAGAGGTGATATGCCAGAACATTAGCGTATTAGAGCCTCTGCGTGCGGAACGGTCTCCAACACAGACTCTTATGTTCCTAAGTTGGATTCCTTATACTATGTACCCAAGATTGCTGGTTCAAGGAAACCTAAACCAACTCGATCCATGCACGCTCGAGGGGATGCACAACAAGCCCTTTAAAATCATGTTTTGCTGCGTGTCATGCGCACTGCTGATGGGAGACTATGTAGGGTTGCCCATGCACTCATGCACCAAAAGTGGGTCGACCCTCAATGCCTTCCCAAACCCGCTTGGATGACACAGTTGCATTTGAACCAAGTCAGGGAACAAACACTATCATGACAAACCCATACGCAAGTTTGGCTGTGAGGATGTAGTAAGTCCGTCTTACATCAAGCCTTCCATTAATAATCTGGTTGCAGTTTCTGCAAAAGAACTGGGCCAGGGAGCAAATATTCTACTTTTACCTCCATGCGCAAGGCTTTGTCGAGCACATGAGATGGGTGCAAAAGTGAAGCTGCCACCGTCAGATTTACGCAACATGATTAATCACAAGTGTAAGATGAGAGAACCAACTCTCGCACATGATGTATCCCCTTGATGACACACTTGTGCCGACACCATCATCTACTGCTGCTGTACTGAGGCACCAGTCACTCCAAACAGGCAGTTAGTATTCCAGCGATTGCAAACTGCGGCACCGGCCAGACGACGTCTCGATAAACAACTGCACGAAGAGGAAGAATTGTCCGTCTCTTCATGTTGCTTAACATAGCAGTCTCCTCCTATGAAGAAAATATCAAAAAAAAGCTCTCCTAACTTAAGGGTATCAGTCAGCAAGCCGTGAAGCCATTAGAGGGGCAACAAACAATTACCTACCGTGGGGGTATTCCAAGGTACACGCTCGAGAATAAGGGCTTCGGGTAGCCCTACCACCCTGAATGAAGCTGTAACCAGTTTAGTGCCCCGCTCCGCGTTGGCACTATGTATAAGAATATCGATTTGCTGACTCAAAAAGGAAACCTTCTTGAAGAACCCCTTATTGAACCAGAAGACAACTGATCTAGGTGAGTAGATAGAACTTTATTCTCTGATTCTTGCACACCTTAATAATGATTCTTAGTTTTTGTAATGCTTGTCTGCAAAATAGATAATGTTCGCATTAAGAATGATAGAACGAGAACTTGCATGCTTAATAAGAGAACTTATATGTTTGCCTAAAAGAGAGAGAACCATTGCAATGCTAAGTCAAGAAAAAAAATTGCATGCTTAGTTACACAGACACCGCTATCGAACGAATTACGGCCATGCTAATAAACAAGAGTTAACGAATGTTCATATGTTTCCATCGTGTGCTAAACAAGAGTGGAACTGCATGCTTAGCTAAAAGAGATATAAGAATCGTGCCATGTTTGATAATTCATTGATGCTTGATGGATAAAAATATTATGAATAACTTGTTATATGCTAATGGATTGTTATGAATGATATGACTAGTAGTGCACCCTGAGGTTCGGTCCTAAGGGATCTTGGGGATTGTGCTATTAGATATGTAAAGAGAAGATTGAACCTATCGTTAGAAAATAAGAGAAATTATTGAATAGTCTGCTTGTTATGAACTTGTGCATATTATAGAAATGTTATTGATTGATAGATAACATTCATCGCATCGGTAGGTACAAATTGTGCACAAGTATAGGGTCTCTCGAGCGGTATCTTGGGGTACTGGGACCATTCGGCCTGGGAGAGGCTATACGAAATACCCTGAGGTAATAAAGTCCTTGTTATTAGGCGGGTGTTATATCCATTAGTTAGCTGGTTCATGCATCAAAGATGCTAGTATATAAGCGAGTATATTAGTGCAGTGCTGGGCCGTGATAACACCGCTACTAATCAGGGTTTCCATGGGCCATCATATAGTTATGGCACATGCTAGGCTAGTCTTTCTGCATACCTAACTGTTTGATGCAGAGACGGACAGGGAGTAGAACCTTATTCATATATGCATATGTTTCTAACTTGTATGTTTGTTGCAGGGATAACCGTTCGGCAAGGGGTAAGAATCACTACATAAGTGATATGTTATTTTTGCTTATTCTCTTGCATCGCACTTAGACTTGCATGCTTGCTTGAATATGATGATAACCTTGTAACATTAAAGAATATTCCACTATGTGCTGCATTTGTCCCTAGAGTCTTTGAGTATAGCTTACGAGATAACCTGCGAACACCCTGATCGGTATATCATGCTTGAACTGCTTATCTTGTATGCTTAGTTATTGAATATGAACTCTAATTTCAAAGATATTTCAAAAAAGAAGTAATATGACTGCTCCTGTACTGCATGAAATGAATCTAGGTAAAACTAAAAAGATCACTAGTAATATAATGTTTTATCACATGCTTATTTAGTGTTGGTTTTAGTGAATGTTGCTTATGTTCGTTTCTTATACTTACTAGTGATTTTTCCAAAGTGCTGACCCACCAACAGTTTGCTTGTTTGCAGGTGCTGGATCGTCCGTGGAAGCGATAGCCGTGCCTCATCCCAGGACCCAAAAATATGGTGTCGATGCCTTGAGCCGTATCGAGATATTTTGAGCTACTTTTGTATAAAGGGATATATTATATGGAACGATGCCATTGTAGTCAAAGAACCTCTTACCTTGAGCTTTGCCTCATTTACTTAGAAGGATTAATATTTTTAACACTGCTCCTCTGCTACAAACTCGATCAATTCGATGATAACCAAGATGACTTATGTTTTTACCTTGTGCGAAAGCATCTCCAGGCTCTCACGACATCATATCTCGAGGGGAACGACCATCCCGTCGGAGTGCTGGCACGGTGATTAGGGCCAAGCAGGGGCGATCGGGATCGCGAAAGATCGGGGTGTGACAACCAGTGTTGGGGGTAGCAATCCCCTGGTGTTCTATGATAATCCATCCTTCCAAGAGGACAGTAAATCTATGTATACGTGTGACAGCTTGGCTGGGGGATAGCCATACCTCCCTGGATGAGCCCACAACTGAGACTGGGGGTAGCAATCCTTCTAATAATGAAAGTGATGCAACACTGTCCACTCTACCCGAGGACAACGAGACTCAGACATCTGAGGCAAAAAGTGAGGCATCCACCTTCCCTTCCACCTCATCCCACATAATACCAAAATATATGGTAGGAGACGAACATGGCACGGAATCCAGTAACCAACAATGCCTTGAGGCACTCGAAGGTATAATGCAGGCTTTCACCACTTTAATGTAGACTCTGACTCACATAGTGCTGGAACTCAGAGAAAACTTGGTCCTAACACAGCCACAAGCCCCAGGACGAACAAACCCAGATCAAGGGACCAACGAGGAATCATGTATGCCTGATCTGGCTTCTCATGTCGTAAGCAGCCAGACCGTACCTCAATCTTTTGCCGCTATTCTGCCAGATGATATCCAAAAAACACTTAGGGACTTGCTTGCCTGCATTGATATCCGGGATAATCAAGACAGGCTCCAAAATCTTAGTATCCGATAACCCTATCCTCCCGAGTAGGATAACGTAGTATACCCTACCAAGTATAAGCCCCTATCTCTAACTAAGCTACCTACCTCGGGATGACGCCTACCTTGGGATGACGCTTATCTCGGGATAACGTAGTATACCCTCCCAAGTATAAGCCCCTATCTCTGACTAAGCCATCTTAGTATCCGACAACCCTATCCTCCCGAGTAGGATAACGTAGTATACCCTCCTACGTCATCCCGTCAATACATGAGATACTTTCAGTCCACAATAAGCCACCTACCTTGGGATGACGCCTTACTCACCAACTTGTTCGTCCGAGAACTATCCGGGTTGCGTTTGAGTGGTTCTATAGTCTCTTTGATAAATGTATCTCGTACTTTGAGGACCTAAAGTCCCTTTTCCTTACCCGGTTCTATGAAAGAGGGATGGATATGACTATGTCCTCTCTCATGGACATCACACAAGGGGACAGAAAACTTGTACGAAACTATATCGAATATTTCCTACAAGCGGCATTGAAATTACCTCCTGGCATCCTCGAATCTTCACTGATGGACACATGTCGAAATAATCTCCTACCAGCATTAAGAATATGGACGACATCTGGCCCATTCAGTGATTGGATGACATTTATCATAAGTGTCGTTGCTGCAGATAAAAGGACAAAAAATTCCTGCTTATTGGGATTCCAAGCTCCCAGTATGAAAGACAAGGTAAAGTGTCCTTTCACCGCTAACAACAGTCATGACAGCAAAGTGAAGCAAGCCCTGACGGTTAACCTGTGTAAAAGTCCGACAGCACCCTATACCAAGCCAACGGAGTTACCAAGAATACAGAAGACTTATTCCTTTGATGACGATGATGTCATATAACTCTTCGAAGTATTATTGAAGGGCAACAACCTCAAGCTATCCGACATTAAATGCCATGATAAAGCAGGCAAGGTTGACAACCCTAAGTATTGCCATAACCATCGATATGTCCATCACGTCATGCGTGACTGTTACATATTAAAAAGGTAAATACAACGGTTAATCGACTCCAAAGCCCTTACTTTGGAATATGAGGACAAGACAGTCAGGAAAACATGGTGTCCCTCCAGTTCGGCACCTTTTCGATAACAGAGGCCCAAGATGGTGTCGTCCCCATACCTAGGACAACCATAAAGGTCATTAACCTCCCTCTTGTACAAGTAGACGGGTTGGTTCCCCTCATTACTCCAAGAGGCAAGTCATGTGGGTTCAACCATACCTCGTCTCGGACATGACACGACCAGCAATGCCTCCTGCTTCTAAGTCCAAGAGAAAGAAGACCAAATCATGTTACACGGTCTCTCCTTCAATAGATGAAGCTCTCGCTGTAGTAACCAAGTTGGGCCTAGCCTACCAACGTGACTACAATGCTCGCGATGATAGTACGCCTCTGATGGCCACACCCGTGGCACCCGCTGTATCTGATCTGAGTCCATCCCAGCCTCCAGTAGCAGAAAAACAAAAGCAGAAGGAAGCACACTTTGACAAAACTCTACGGAAAGACTCAAATCACGGGCTGGAGAATCCTTATAACTTTGATATTTTGCCACAACTGGACAATACTGCTACGAACTTATCACTCTTCAAGCTCCCTCATTTCTCCAAAAAGACTCGTGATGCTTTGAGTGAGGCATTATAAAATGACGAATCTTATTTGGCCCAAGTCAAGCCACCGGCTTAAAACCCCACAACATTTCCCCTTTGCAACAGTGTGGTGGAGGTGATCCAAAATATCACATACTCTCAGCAGAACATGTTGTTAAAAAATAATAGGCATGATCGTCCCCTGTATTAGAAAGGGTACATTGAAGCCATTATAGTGGACCAGATGCATATCGACCCCGGAACATCTTTCAGTATTATTCTACGAAGCCTACTACAGACCTTGGGTATTCCGATGCATCAGCTGGTATCCACCAATACTACTATCAGCAGCTTCAATGCCGGAAGAAGCTACCCGCTATGCAAGATTCGTCTAAAGTGCCAAATCAAAGATCACCAAATAAGGTGATTTGCTATGTCATCGACATGGACGTATCTTACAATATCCTAATAAGGAGTTCATTGATACATGAGTAAATAATTGTCCCATGTACTCTCCACCAGTGCTTAAAATATGTCAGTGAAGACAGCGTCGTCACGACAGAATTCGCCGACGTGGATTTTTTAAAGAGTTCGAGGCGTACTACTCCGACTCAGTCTTGTATTGGCAAATTAACCAAGACGAAGGAGGCAACGACGCCAAAGATAAAATCGACACAGTTACAGCTCAAAGGATGTCGAGTCCATACAGTTACTTCCCTCATGGTCAAGCTTCGTAGAAAGACACCCGAATCCATGGCGGTTAGACCTCAGGGACAGAGACGCTTTCCAGACAGAGATCCTCTCACCTTGAAATCCCAGGGGCAGCTGATAGTCAAGATCCTCCGGAAACCTCCAGCACCGTTAGCGTCATTGACAACCACCGAAGAAGATGAACTGGAGGAGTACATTGTGGGAACTACCGATGTACCATCCTTTGATGACGTGATCTCTTTAGAGGATATACCATATTTTCTTAACAAAGGACTCTGTTTGAATTTCTCCATGGTCGAGCATTAGAGCATCACATATTCTTTAGAGTATGATCCAGGGTTACACCTACTTACGCAATTGGCTATATCGCATGAAAAAAATCGGATCCATCTTAACCAAGACCTCTATTTCGTCGTTCTGGCAAGGAAGAAAAGGGACAAGACCATCATTTTCGGGAAGGTTGAAGGTTGTCGAGACTTCCTCTGAGAAGAGCCAAAACCAGAAAGCGGTAGAATGCAACTTTACCTCTATAGCATACAGACTTAGCGTATTCTCCAGAATATGAGATACGATCTAAAGAGCGACCAAGGCCTGAATTATGGCAAAGGACTTCGTTTACCACTAGATCACTTCGCCCCTAAAGACAAGCCCGATAAATATTACCAGCGAACCGGTCTTGGTTTGGGATATGTCACACCTTCTATAACTTCCGACGACTCGGGGGAGGAAGATGAAACACAAACTCACTCTTCACAATCTTCCGTCTGGGACTCCGACATCCGCATCGGAGATGCTCTTAGACAAACGTTGTCCATTAAGATGGTATTAGCAAATCTAGAATCAAACGACGAGTACCCTATCGAACTCTTTAAAGTAGAAATATGGGCTCAAAAACTGGAATCTCTGTAAGAATTACAGTACGAGCAGTGGGAACCTCCCACTGAGGACGAGATTGTACAAGTTAATTTGGGTTACAATGTTGTACCTTAAACCCATCTTCATCAGCAAAATACTCTCTATGGAAGAGCGTGAATCCCTTGTCCAGCTGGTAAGGGAATACATTGACGTCTTTGAATGGAACTACAAAGATATCCCGGGTTTCGATCTGCAAATCACGATGCACAAACTCAATATCATGCCAAATGCCAAACTTGTAAAGCAACAGTAACAACGATTCCGTCCAGACATTATGAAAGCCATTGAAGCAGAGGTGAATAAGTTAATAGCGAGTGGCTTTATCCGCGAAGAATAACACCCAGATTGGGTAGCCAATGTCGTCCCCGACATCAAAAAAATGGCAAAATTCGAGTCTGCATCAACTTCCATGATTTGAATGCGGGTTTTCCAAAGGATAAATTCCCTCTCCCAATCAATCACAGATGTGATAATCGATAAAACTTGTGGCTTCAAGCGTATGTCCTTCTTGGACGGGTTCTCAGGCTACAACTAGATCATGAAGTTTCCAGACGATGAGAAGCATATGTCATTCCGTACTCTAGTAGGAGTGTATTGTTACACCATAATGTCCTTGGTCTGAAGAATACAGGTGCGACATACCAATGAGCTATACCACTATCTTTCGAGACCATCTACGGAAAATAGTAGAATGTTACGTTGATGACAACACTATCAAGAGACATTTTCAAGACGATCATCTCCATGGCCTGAAGACGGTATTCGATTTAATACGAGCCCACTAGCTCAATTAAATCCCACCAAGTAATTCTTGGAAGTCTCTAGCGGCACATTTTTGGGCTTTATCATAACTTCAAAGGGTATTCTAGATATGCATCCTCTGAAGAACTTACGGGAACTGCGTGGTCTGCAGGGAAGACTAGCATACATTAGGAGATTCATAGGCAATCTTTTCTAATGGTGCCAACCCTTTACTCTACTCATGAAGAAGTGAATCTCTTTCTCTTGGACAAAAGAATGCCAGCAAGCATTCGATGAGATTAAAAAGTATCTCACGAACCCCTCGGAGTTGGTGGCGCCAGTCATGGGAAAGCCCTTCTTACTCTATGTCCGGGCAATGGAGCATTCTCTCAGCGCACTTCTTACCCAAAATAGGACGAAGGTTATGAGCAAGCTATCTACTATCTCGGTAGAACAATGATCATCACAGAACATATGTACAATCTGGTAGAAAAAGAATGTCTTGCTCTGGTATTCGTTGTCGAAAAGACCCGCAATTACTTAACAGGGCAAATTGTCCACTTGATCTCTCGAGTGAATCCCCTCAGAGTCCTTATAACCAAGCCCGGGGCAATCAACTCTTGCCTGGCCATGCGAGCAATCCTAGTGTTACTCTATAACATAGTATTAATTCCACAAAAGGCTGTCATGGGTCAACTATTGGCCGACTTTCTAGCAACTCATCCATTACCGAAAACTTCAAAACTCCATGAAGAAATTCCTGACGAGGTGTTAGAGTTTAACACCGTCACGATAGGAGAATAAGTTTAGCGGATGTTATTCGACGGTGCTTCCAGAATAGGGACCAAAGGCAATATCATCGCTGGAATAGGGATAGTGCTCATCTCTTCTGACAACCTAGTCATCTACCGTGCAAACTAGATTACAGAACCGTGTTCTAATAATGCAGCATAGTATAATGCTCACATCATTGGGCTCCAACTGGCTAAACAATTGGAGGTTGACTACCTAGAAGCATATGGTGACTCCAAATTCATAGTCATTCAAGTCCGTAGCAAGTATGAGGTACACCACGAGGATCTACTCCCTTACTACCAAGGGTCGTCAACATGATTTCCATCTTTACGAAGTTTTTCATAGAACATGTACAATGACTACATAATATCGAGGATGATGCACTTGTCGACCTCACTGCTTCTTTAGCAACTCCAATCAAAATCTACATATTGGACATAGTGGTGGGTTAAGAGCTGATCTACCCAAGGAACAACGTATGCTTAAATCTCAGCTACTATGTGGAGGCAGATACCAATGTCAAAGATTGGAGACTCCTATTTATGGAATACGCTGCCTACAAATCCTTCTGAATGACCGGAAGGAGGCCAATTCCGTTAGGAGACGTTCCCTCATGTTCTACTATGAAACATCCACTAAGATATTGTACCGTCGTTCCTATGATGGGCTCCTACTATGATGCATATCAAACGCAGAAGCAAAGCAAGCTCTCCGTAAATCTCATGACGGTGTTTGTGGTGCTCACCAACCTGGACCTAAGCTTTAAGAATGTCAGGTCCTGATTTTGTGGAATCGATAGTCGTCCCCCAGGCGTGATATCGTACGTGTCTAAGTTGCACAATGCACAAGGTTATGGTATTTGATATAACGAGCACATATTCAGCGTGTATGCCTGTTCTTATTTCACATGCTCGTAGCAGCTAAATCTCATCGACCCTGTATGTCAGCATATGAAGACAATATTTAACAAGGAAATTTTTTTTTTAATGAACATCTTTTTAAATTCTTGAAGAAGTACAAAAGGTTGCCTCAAGGGCATATAAAATTGGACGCTAAATGAGATAGTTCTCTGGTATATTACATTATTTTACTAAAACTTTAAAAGACAAGACCTTGGGGTAAAGTTATAGCCTTGCCTCGGAGCTGCATAAGGTATATACACGAGCTCCTAGAACTTTAAAACAAGCTTCAAGGGCACGAATAGAGCATGCCGGTAGGTGGACTGGATTTGGAAGTCTCCTTAGCTCCTTACAGGATCGCCTTGGCACGGAGAACCTATTGCAATGAGGGTCAGTACATCAAAATGCACTGGTGAAGGCGAGCTAACCCAACTATACCAATCAATACGTTGATTATGTGAAGCATGCAAGTTATTATATGGTCTTTCTATCTTACCTTAGTTCAAGTTTCAACCATACAATAGATATGGAAATTGACAAAAATAAATATGCCACCGTTTGGTAACTTTTACCTGCTCGTCTGAACAACCTGCAAAAAACTTACCATGACATTCACTGCCACAAATACATAGTTAGCTTGCACAGTTTAAATATATGTGCAGGGCACAAGCACGATGCCATAGTGGATGAGTTATAGTCTTTGGGCAAAAATGGTATGCAACCCAAGGATGATGCAGCATTATATGTCATTTTGTCCGAACATGAGACTAACATGATATTCCGTCTGGATCAGATTGGCGTCAATGACCCAGTGACCGTCCACAGGAAAAATGAAACCATGTGCATAAGTTGTCCATGACCAAGTGGCGTCTAATACTAAGCTATCAAACAAAGTAGTTCAAGGCAATACAAGCACGAGACAAGTAACATGGCATGAACTGATTTACATAGCCTTCCTATTTAGTTTATTGCATAGTAAAGTGTATTCTATAAATTGCACAATGATAGAAGAATATGTTCTAACTATAATTGAAACAAGATAAAAGAATATTCTAAGGGAACTAGCATGCAACTGTTTAACCTTCATAAGTTGGTTTGACAAGCATAAAGTATTCTAAGTCTATTCCATTTTATCTTGATATCTTTTAGTTATTATGTTATAATTGATCGGAACAATCAAGAGAGCAAGATTATTAGGTGTAAATATTTGGAAAAAGTGCTAGCTAATTAGGATGGTATCCACTCACAAGTTGGTAAACGAAAAGGAAAGAAAAGGAATTTCTTCAAGTCTCTACACGAGAGACGTCTACGCGATCACTTGAATTGCCACGAATAGATGATCAATACTTCAATTCCACTTTTCCAAGTTCGAAATGAAAGAGCAGTTCAACAAACAAAATAATAAAATCCATTAAAATCGTTCAATAAAATACAATATTTAAAACCAACTCAAAATTATGAAAGCAATAATACGATATCAAAAACTAGGCAAGAAAACTTATAACGTAGAGGTCCCTTTTGAATCTGCCGCTAAGTCCGTCCTTTGGACACGGTCAACTGAATATGGAAATTAATTTTGAAGAAGCCAATCAATAATGAGGAAATGATCTTGATTCAATCTATCCCGACCTAATGATACCGAAAGTATTTCTTAGTCGCGCTCCCCGAATAGAGCGAACGGGGCCCTACATCCTAAATAAATAATAGGAAGTTTCATCCTCGAAACTTAGGAATATAATCTACCACTAAGAAACATTAAAGAAAACTTTTCGTTCATCTCAGACTCAAGCTCCCACGTTGACTCTTCGACCAAATAATTTCTCCAAAGCACACGTACGAGAGGAACCGAACGACTTCGAAGCAACTTCTCCTTTCGATCCAAGATATGTACAGGTTGTTCAACATATGACAAGTCTTCCTTCATGTCCAGTTGACCAAAATCTAGCATATGACTTGTATCATACACATACTTCCTAATTTGTGAAATGTCGAAAATATCGTGCACCTTTGATAATGACGGTGGCAGGGTAATATGATATATGACAGGGGAAACTCTCTTGAGTATCTCGAACGGGACAACGAATCTGGGACTTATCTTCCCTTTTGCTTCAAATCTATGAACTCAAGAGGTCAATGGTGTGCATCTGAGTAACTTTTATAACGGCTTTGTGCTACCTTCAACCGCTCGCGGTTCAAACGAATCTTTTGGACGGTTTGTTCTATGTGTTCCAGGCTAAGAATTTATCATTCTATAACTTTATCTCAAAAAATAGGGGATCTTAACTTCCGCCCTTACAACGACTAATATGGCGTTATTTGAATGCTGGATTGATAGCTATTATTGTATGCAAATTCGGCTAACAATAGATGCATGTCCTAACTTTACTTCAAGTCCAAGGCACAGAGCCATTGTATGTCTTCGAGGATCTGGTTTATCTACTCTGTCTAGCCATCGGTCTGAGGATGGTAGGCTGAACTGAACTTCAACTTCATCCCCATTCTTAACTGAAGGCTCTCCCAGAAGCATGATAAGAATCATCCATCTCGGTCGGAGATAATGGATACAGGCAAACCGTAGAGTCGAACAAACTCATTGAGGTAGATCTGTGCCAGACGATCGACACTCCAAGCAACGTTGATAGGAAGAAAGTGAGCTGACTTAGTGAGTCGATCGACGGTGACCCAGATGGCATTATTTACCCATTGCATCTTTGGCAAACCAAAAATAAAATCCATAGTTCAGTATTCTCAATTTTACTCTGGTATAGCATGGTTCTGTATCTCCCCGTCCGGGTTCAGGTGCTCAGCCTTTACTCGCTGACTGACCATATATTGCGACATAAACAGCGCTACGTCCCTCTTCATACTGTGCCACCAAAATATCGTACGAAGGTGTGAAGTATAACTTGCATAATAAGTTTCAGTGAGTATCTCTTTTCTGAGGTTGTCACGAACCGCACCCGGATATTCGGGCACGAGTACGTGGTTACGCCCAACCTATGTCGCAGAATCGATGGTAGAACGTTGTCTAGGTCATTTCTAACTATCTAATATCTCAACAATATAATATGGTACCTATCAATCATCTCAACTCAAAATGGAGGAACAATATGGTATCTCACAAGTATGACTAATCTTAATCACAAAATAAACTAAGGAAGATAAAGCACGAATGGAATAGCGAAGGAAAGAATAAGATCCAACTTGGACCCAAGCCCATTAATTATTCTACTAATTAAATTAAGGAGAATTAGTTTAATTATAATTAGTTAGAGACTTCCAAAAATATCCACCCTTAGTTATTTCTCATAATACTTCATGTAGGGGTATTTGGAACCTTAGCATGTAGCTTGGGAAGAGAGTAGGGGGCCGGCCAATTGAAGAGGGGCTCTCCTTCTCTCTCACTCCTCATTTGTATTATATTTTGCTTCCAAATTCTAGATCCCCAATTTTGTATTTTTTCTTCATTGATTTTTTACACAATTCACTACCATTTTTTTCTCAAATTCATCACTCTTGGAGTCTTGGAGCTTGAAGAAGCAAGAAATACAAGGAAGAGGAGCTTTGGAGCTAGAGATCGTGCCCGGATCGTGTCCAATTATATTTTTATTAAGAATTCATCTCCCAAAAATTGTATTTCCTGAATTTTTCTTTTATTATGATGTCATAATCATGCATTTGATAATTAGAAATAACCCCATGGCATAGGATTACCTATAGGAACAAGTTTTAGGCTATTTGGCTATGTATTATGAGTTCTATGTGGTATTTTGTGTGCATATTGGAGGAATTACGAATTTGACACATTAAATGTGTGTCATAAGACCTATTAGATCTAATTAGACTTAGATCAAGATTATGGGACTAGGTACGTGTCCACAAATGGATACGAGTAGGCCGTATCATAGTATTTTGGGATATGCCATGATACAGGGGTCCATTTTGGGAGTTTTGGGTGATTTATATGAGTTCTCTTCAATTCCTAGTGTAACTAATTGTATTAGCTATTATTAAGGGTATTTGATGTGTGGGAATAATTATTGTGGAGAATTTGAGTTTTAACACTTTATTAGAGTGCTTATCATAGGCATTCCCCTAAGTGTTTGATGAAATAAAATTATAAGTAGGGTGTATATATATATGTTTATGTGTGAGGTGTTTGTGAGAATTTTATGTGAGGATGGTTGTATTATGTGAAGTATGAGGAACTTGTGCTTGTGTGCACAGTCGGGCAATAAGAGGGACCGGTGCGTATGGGTGTTATGTTGCATATGAGTTTGTGCATTAAGGTATTTGATCAACAACAATTAGGAAGGGAACAGTTGTATCAGTATATAGGTGTTAAGGAGGGGTTCTATTGCTAAACCTGGACTAAGTGTGAAGGGAAAATTAAGCAAGGCATGGAGCTCGAGAATCTGCAGAAGTAATAAAGTGTTCCTCCAAGTTTGGGAGTGTGAGGGAGCTAGGGAGCTTTAAGTTATGAGGTGTGCAGGTCAGTTGCAGTAGGGAAATAGGACCAGGAAGTGAGCAGTACACTGTGGTGCATTACAGTGAAGGGAGTCCAGATCTGAAGGTGCACAAGTACTGATAGTAGCCAGTATATTGCTTGGTGTGTGTACCTAGCAATGTAGTGCCTTGAGGGGTTGTCTGGATACAGTGATGTAAAGAACAAGCAGGAAAGAAATTAGAATAGTGGGAGCAGCAGCAGTAGGAGTTCACAGCAAGGGGAGGTGTCCAGGTAAGTGTAATGCCCAAGTGCACGTGGGTGAGTGAAGGTTAATACATGTGTAGAGGGTGTGCATTAAGAATTGAGGAGTGTCAAGTATGCTTTATTGTGAGAGTATCATAGAGTGTATGCATAATTAAGGGGATACCTTGGTGTCAAAATATCGAGTGCCAAGGTTGAGTGAGGCATTAGTATCAAGGTGTAAAGGGTACGCCAATACGTAAATGTTGTATTGGATATAAAAGGAGCTTGGGTGATGAAGGTAAATTTTAGAGTTAGTATAGCTTATTGTCAATAAGTGTGATACTTGGTACCATGATAACCAAACATCATGGAGTAGTATAAGTTGAGTATTGGTATACTATTAATACCATGTGTTAGTAAGTTTTGTGTTAGTAAGTTTTGGGAATTAGGCCAAAATACTAGAGTATAAATGTGATATGGGGTGTAGGGTAAGGTAACTAGTTGGGTAATGGCCAAGGTAATTGGTTATGTATAATACAAGTAAGTATCATTAGTGTTAGGTATAGTTAGTAGCCTTTGGTCGAGGTATTAGGAGTTTCAGTGTGTATCAGTGACTTATATTTGTATCAGATAAAGGGGTAGTTCAGTGAGCTCAGGATACCTGGGCATTTAAGGATGCCTAGAGTTTGATTATGAAAAGTAACAATAGGAATTGACCGTGTGCATTAGTTCAAGGTAGGGGTAATGGGTTATTTTGAGTTGTGGGCTAAGTATTGGTCATTTTTTTTATCTAAGGTACCTTAAGATACTAGTTATACATAGAGTATATCAATATATAATATGATACTAGTGTAAAGTAGTATCGAGTATAGTTAATATTAACTAGCACTAGTAGTATTAACTTATTTCCTTTAGACAATAGCAAGGTATGACTAGTTTGAGACTAGAATCTAGAATTTGGCCTAGTACGGCCAAGTTTGACATAGTGTGACCTAGAAATGACTTAAGAGACCTAATTTCAAGTTAGTATAACATGTTTTTAAATCCTCAACACTATTGTGACTTGATATTTCATATTTAGGTCTTCGGGACACTAATACGGATACTGTTTGGCATTCCACACCAGATTTCAGGTGAGTACATTTCTCTGTTAGTTTTTATTTTATAATAGTGTATATATCATATGTTCTAGAACCGTATACTTGATTCCGACACAGTATTTTTACGGACTGGTATTATATGGATCATGTCAGGAGATGTTATCCCTTACTGTATTCAGCGGGTACTCTTTCACATGTATTTTATCGTGTTTATCGGGTATTGATTTAAAGTACTTCATGTTCACACGTTGCTCATGTTCAATATGCTTATATTCGTGTTCGTAACGTGTCATGATTGGATCCATAAATATTGGTTGGGGATGGAAAAGTAGGAGTTGGTTATATGATCAAGCCAAAGTGTATTCGTGTATATGTTAATTACATATCACACGTGTAATCGAGTTACCATATTGTATTCGTGTTCAACCGAAACCGATCACATAATGAACTTGTACTCTATGGAATTGTAGCTAGTTTTATCTATTTCTTTTTATTGCAGATATTCTATTTCAGTTCTTCATTTTAGTACACTACCTGTTCACTCTAGTTTATTTTATTCTGATATTTAGTTATCTTATATTATTTTCAATTATCTGTTATATATGCTTGATTATGTATTTGAAACTGCTTTCAGAGATATGTACTTTGCTCCAATTCTGACTGGATATATTTTTTAGATAATTGGCTTCAGGACCAGTGTCCCACCTACTACGGGCAGCAGGACGATGTACCATTAGAGGATACGCATTTAGAATCGGAGGACTTAGTACCAGAGCCTGAGGAGGCTTAGATTATCTGTTTAGACTTGTATTAGACTTTTATTGAGGTTGATGGCATATTTATATTATTTCAGGCTTATGGATGTATTGTGAGTCTTTCTTTCGTTATTTTATCTCGTGCTTTATGTTTCTTAGTTTGCATTATGATTGAGTATAGTTTATATTTATCAGATACCATATTTTTTCTCTATTTGCAGTTGAGATGATTGCCAGGTACCATGTATATATATTGTATAAGATGTTTAGATAGTAGAGTTGACCCCAACAGCGTTCTACTACCGATACTGCAGCGTAGGCTGGGCGTTGCTCACTACTCGTGCCCTTATTCTGGGTGCGGGTCGTGACACATTTTTAGTGTTGGCCTATGTAGGTCTACAGTCACAAGTAGAGCGATATTGTAGTAGTGCTCACCTAGAGTACTGCTACGATCCTGTGTTAGAAAATAGGATTTAGGCTGAGAGTATACCCAATCATAACTAGAAAATACTTCAAATATCAGTTTTTCTATCCTTATCTATTAGAATATTTGCTTTACTTTCAATAATTCTGTCTTCTTTGATGATATCGTATCATACTTAATATTGATTCATTTGTTTCAATCTATCTTTAGGATACCGCCGAAGACGGATTCCCATCACTCAGGTGTAATGTTAGCGAGGTCGGTCACTTCGTCGCCTATGAGGGTAGCACCAGCAGACACTGTGCCAGCAGCTATATTTTAGAGATCTGCTTCATAGATCTAGGTGGGCGTTTCTGCAGCAGCTTTCGGAGGTGCTCCATCTCTAGTATAAAGGGCAGCATCAACAGTTTTAGCTGATCTTCCACCCCCCCTCCCCATTTGTAGTCGATCAAACACAAATGTTTGCGCTCTTCCAACAGATAATGGAGGCGCAGTAGCGCCAGTCAGAGGTTATAAGGTAGTATTAAGAATGCCACCAGATTGCGCTCGCAGTAGTCGAGAGAGTCGACTTAGTCCAACCACAGACGGTACCACCTCAGTTCACCCCGCAACAGCCGAGGCCGGGGACCATCACAGATTTTAAGAGAATTGGGCCAATGGACTTCATAGGCACTGAAGGTATTATTTATGTTGATGATTGGATAGAAGACATTGAACGGAAACTATGACTGGCGCAGATTCCATAGAGGTTACAGGTGGAGGCCGCAGGAAGTATGATGTTTGATATCGTATTAACTTAGTTCAGGACGGACCCCAAGATCTCAGCACTAGGACCTACTTGGAAAGCTTTGAAGGAGATCTTCAAGGAAAAGTTCTTTCTAGATGTGGCTCTGACATCTCTAGAGAGCCAGTTTCAGTACCTCATTCAGGGAGGTATAACGGTAGATAAGTATGCGGCAAAGTATTGCAGATTAGGTCATTTTATGGAGGGGCAAAACCCAAGAGAAAGAGTCAGGAAGTTTAGGAAGGGCCTGAACAAGGAGATCAAATCACACACAAATGGAGACCCAACCGCTACTTTTAAGGAGATTCTGAGACAGGCACAGCGGGCAGAGGATGATCTAGAGCTTGGTTCTAAGAGGCCGAGGGATATAGGAGGATCAAGTTCTAACATGGGTCCAATAAAATGGCCTTATTTTTAGCAGTAGCACCAGAGGCACTTCTAGCAGCCGAGGCAGCAGTATCATGGACCAACTAGAGCGCCGGTACAGAAGACGCACCAGATCCATAGACCAGCTATTCCTTGCCCATTCTGCAAGAAGCAAGTACACGGATGGGATGCATATAGGATGGGATTGGGCCAATACTTATTCTGCGGATCCGGAGAGCACCAGTTGAGGGATTATCCTAAAGCTTCATCTCAGGGCGGAGGTCAGGCACAGAGAGCACCCGCGAGACCACCAACGGTAAAGTAGAGAGGACCTCCTCTACCCCACAACAGTAGCAGTTTGCTCAACACCAGCAGCAGGAGATGTCACTACCACATTTTCTAGGAAAGGGTATTTTAGTCATTTCCTATTTAATTAAATATTGTGCATGGTAAATAATTATTTGCTGTATTATTTAATTATTGTTAGATGTTATTTAATTATTTTGGACTTATATTAGTGGATCCAACTAGTTTTAGTTTGGACCCATGGACCAACATGAATTAATTAGTTAGACTAGGCCCATTTAGAAAGCCCATTGTTAAGGAGATGGATTAAAATTAATTAAATCATTAGACTAGAAGCTTTATTCCTTAATTATTTCTTCATGAGAGGCCCCAAGGGGTACATTGAACATTTTATAATTGCTTGGGGAAGGGGTAAGGCCGGCCTATATTAGAGGGGGGGAATTCTTTCTCCTCTCATTCTCATTCCAAATCTAGATCTAGAATTTTCCACTCCCAAATTCCTTTCATTCCCATTCCAATTCCCTACCAAATTCATTCCAAATTCTTCCCAATTCACCATTAGAAAGTTGAGAAGTAAGGATCTAGAAGGAGGAAGCAAGAATCTACAAAGAGGAGCAAGGATCTACAATTTGGAGGCAATTTCATCTCAATTGGAGGTTTTATTGGAATCCATCTTCCAATAGGTATAATTCAGTTTTTTCCCTTAAAATAGCTTCTAAATCTGAGATTTAATCATGTAAAATCAACCCATATGTATGTACTACCCATAGGACTTGGTTTTGTGTTCATAGGAGACCTATGGAGAAAGTTATGGTGCTTTTGTGTCAATTTTGGAGGAATTTCGAATTTATATTTTGTATTGTGTGTCAATTGATCCTATAGATCAATTGGGCATGTGCTTATATGTTTGGGACTAGTGTCGTGTCCACAATTGGGTACGTGTAGGTCGTATCCCAACAATTTGGTGATACGTGTCATTTTGGAGATTTTTCCTCCGACACGGGACTTTGTACATGTCGTATTTTGACACGGACACATAGATCTACATTTGACACTTTGATTTGTTCATAAATATTATTTGTAACTTGTTTGTGTCCTTCGGGGTGCAATTGGTTGTGTGTTGGACTCGTGTCGCATGCGTATCCTAGATCTAGTGGGATACGGTGTGGTACTCTCCATTTTGTGTATTTATGTGTAGATTTAATTATTTGTGGTTTAATTCTTCAATTATAAATTAGTAAATATATATAGATGTTATATATTTATTTTAGTGTAATTATTATGATATTTATTGTAGCATAGATCTATGTATTTTTTATGTGTACTAATATAATGTATAAATATATATGTAGCTTTCTTTACATGCATTTATATATGTTACAACTTGTTAATAAAATAAATTATATATAAATATTTTATAAAATATATTTATGTGTTTAAATGAGTAATTATATTAATTATAATTATTATATAATTTTAATTGTATATTAATGAATGTATTTTTATGTGAGCATTTAGCCATGTTAAAATATGTACATTAGTACATGGAATGTGTATTGTAGCTTTTAATATTTATTTATATGTATAGGATTATGTATATATAAGTATTTATTTATTTATTTGTTTTATATATATATATATATATATATATTGATTTATATATTTATATATTTATATATATATATATTTATATATATTAATTGTTTTGGCGACAGCAGCTATTAATGACAGATTCTGTCATTAATAAACCGTGAGCAGCAGCAGTCGCTGTAGCTATTAATGACAGAATCCTGTCATTAAATACACAGCAACGGGCGGGATTTGAACAGCTTTAGTGACGATTTTCTGTGACAGTTGTTAACTGTCACCAATTAAGTGAAAGTGGGTTTATTATACAGCAGTTTGGCGACAGTTTTGCAGTGACAGTTAGAACTGTCACTATAGGGCCTGTTTATTGAAAATCAGTGTTTTAAAACACTATTTTCAGTGATAGTTAGACAGTTTTAATTTATATTTTATATATAATAATTATATATATATATATATGTATATATAAATGTATTTGTGGTGAGATATAATACTAGTATTGTTATAATTATAATTGTATAATATAATAGTTTATATATAATATATTATGTATAAGGATAAATAATATACCTATATGTTTCTTGAACATTACTTTGTGTGGATACCAAGTGGGTTCAAACCATGATTCCTAATTGTTGAATTTAATATCTTATATTGTTATATACTTTATTGATTGATATATATATATGGTGAGGATTTACCTTGGATTCACGTATCCGAAGATACGGTATCCTAATATTTAGATTGTGGTTCCTAAGACTTAGATTTCAGTATTTTGATCCAAAATTTTGGTGCTAGACTTGTGCAACTTAGAAATAGATAGTTGACTCATAGTTGACCATAGTTGACTCATAGTTGACCATAGTTGACTTTTGACTCAGAATTGACTTATTGACCTAGAAGTTAACTAGTTTAACTTGTTCTCTTTTTGGGACCTTGTATTAATGTTGTATTCCATATCTAGGTCTTCGAGGTACCGAGTCAGACATCTGTGAGACTGTTCATTGGACTTCAGGCGAGTACATTCTCTGATAGTTTCTCATTTATGATATCCTCTATACTGTATTTAGTGTAGATATCCATGTTCTCTTGACACTATGGTTACACGGATTGGTATATCCGGATCTCGTCATGAGATTTTATTCCTTGGTATATGGTGTATATGGTGCAAGTATTGTTTCATTGGTTATCTTGTACATGTACAGACACCGATTCTCGGAAAGACTAGCTATCTTCTTGGGGAATCTCGTGCCATAACATACCGTGGTTGGATCTATTATACCAGTCGGGGGTGGGGAGTATTAGTATAGATATGTGATCAATATCCCTATTGAATAAAGTACAGATTACAGAATAGTGTTGATCATACACAGCACGTATGATTAGCCAGGCCGCATTGCATCTTGCCCAAGCCGATCACATGTTAAGCTAGTACTCACACACTTAGTCATTATTATTATTGTTCCATTGGTATATTGTTCATTATTGTATTTATTTCCAGTATTTCCTTATTGTATATATATCTCTTATATCTATTGTGCATCTTGTTTATCCACAGCTATTTACTGTTACATAGTTTTTATTATTGATTAGAACTGCTGTTAGAGATATACTTTGCTCCTTTCCTGACTGGATATATTTTTCCAGATGACACTGAGGAGTGGTACCCTACCTATTATGGACCCCAGGATATTGTGGGTTTAGATTCTGAGACCCTGGCTCAAGAGGGACTTATCCCAACTGAGACAGTTGACCCAGGAGTTGTAGCTTCGTAGTATTCTTTGTACTGGATTTGTCTCCAGCTTATTTTGTTACTTTTTCAGACTCATTGATGTATTATTTTAGACTCATGAGTTGTATTATGAATATTCTATTCTTTATCTGATTCGTGCTCATTTCTATCTTAGTTCTGTGATTGAGTATACTATCATTATTGGTGGTTTATTATATTGTTAGATAGATTATCTAGACAGCGTTCTACCACCGATTCTGCGGCGTAGGCTGGGCGTTGTTTCCGACTAGTACCATTACACCGGGTGCGGATCGTGACACGTTTTTGGTAGTGGCCCATGCAGGTCTAGCTTCACAAAGTATGTGATGTTGTGGTAGTGCGACAATTTAGTTGTACTACTGCGAGCCTGCAATGGGATATAGGATATAGGCTGAGATACTCAATCACATCTAGGAAAATTCTTTTGATTCAACTATTCTCCTTTGATATTGATACTTGATCCCTTAAACTTGTCCTTTCCTTGATGTCTTACATCTTGTGCCATATTGATTCTTTCTTTCGTCTCAGGATGCCGCCTAAGACTAGATCACAGCAGGGGAGAGCAGTTTCTGAGAGGTCTGCAGCGATATCCATCTTTCTTGCCTCGGCCCCGTCTCCCTTTGCCTGCTATTTATAGGCGTTGGAGGCCCTATACCCAGCTGTGTCTTGGTTCCGTGATATCCCGAGGGCCTGTACCAGTTACTTCTCCGGTGATAGGAGTGTCAGCTGCTTTTGGAGGTCCACCACCTACTCAGAGGACTGTGCCAGCTGTATTTGAGGGGCTTCCACCTCCACCTCCTGTGCTAGCAGAGGCGTCATAGATGTTTACACTGTTTCGTGAGATGCTCGAGGCACAGAGGGCTCAGTCAGAGGCACATCAGAGGCAGACCGACGTTCTACGGCAGGGCATCGAGAGTGCTCATCAGCTTGCTCGTGTTGTAGTTGAGAGAGGAGTTCCGGTCCAGCAGCTGGTTGTTCCTCAGGTTGCTCAGCTTCGGCCAGGCAACATTCAGGACTTCAAGAAACTGGAACCTAGGGTTTTCAAAGGGACGGAGGGCATCGTCTATGCTGATGATTGGCTCGAGGACATTGAGCATCTTATGAGGGTGTCCCGTCTTTCTGAAGATATGAAGGTTGAGACGGTAGGACTTTAACTGTTCGACGTCGCTCGCACTTGGTTCAGGAATGAGCCGGTTCTAGTTGACGCAGGACAATCTTGGAAGGTATTCAAGGACCTCTTCAAGAAGAAGTTTTTTGTCCGGGCAGACATGATAGACTTGGGGAGACAGTTTAAGAGTCTCATTCAGGAGAGCATGTCTGTGGAGGAATACGCTGCGGAGTTCGACAGGTTGAGCCAATTTGCAGAGTATCTGGTGAGGGAGCCGGAGGTTCGTACTATTCGTTTCCATGAGGGTCTAAACTGGGAAGTGAAGATTCTCATTCCGTCTTTTTTTGAGACATACTCGGAGATACTTGCAGAGACACGCAAGGTTGAGCGGGATTTAGGTTTGAAGACCAAGAGGGACCGTGATTCTTTTCTGGGGGCCAACGGTAGTACAGTATCTGCCAAACGTCCTCATTTCCAGTCCAGACCTTTCCAGCAGCCACAGCAGAACCAGACTCCAGCTAGAGTGCCTTTTTACCAGGAACCTCAGCAGCAGAGACAGTTACAACAAGTTCCATGCAACTACTGCAAAAAGCCCGGGCACATCTGGGAAGTTTGCAGGAGGAGGCTAGGAGTTTGTTTGTATTGTGGTACTGAAGGGCATCAATCGAGGAAGTGTGCTCGTCGTGCAGTTCAGGGAGCAGCTCTAGCTTCGAGGGCACAGACGAGACCACCTGCAGCACAGCCGAGGGGACCGCTTCCGACACAGCAGCAGCATTTTGTCCAGCATCAGCAGCAGAGAGGTGCTCGACAGGGACGAGCGTTTGCTATGACAGTCGAAGAGGCGGAACCCACCGGAGATGTCATCGCAGGTTCTATTCTTCTTGATTCCATTCCAGCTTTAGCTTTGTTTGATAGTGGTGCTTCCCATAGTTTTGTATCTGTTTCTTTTGCTCTGAAGCATAGTTTGGTAGCTGAGTCTTTGCTTAGGACTTACAAGATCATGACCTGGGGAGGCATTATCCTGGTTAATGATATTTACAAGGATCGGAGAGTTACTCTGGGAGGCCTGGAGTTGAGTGCGTGTCTACTTGTAATGCCACTTCCGAGCTACGATATTGTACTCGGGATGGATTGGTTGAGTAGGCACCGTGCTAGCATAGATTGTAGAGGAGGTAGAGTTTTGTTTGGTCCGCCAGGAGAGCCAGAGTTCGAGTTTGTTAGAGGAGCTACAGAGCAAGGAGAAGGCATTATTTGTGGAGCTATGGTGGAAGACAAGGAGTTGCCATATCCGTTGATAGCAAAATTCTTGGATGTATTTTCTGAGGAATTGCCAGGATTGCCGCCAGATCGAGATGTTGAATTTTCTATAGACTTGGTGCCAGGTGCAGAACCAATTTTGCAGCATGTCTATAGAGTAAACAACAGCGAGTTGGTCGAATTGAAGAAGCAGGTGGACGAATTACAGGATTAGGGATTTATCAGATCGAGTTCTTCACCATGGGGAGCCCCGGTATTGTTTGTACCGAAGAAGGATGGATCGGTGCGCATGTGAATTGATTACAGGGCTTTGAATAATCTCACTATCAAGAATAAGTATCCTTTGCCACGGATTGATGATCTTTTTGATCAGTTGAGTGGAGCCAAGGTATTTTCTAAGATAGATTTGAAATCAGGCTACCATCAGGTGAAGGTAAAGCCGGAGGACATACCGAAGACTGCTTTTAGAACTCGGTATGGTCAGTACGAGTTTATGGTGATGCCGTTTGGTTTGACTAATGCACCGGCGGTATTTATGAACTTGATGAACAAGGTGTTCCACCAGTACCTTGACAAGTTTATGGTGGTGTTCATCGACGACATACTCATATACTCGAGGACACCGAAGGAGCATGAGGAGCACTTGAGGATTGTGTTGGATGTGCTGAGGAAGGAGAAGTTGTATGGGAAGTTGTCCAAGTGTGAGTTTTTCTTGGACAAGGTGGAGTTCTTGGGGCATGTTGTGACTGGTGATGGTATTTCAGTGGATCCGAAGAAGATTTCAGCAGTGGAATCTTGGAAGACTCCGAGTTCGGTAGCAGAGATCAGGAGTTTCTTGGGATTGGCAGGCTACTACAGGAAGTTTGTGCAAGATTTTTCGAGGATTGCCGAGCCGATGACCAGACTCACAAGGAAGGATGTGGAGTTTGTTTGGACGGAGGATTGCCAGGTTGCTTTTGAGGAGTTGAAGAAGAGGTTGACGTCTGCTCCTATTTTGACGTTGCCATCAGGGTCCGGAGGTTTCACTATTTATAGTGATGCATCGGGGAAGGGTTTGGGTTGTGTTCTTCAGCAGCATGGGAAAGTGATTGCCTATGCTTCCAAGCAATTGCGACCTCATGAAAAGAACTATCCTATCCATGATTTGGAGTTGGCAGCCGTTATATTCGCTCTGAAGTTGCGAAAATATTATTTGTACGGAGAGCGTGTGGAGATCTCCACAGACCACAAAAGCTTGAAGTACGTTTTCACGCAGAAGGAGTTGAACATAAGGCAGCGTCGGTGGTTGGAACTGATGAAGGATTTTGATATCTCTTTGCAATATCATCCTGGGAAAGCCAATGTAGTTGCCGATGCTTTGAGCAGGTATCCAGTAGCTATGTTCTTGACACAGAATTGATATTTGTTGGAGGACTTGGAGAGCTTGGGCATTGAGGTGATTGTTCCTGGTGGTGCTATGCAGAGGTGGGGATTGCAGATACACTCAGATTTGATGGACAGGATCAAGGAAGCACAATATGATGATGTATCTCTGAGGAGTATCAGAGCTCAGGTGAGAGCAGGATTGGAGGATGATTTCACTATTGCAGAGGATGGATCTTTGAGGCATGGAGTTAGATTATGTGTGCCTAGTGGGGAGTTACGAGAGAAGGTGTTGTAGGAAGCACATTGCTCTCAGTATTCTATGCATCCAGGTGCTAACAAAATGTATCAGGATATGCGAAAGAGTGTGTGGTGGTATGGCATGAAGAGGGAAGTGGCACAGTTTGTATCCAGATGCTTAGTGTGCCAGCAGGTGAAAGCCGAGAGGCAGAGGCCAGGAGGTTTACTTCAGCCATTACCCATTCCAGAGTGGAAGTGGAAACACATTACTATAGATTTTGTGTCCGGACTTCCACGATCTCCCGGAGGGAAAGACGCTATTTGGGTCATTGTTGATAGGTTGACCAAGTCGGCCCACTTTTTGCCTTTCAAGGTGGGTTTGTCTACGGAGAAGCTGGCAGAGATGTATGTGAGGCAGATCGTTAGGATACATGGAGTTCCTATCAGCATAGTCTCAGATCGAGATAGTCGTTTCACTTCTTATTTCTGGAGGAGTTTGCAGGATTGTTTGGGCACTCAGCTCAGGTTCCGTACTGCATATCATCCCCAGACAGATGGACAGTCAGAGAGGACTATCCAGACTCTCGAGAATATGTTGCGCACTTGTGTACTAGATTTCGGGGGTTCTTGGGAGGACCATCTCCATTTAGTAGAGTTTGCTTACAACAACAACAGTTACCAGGCCAGTATAGAGATGTCGCCTTTTGAAGCTCTATATGGTCGGAGGTGTCGTACTCCTTTGTCTTGGGACGATATTGGAGAGAGAGTTTTGCTTGGGCCAGAGATGGTTGTGGATGCAGCAAAGAAGGTTCAGTTGATCAGAGACAGACTTCGAGTGGCGCAGGACAGACAGCGGCATTGGGCCGATAGCCATCGGAGACCTTTGGAGTTCGAAGTATAGTCTAGATTTTGTTTGTGCTTGTTCTTGTTTGTTATAGATTAAGTTCTTAAGGTGGTATTTTGTTATAGGTGGGTAGTTTGGTGTTTCTGAGTATTTTTCCGACACGAGGCACGATTCGCTTCGGTGGAGGCAGAAAGCTTAGTCCGCGATTCATCGGACCTTTCACTATTCTAGAGAGGGTCGGTACAGTTGCTTATAGACTAGACTTGCCACCTGCATTGGAGGGAGTGCACAACGTGTTTCATGTGTCGAAGTTGAGACGATACGTGGCAGATCCTAGTCATGTATTGGATCACTCGGAGATAGAGGTGGGCCCTACTCTTAGCTATCCAGAGCAGCCAGTTGAGATTCTGGATCAGAGAGAGAAGGTGCTGAGGAACCAGACTATTCCTTCGGTGCACGTCGCATGGAGACATCACTCTCCGGGGGAGTCTACCTGGGAGAGAGAGGATGAAATGCGAGAGCGTCATCCATATTTGTTTGTACCATGAGGTATATTATTTCCTAGTTATGTTCTGTTCATTGTTATGTTCTTTCATAGTTAGTATGATTCTTTAGTTCTGTTTGTGATTTTCTGGGGGTAGTTTTTATCTTTGAATTTCGAGGACAAAATTATTTTAAGGAGGGTAGACTTGTCACTACCACATTTTCTAGGAAAGGGTATTTTAGTCATTTCCTATTTAATTAAATATTGTGCATGGTAAATAATTATTTGTTGTATTATGTAATTGTTGTTAGACGTTATTTAATTATTTTGGACTTATATTAGTGGATCCAACTAGTTTTAGTTTGGACCCATGGACCAACATGAATTAATTAGTTAGACTAGGCCCATTTAGAAAGCCCATTGTTAAGGAGATGGATTAAAATTAATTAAATCATTAGACTAGAAGCTTCCTTAATTATTTCTTTATGAGAGGCCCCAAGGGGTACATTGGATATTTTATAATTGCTTGGAGAAGGGGTAAGGCCGGCCTATATTAGAGGGGGGAAAATTCTCTCTCCTCTCATTCTCATTCCAAATCTAGATCTAGAATTTTTCACTCCCAAATTTCTTTCATTCCCATTCCAATTCTCCACCAAATTTATTCCAAATTCTTCCCAATTCACCATTAGAAAGTTGAGAAGCAAGGATCTAGAAGGATGTAGTAAGGATCTACAAAGAGGAGCAAGGATCTATAATTTGGAGACAATTTTATCTCAATTGGAGGTTTCATTGGGAATCCATCTCCCAATAGGTATAATTCAGTTTTTTTCCTTAAAATAGCTTCTAAATCTGAGATTTAATTATGTAAAATCAACCCATATGTATGTACTACCCATAGGACTTGGTTTTGTGTTCATAGGAGACCCATGGAGAAAGTTATGGTATTTTTTGTGTCAATTTTGCAGGAATTCCGAATTTACATTTTGTTGTGTGTGTCAATTGATCCTATAGATCAATTGGGCATGTGCTTATGTGTTTGGGACTAGTGTCGTGTCCACAATTGGGTACGTGTAGGTCATATCCCAACAATTTGGTGATACGTGTCGTTTTGGGGGTTTTCCCTCCGACACGGGACTTTGTACATGTCGTATTTTGACACGGACACATAGATCTACATTTGACACTTTGATTTGTTCATAAATATTATTTGTAACTTATTTGTGTCCTTCGGGGTACAATTGGTTGTGTGTTGGACTCGTGTCGCATGCGTATCCTAGATCTAGTGGGATACGGTGTGGTACTCTCCATTTTGTGTGTTTATATGTAGATCTAATAATTGGTGGTTTAATTCTTCAATTATATATTAGTAAATATATATAGATGTTATATATTTATTTTAATGTAATTATTATGATATTTATTGTAGCATATATCTATGTATTTTTTATGTGTACTAATATAATGTATAAATATATATGTAGGTTTCTTTACATGCATTTATATATGTTACAGCTTGTTAATAAAATAAATTATATATAAATATTTTATAAAATATATTTATGTGTTTAAATGAGTAATTATATTAATTATAATTATTATATAATTTTAATTGTATATTAATGAATGTATTTTTATGTGAGCATTTAGCCATGTTAAAATATGTACATTAGTACATGGAATGTGTATTGTAGCTTTTAATTTTTATTTATATGTATAGGATTATGTATATATAAGTATTTATTTATTTATTTGTTTTATATATATATATATATATATATATATATATATATTAATTTATATATTTATATATATATTTTTATATATATTAATTATTTTGGCGACAGCAGCTATTAATGACAGATTCTGTCATTAATAAACCGTGAGCAGCAGCAGCCGCTATAGCCATTAATGACAGAATCCTGTCATTAAATACACAGCAAAGGGCGGGATTTGAACAGCTTTAGTGATGGTTTTCTGTGACAGTTGTTAACTGTCACCAATTAAGTGACAGTGGGTTTATTATACAGCAGTTTGGCGACAGTTTTGTAGTGACAGTTAGGACTATCACTATAGGGCCTGTTTATTGAAAATCAGTATTTTAACACACTGTTTTCAGTGACAGTTAGGCAGTTTTAATTTATATTCTATATAATATATATATATATATATATATAAATGTATTTGTGGTGAGATATAATACTAGTATTGTTATAATTTTAATTGTATAATATAATAGTTTATATATAATATATTATGTATAAGGATAAATAATATACCTATATGTATCTTGAACATTACTTTGTGTGGATACTAAGTGGGTTCAAACCATGATTCCTAATTGTTGAATTTAATATCCTATATTGTTATATACTTTATTGATTGATATATATATATGGTGAGGATTTACCTTGGATTCATGTATCCGAGTATCCTAATATTTAGATTGTGGTTCCTAAGACTTAGATTTCAGTATTTTGATCCAAGATTTT
The DNA here is from genome assembly GCA_036927795.1 of Iris macrosiphon. Lineage (NCBI taxonomy): Eukaryota > Viridiplantae > Streptophyta > Magnoliopsida > Asparagales > Iridaceae > Iris > Iris macrosiphon. The sequence continues at coordinate 36,100,005 of JAYESA010000011.1, forward strand.
GGTGCTAGACTTGTGCAACTTAGAAATAGATAGTTGACTCATAGTTGGCCATAGTTGACCACAGTTGACTTTTGACTCAGAATTGACTTATTGACCTAGAAGTTGACTAGTTTAACTTGTTCTCTTTTCGGGACCTTGTATTAATGTTGTATTCCATATCTAGGTCTTCGAGGTACCGAGTCAGACATCTGTGAGACTGTTCATTGGACTTCAGGCGAGTACATTCTCTGATAGTTTCTCATTTATGATATCCTCTATGTTCACTGTATTTAGTGTAGATATCCATGTTCTCTTGACACTATAGTTACACGGATTGGTATATCCGGATCTCGTCATGAGATGTTATTACTTGGTATATGTTATATATGGTGCAAGTATTGTTTCATTGGTTATCTTGTACATGTACAGACACCGATTCTCGGGAAGACTAGCTATCTTCTTGGGAAATCTTGTGCCATAACATACCGTGGTTGGATCTATTATACCAGTCGGGGTGGGGAGTATTAGTATAGATATGTGATCAATATCCCTATTGAATAAAGTACAGATTACATAATAGTGTTGATCATACACAGCACGTATGATTAGCCAGACCGCATTGCATCTTGCCCAAGCCGATCACATGTTAAGCTAATACTCACATACTTAGTCATTAGTATTATTGTTCCATTAGCATATTGTTCATTATTTTATTTATTTCCAGTATTTCCTTATTGTATATATATCTCTTATATCTATTGTGCATCTTGTTTATCCACAGCTATTTACTGTTATATAGTTTTTATCATTGATTAGAACTGCTGTTAGAGATGTACTCTGCTCCTTTCCTGACTGGATATATTTTTCCAAATGACACTGAGGAGTGGTACCCTACCTATTATGGACCCCAGGATGTTCTGGGTTTAGATTCTGAGACCCTGGCTCAAGAGGGACTTGTCCCAACTGAGACAGTTGACCCAGGAGTTGTAGCTTCGTAGTATTCTTTGTACTGGATTTGTCTCCAGCTTATTTTGTTACTTCTTCAGACTCATTGATGTATTATTTTAGACTCATGAGTTGTATTGTGACTATTCTATTCTTTATCTGATTCGTGCTCATTTCTATCTTAGTTATGTGATTGAGTATACTATCATTATTGGTGGTTTATTATATTGTTAGATAGATTATTTAGACAGCGTTCTACCACAGATTCTGTGGCGTAGGCTGGGCGTTGTTTCCGACTAGTACCCTTACACCGGGTGCGGGTCATGACCGGAGAGAGGTGCCCGACGACAGGGGCGAGCTTTTACTTTGACCGTCGAGAGGAGGAGCCAGTCGGTGATGTTATCTCAGGTTTAGGCTATCTCGATTCTTTTTTAGCTCATACTTTATTTGATTCTGGTGCTTCACATAGTTTTGTATATGTATCTTTTGCTTTGAAATATCACTTTGAGACTGAACCGTTGGTGAGGACTTACAAAATCACGACCGGGGGTGGCATTATACTGGTCTTGATGTTTGCAAGGATCGGAAAGTTTCTTTGGGCGATCGAGAGTTGAGCGTGTGTCTACTCATAATACCACTTCCGAGCTATGATATAGTACTTGGGATAGATTAGTTGATTAGGCACCATGCTAGTATAGATTATCGTGGAGGCAGAGTTTTCTTTCAGGCACCAGGAGAGCCAGAGTTTGAGTTCGTCAGAGGAGCAGCAGAGCAGAGCGAAGAAAACTTTTGTGGAGCTATGGTAGAAGAGCAGGAGCCGCCACATCCATTGATTACAGAGTATATGGACGTCTTTCTGGAGGAGTTACCGGGTTGTCACCAGACAGAGATATGGAGTTCTCTATAGACTTAGTGCTAGGCGCAGAGCCGATATCACAGCATGTATATAGAGTGAACAACAGCGAACTGGCGGAGTTGAAGAAGCAGGTGGATCAGTTGCAGGACAAGGGATTCATCCGCTCCAGTTCATCACCATGGGGTGCTCCGATATTATTTGTACCGAAGAAGGATAGGTCGGTACGTATGTATATCGATTATAGAGCACTCAACAACCTCACTATCATGAACAAATACCCGTTGCCGCGAATTGATAATTTATTTGATCAGTTGAGAGAAGCGAAGGTATTCTTGAAGATAGACTTGAGGTCGGGCTACCACCAGGTGAAAGTGAAGGAGGAAGACATTCTAAAGATAGCCTTCAGAGCTAGGTATGGGCAGTTTAAGTTCTTGGTAATGCCGTTTGGGTTGACCAATACCCCGGCGGTATTCATGAACCTAATGAATAAGGGGTTTCATCAGTACTTGTATCAGTTTGTTGTAGTCTTCATTAATAATATACTGATTTATTCGAAGATCCCGAAGGAGCATGAGGAACGTCTGAGGATAGTTCTAGAGACCCTCAGGAAGGATAAGCTATATGTCAAGCTTTCGAAGTGTGAGTTCTTCTTTGATAAGGTTGAATTCCTCGGGTATGTGATTATAGGTGACGAAATCTCAGTAGACCCAAAGAAAATTTTAGCAGTTGTGTCATGGTCTACCCCGAGTTCAGTAGCGGAGATCAGGAGTTTTCTTGGATTGGCAGGCTATTATCGGAGATTTTTTCAAGATTCTTCTAGGATTGCGGAGCCAATGACTAGACTAACCAGGAAGGGCGTGGAGTTCATTTGGACTGAGGATTGTCAGGATGCTTTTGAGGAACTAAAGAAGAGGTTGACTATAGCTCCAGTATTGACATTGCCATCAGGGACTGGAGGATTTTCTATATATAGTTATGCATCGGGTAAGGGTTTGGGTTGTGTATTGCAGCAGAATAAAAAGGTGATAGTCTATGCTTTCAGGCAATTACACCCGCATGAGAAGAATTATCCTACCCATAACTTGGAGTTGACAGCAGTTATTTTTGCTCTTAAACTGTGGAAGCACTACTTGTATGGGGAGCGAGTAGAGATCTTTACAGATCACAAGAGCTTGAAGTATGTGCTTAAAAAAAGAACCTCAATATGAGGCAGCGGCGGTGATTGGAGTTGATGAAGGACTTCGATATTTCTTTGCAGTACCATACAGGGAAGGCCAACGTAGTCGCTAATGCCTTGAGCAGGTACCCAGTGGCTATGTACTTCACGAGGGACAAAAATTTATTGGCCCATCTTGATAGCTTGGGTATTGAGGTATTAGTTCATAGAGTTGCAGCACAGATGTGGGGAATCCAGGTACATTCAGAGTTGATAGACAGGATCAGAGCCATACAGTTCGAGGATAAGTCTATGAGGAGCATCAGAGCGTGGGTCTGATTGGGATTGGCAAAGAACTTCAGTATTGCAGATGATGGATCATTGCGTCACGGTACCAGGTTGTGTGTGTCGAGTAGAGCGTTGCGTGAGGAGGTTCTTCAGGAGGCGCATAGATCAAAGTACTCTATGCATCCAGGTGCCAACAAAATGTATAGGGACATGAGAGAGCATGTTTGACGGTATGGTATGAAGTGAAAGGTAGCTAGCTTTGTATCCAGATGTTTGGTATGCCAGCAGGTAAAGGCAGAGAGACAGAGGCCAGGTAGATTGCTTCAATTTTTACCTATTTTAGAGTGGAAGGGGGAGCATGTGACGATGGATTTTGTATCGGGGATTCCACGTTCTTTAGGAGGTAAAGACGCAATTTGGGTCATCGTAGATAGTTTGACCAAATTTGCCCACTTTCTTTCATTCAAAGTGGATACGTCTACGGAGAAGCTTGCGGAGATGTATGTGCATCAGACAGTTAGATTATATGGAGTTCATGTCTAGAGGAGTTTGTAGGCTAGCTTGGGCACTCAGCTCAAGTTTAGGACCGCATATCACCTTCAGACAGATGGGCAGTCAGAGAGGACTATCCAGACTCTCGAGGATATGCTATGCACTTGTGTTTTGGATTTTGGACGCACATGGGAGGATCATATTTACTTTGTAGAGTTTTCTTACAACAACAGCTACCAGTCCAGTATCGAGATGTCACAATTTAAGGCATTGTATGGACGGAGATTGTAAAACCCCATAATTTTTAAATATTGTATTCATTTAATTAATTAGTTATTTAATTTATTTATATTATTACGTAGTTATTTAGATAATAAATACGTAGCGATTTAAGTACCTAGATAATTATTCATTTAGAATTGTTGTACAAAAATCTATTATTTTTATTTTAGGAATAATTGTAGAAGGGTGATAGAATTTTATAGAATGTATTTTGGGTACGATTGTATTTTTATATATACCTTAATTATAATACAAATAAATAATTAGCATAATATTAATAATAATAATTATTAAGTAATAGTATTTAATAATAATAATAGTAATAATAATAAGAAGAATAAGAATAGTGTAATAATGTTAGTGTTAATAATAATAAAATTATAAGTATTATTAGTAATAATAAGAATATTGAAAAGAAATAGAAAAAGGAAAAGAAATAGAAATAAAAAAATAGGATTAGAAAACAAAGGAAGAAAGAAAGAAAGAAAGAAAAAGAACCCTATAACTGTTAAAAGCCAAAGCCCTCGCGGCCCAGCAGCTTCCGCAAGCGACCCTTCACAGACCCGCGACCGCTGCTCTCTCTCGATCTCTCACCCTATTTATATACATAACAACTCTTAAACCCTAACCCTAATTCATCCATATTCATCTTTCCCTGACTGCCGTCGACCTAGCCACGTCAACCGCCGCCGGCCGAAGTTCCCCCGCACCGCCGCACGATGTGACCGCGAACCGCGCAGCGACTGCAGGAAGTCAGCAGAGTACATGTTTTCAAACCCCATTTCCCATGCCCTCGCTCGACCAAACCCGACCCCGTCTTCACCGGTACGTTCATGACCTATCCCCCTTCCTATATTGTATGTTAGTTGACCTCGAACAGCGCGTAAACCTATACGAAAATATCGGCCAAGTTGGAATAAATCACAACTTTTGGGTATCGCAGAAAACTGCGGTAACTACCTATGTTCACGGATTCGTATCTCCCACCACAGAGATCCGAATTTGGTTTTTCTTTTTGGTATGCGAATTCCACTTGACCTAGTTTATTTTCTTTTAAATACATTAATTTATTAGTTGCTATTTGTAGAATTAAATCAGGTAGAAAAACCTGAAAATATACTTTTTGGCAATTTCCAGAAATTGCGATACGGAGCGCGCCCAGCCAAACGGGACTGCCCCGTCGCGTACCGAGTGTACCAAAAGGTGTACACAATATATCAAGACGCGTGGGCTTTCGCGAAAACTGGTTTGGACCCGTGTGCGCGTCGGAATCAACCCGTGTCCGCAGAGAATCCCCCGTATCGTAACTTTTGTAAAAGTCCTGTGCATTTAGTGCATGCTCTCAGAATGCGGCAAAACTTACACCACTGGACTCTGGGTAATGCGCAGGTCCTGTGACCCAATTTTCACGCAATTCTGAGACAGGTGACCAAGTCGCCAATTGGCGGGCCCTACGGTTGACTTTTTGGGCGAATTTGTGTTCGGCTCACCGAAATCCAAAATTGAAAATATCGTTGAGTTCGTATTGACATTTAGAATTGGTTTGACCTATAATTTATCCCTTTTAGAGACCTCTACCCCTGGCACGCTTTTTGGTGCAAAGTGGGGCCACGAGTGGACCCCGCTTTGATCCGAAATTACCGTTTTGTCCCTGTGTCCAAATTGGACGAAAGGGTAGTATTTTCTAGCTATCTCGCTTATTCTGGGAACGTTGGTGATATTTATTTCAGCATCCGGAGACGTTCATTCTGAGGCCATAGCTTCTGATCCTGTGTGCTTGACTTCTAGACATTACACCTTGCAGCTTTCTTACCAGGCAAGATACCTTGCCAAATTGCTTACAGTATTTTTGCATGCTTAGTATATTTATGTATATTTATTTTATTTCTGTATATTCATTGCATGTGCAGTTTCTTTCAGTCATTACTATATATTAGATATGTTGACACACACTTGACACTTAGTATCATAGAGGCCAATCAGTAGGCGTATGGGCTATAACCACTCTGGTGAACCGTAGTAACTAGCACGCACTATGGTAGTCGTGTCCGATGGTCGCTACCCCCGCAGTATATCGATTGATGGAGTCACGAGGGTCGCTACCCCCACGGTATGTCGGCTGATGATGTTCTAGACGGGTGTGTGAGTTGTGAGGCTTAGATCGAGTAGCATACCCTAGCCCGTACGTCAAAAAGTTATCCTTATTTGCATTCATATAGATTGTCTTGTACAGCGTACTTATATATTTTCAAATATTATGCATGTTTACTGTATTCAAATTGGCTTGCTTCTATGTATCTTGTTACGTCCCTCTGAGGACCTGGTCCCTTTCCAGGTGTAGATGTTCATGACTATTTGTAGGAGCACGGATCAGGACTTACCACCTATCTCTTCTGAGGAGGTCTTACCTTCTGAGCATCAGTGATAATCTCTTGCGTTGGACCGCTTCGCTGATACACTTTTATCATCATCTTACATATATATGGTGATTTATCCCTCTCCTTTATTTTAGTATTGTTATGGTCATTGGTAGTGGATTTGTCTCCACCCGACTATCATTTAAGGATTATTCGGACTCATTATTCTAGTTTAGCTATTTCATTTTATGACTTGTTGTGTGGATGAGATTTAGTATATCGGTGATTTGTGAGAATATTTATACCATATATGAGTTTATATTCATATTACAGCGTACGTGTTATTATGGTATCCATATATTGGAGTTGCCATATACATATGGCTGGCATGCTTAGGTGTTCCTAGTCCTACGTATTTTAGGACTAGGGCGTGACAGAGATGCCGCACTTCATTATCTTGGGATGATGTTGGTGAGAGAGCTTTATTGGGACCAGAGATGGTCGTAGATGCAGCTAAGAAGGTGAAGCTCATCAGGGTGATAGACTTCGAGAGGCGTAGGACAGACAGCGGCATTAGGCTGATAGCCACCAGAGACCATTGGAGTTTGAGGTATAGATTTTATTTTGTATTGCTTGTGATTACTTATTTTAGTTAGAGTGCTAAGTTTGTGTTCGTGCTCTGTTGGTGATCTGGTGTTCTTGAGGATTTTTCCGACACGGGACATAATTCACTTTGGTGGAGGCGGAAAGCTTAGTCCACGGTATATCAGACCCTTTTGGTGTTCTTGAGAGGGTCAGTGCCATGGCCTACAGACTAGACTTGTCGCCTGCACTAGAGAAAGTACATAATGTGTTCCACGTGTCAAAACTGAGATGGTACATAGCAGATCCTAGCCATATACTAGATCACTTGGAGATCGAGGTTGGTCTGACTCTCAGCTACCCAGAGCAGCCCATGGAAATTCTGGATCACAGGAAGAAGGTGCTACAAAACCAGATAATTCCTTTGGTGTGCAACGCATGGAGGCATCACTCGCCAGGAAAGTGTACCTGGGAGGGAGAGGCCGAGATACGCGAGCGATACCCTTATTTGTTTGAGCCGTGAGGTATAATTCTTTCTTGCTTGTATTGATTGCTTTTGGTAGTTAGTTCTTCCTTAATTTCGAGGACAAAATTTTTCTAAGGTGGGTAGGATTGTCACCCTCCCCCCCACTTTTTCAGCTAGGAATAATTTGATAATTTGGCCTAGTTATTTAATTTTAGGAATATAATATTTATATTATTGGGCCATGAATAATTATTTGATTCTTGTATTAGTTATTTGATTATTAAAATGCTACATATTCATTTAGAGGCTTATAGCATTTATTTTAGTTAGTGGACTAGCCTCTTTAGATTTGTTATGACAATTAATGAGTCCAACTTGGACCCAAGCCCATTAGTCATTATACTTATTAAATTAAGGAGAATTAGTTTAATTACAATTAGTTAGAGACTTCAAAAAATACCCAACCTTAATTATTCCTCATAATACATCGTGTAGGAGTATTTGGGACCTTAGCATGTAGCTTGGGGAGGGAGTAAGGGGTCGGCCAATTGAAGAGGGACTCTCCTTCTCTCTCTCTCTCTCCTCATTTGTATTACATTTTGCTTCCAAATTCTAGATCCCCAATTTTTTATTTTCCCTCCAATGATTTTCTATATAATTCACCACCATTTCCTTCTCAAATTCTTCACTCTTTGAGCCTTGGAGCTTGGAGATGCAAGGAGCACAAGGAGAAGGAGCTTTGGAGCTAGAGATCATGTCTGGATAGTGCCAATTGTATTTTTATTAGGAATCCATCTTCCAATTGGTAATTCCTTAATTTCTCTTTTATTATGGCTTTTTAATCATGCATTTAACCATTAGGAATGACCACATGACATAGGATTACCTATAGGAATAAGTTCTAGGCTATTTGGCTATGTATTGTGGGTTCTATGTAGTGTTTCGTGTGCATGTCGGGAGAATTACGAATTTGACACATCAATTGTGTGTCATGAGACCAATTAGATCTAATTTGACTTAGATCGGGATTATGGGACTAGGTACGTGTCCACAAATGGATACGCTATGATACGGGCATCCATTTTGGGGATTTTGGGTGATTTATATGAGTTCTCTTGAATTTCTAGTTTAACTACTTGTATTAGTTATTATTAAGGGTATTTGATGTATGGGAATAATTATTATGGAGAATTTAAGTTTTAACACTTCATTAGAGTGCTTATCATAGGCATTCCCTTAAGTGTTTGATGGAATGACAATAGAAGTAGGGGGTGTGTGTGAGTGTATATATATATATATATATATATATATATATGTGTGTGTGTGTGTGTGTGTGTGTGTGTGTGTGTGTGTGTGTGTGTGAGGTGTTTGTGAGAGTTGTCTGTGAGAAAAGTTGTATTGTTTGAAGTATGAGGAACTTGTGCTTGTGTGCACAGTCGGACAATAAGAGGAACCTGTGTGTATGGGTGTTGTATTGCATGTGAGTGTGTGAATTAAGGTATTTGATCAACAACAATTAGGAAGGGAACAGCTGTATCAGTATGTAGGTGTTAAGGAGGGGTTCTATTACTGAACCTGGGCTAAGTGTGGAGGGAAAATTAAGCAAGGCATGGAGCTCGAGAATCTGCAAAAGTAATGAAGTATTCCAACAAGTTTGGGAGTGTGAGGGAGCTAAGAAGCTTTCAGTTATGAGGTGTACAGTTCTTTGCAGTAGGGCAATAGGACCAGGAAGTGTGCAGTGTACTATGGTGCACTGTAGTGAACGGAGTCTAGATCTGAAGGTGCACAAGTACTGACAGTGGCCAGTGCATTGCCTGGTGTGTGTACCCAGCAATAAAGTGCCTTGAGGGGTTGTTTGGATACAGTGATGTACACAACATGCAGGCATGAAATTAGAACTGTAGGAGCAGCAGTAGTAGGAGCTCACAGCAAGGGATGGTTTCCAGGTAAGTGTAATGCCCAAGTGCACGTAGGTGAGTGAAGGTTAATACATGTGTACAATTTAGAGGGTGTGCATTAAGAATTAAGGAGAGTGTCAAGTATGCTTTAGTGTGAGAGTATCATAGAGTGTATGCATAATTAAGGGGGTACTTTGGTGTCAAGCTATCAAGTGCCAAGGTTGAGTGAGTCAGTAGTGTCAAGGTGTAAAGGGTACGCCAATTGGTAAATGTTGTATTAGATATACAAGGAGGTTGGGTGATGAAGGTAAATTCTAGAGTTAGTATAGCTTATTATCAATAAGTGTGATACTTGGTACCATGATAACCAAGCATCATGGAGTAGTGTAAGTTGAGTTTTGGTATCCTATTAATACCAAGTGTTAGTAAGTTTTGGGTATTAGGCCAAGATACTAGAGCATAAGGTGAGATATGGGGTGTAGGGCAAGGTAACTAGTTGGGTAATGGCCAAGGAAATTGGTTATGTATAATACAAGTAAGTATCATTAGTTCCATGTCTAGGTAGTGGGCTTTGGTCGAGGTATTAGAAGTTTCATTGTGTATCAGTGACTGATATTTGTATCAGATAAAGGTGTAGTTCAGTGAGCTCACGATACCTGGGCATTTAAGGATGGCTAGAGTGTGATTATGAAAAGTAATAGTAGGAATTGACTGTGTGCATCAGTTCAAGGCAGGGGTAATAGGTTACTTTGAGTTGTGGGCTAAGTATTGGTGTTTTTTTTATCTAAGGTACCTTAAGGTACTAGTTATATATAGAGTATATCTATATATAATATGATACTAGTGTAAAGTAGTGTCTAGTATAGTTAATATTAACTAGCACTAGTGGTATTAACTTATGTACTTTAGATAATAGCAAGGTATGACTAGTTTGAGCCTAGAATCTAGAATTTGGCCTAGTACGACCTAGTTTGACATAGTGTGACCTAGAAATGACTTAAGAGACCTAATTTCAAGTTAGTATAACATTTTTATAAATCCTCAACACTATTTTGCTTGATATTTCATATTTAGGTCTTCGGGACACTAATACGGATATTGTTTGACATTCCATACTAGATTCTAGGTGAGTACATTTCTATGTTATTTTTTATTTCATAATAGTATATATATCACATTTTTTAGAACTGTATACTTGATTCTGACACAGTGGTTTCTTGGACTGGTACTATATGGATCCTGTCAGGAGATGTTATCCCTTACCGTGTTCAGCGGATGCTCCTTCACATGTATTTCATCGTGTGTATCGGGTATTGATTTAGTGTACTTCATGTTCACATGCTGCTCATGTTCAGTATGCTTATATTCGTGTTTGTAACGTGTCGTGATTGGATCCATAAGTATTGGTTGGGGATATCGTAGTATGAGTTGGTTATGTGATCAAGCTCAAGTATATTCGTGTACATGTCATTTACATATCACACGTATAATCGAGTTACTATATTATATTCGTGTTCAACCCAAACCGATCACATAATAAACTTGTACTCTATAGCATAGTAGCTAGTTTTATCTATTTCTTTTTATTGCAGATATTCTATTTCCTATTATTCATTCTAATACATTACCTATTCACTCTAGTCCATTTCATTCTAAAATTTAGTTATATTGTATTCTTTTATATTATCTCTTATATATGCTCGATTATGTATTTAAAACTGCTTTCAGAGGTATGTACTTTGCTCCAATCTTGACTGGATATAATTTTCAGATGATTGGCTTGAGGACCAGTTTTCACCTACTATGGGCCACAGGACGGCGTACCATTAGAGGATACTCATTTAGAGCAGGAGGACTTAGTACCAGAGCCTGAGGAGACTTAGATTATCTGTTTAGACTTGTATTAGATTTTAATTGAGGTTTATGGCATGTATATATTATTTCAGGCTTGTCGATGTATTGTGACTTTTCTTTTGTTATTCTATCTCGTGCTTTATCTTCCTTAGTTTGCATTATGATTGAGTATAGTTTGCATTTATCAGATACCATATTGTTTCTCCGTTTGGAGTTGAGATGATTGTCAGGTACCATGTATATATATATTGTATGAGATGTTTAGATAGTAGAGTTGATCCAGACAGCATTCTACCGTCGATACTACGGCGTAGGCTCGGCGTTGCTCACTACTCGTGCCCTTATTCCGGTTGCGGGTCGTGACATGTGATGCTGAGATCCTGGGGTCCATCTTAAACTAAGTCAATATGATGTCAAACACCATGCTTCCTGCGGCCTTTACCTGCAACTTCTCTAGAATCTGTGCCAGTCACAAGTTTCTTTCAATGTCTTATATCCAATCATCGGCATAAATAATCTTCTTAATGCCTTTAAAGTCCTTTAGCCCCATCCTCTTGAATTCTATGATTGTCCCCAACCTTGGCTGTTGCAGGGTGAACTGAGATGGTATCGTCTGTGGCTGTACTAAGGTAACTCTCTCGACTGCGACGAGCGTAATCTAGTGGACATTTTCAATGCCCTGCCTCATAACCTCTTACTAGCGCTATTGCACTTCAATCATCTACTGAAAGAGCACAAATATCTGTATCTGATCGACTACGAGTGGTGGGGGTGGAAGATCCTCTGAGACTGTCGGTGTTGTCCTCTGTACCAAAGTTGGAGCACCCCCGAAAGCTGCTGTGGATATGCCTACCTGGATCGGTAAAATGGACATCTGAAATATAGCTGTTGGAACAGTGTTTGCTGGTACTGACCTCAGAGGCGACAAAGTGACCGACCTCACTGACATTGCGCCTGAGAGCTGGAAACACGTCTTCTGTGGCATCCTGAGGAGATATTAAAATAAGGAATCAATATTGAGTAAGATACGATATCATCAAAGAAGGATAGAGTTATTTAAAGTAAAGCAAACATTCAATAGGTAAGGATAGCAAAATTGATATTTGAAAATGTCTTCTAGTTGTGATTGAGTATACACTCAGCCTATATTGTATATCCTAAAGCAGGCTCGTAGCAGTACTCTAGGTAAGCACTACTACGATATCGCTCTAGATGCGACTCTTTGACCTGCATAGGCCACCACTAAAAATGTGTCACGATCCACACCCGGAATAAGGGCACGAGTAGTGAGCAACGCCCAGCCTACGATGCAGCATCAACGGTAGAACGTTGTCTGGGTCAACAATAATATCTAAATATCTCATACAATATATATATATGGTACCTGTCAATGTCATCTCAACTTCCAACGGAGGAACAACATGGTATATGATAATGGTAAACAGTACTCAACCATAATACAAACTAAGGTAGATAAAGCACGAGATAGAATAACGAAGAAAAGAGTCATAATACATCCACAAGTTCGAAATAATATATATACATGCCAATAACATTAATAAAAGTCTAATACAAGTCTAAATAATAAGTCTAAGCCTCTTCAACCTCTGGTACTAGTTCCTCCTGCTCTAAAGGAGTATCCTCTAATGATACGTCATCCTACGACCTGTAGTAGGTAGGACACTGGTCCATGAGCTAATTATCTAAAAAATATATCCAGTCAGGATTGGAGAGAAGTGCATACCTCTTAAAGCAGTTTCAAATGCATAATCGATCATATATAACTGATAATAGAAAAGAGTACAAGATAACTAGCAATAAAAAATTACAATAAACTGGAGTGAACAGGTAATACACTGGAAAGAAGAACTGATTGTATGAATAACTGCAATTTAAATAAAAATAGATAAAACCAACTAATGTGCCATTGAGTACAATTTTATTATGTGATCGATTTGGGTTGAACACGAATACGATATAGTAACTCGATTACATATGTAATATGTAATTGACATGTACACGACTACACTTGGCTTGATCACATAACCAACTCTGCTCCCCATCCCCAACCAATACCAATAGATCCAATAACGATATGTTACGAACATGAATATGGGCACACTGAACACGAGCAGTGTGTGAACACGAAGTACACGATAATCAATACCCGATACACACGATAAAATATATGTGAAGGAGTACCCGCTTAACATGGTAAGGGATAACATCTCTTGACAGGATCTATATAGTACCGGTCTGTGTAACCATTGTGTCGGAATCAAGTATATAGTTCTAGAACATATGATATATGAACTATCATAAAATAAAAACTAACAGAGAGATGTACTCGACTCTGGTCCTGAGCAAAGGGTGTATCTAGATGCCCAAGCTGGTGTCACACAATCCTATTTAGGAAATATCTTATCAGATGGTTTAAATGAAAGAGAATGAGTTAAATAATGTACTAACATGCTTTCTAGATCAATTTCTCAGTCACTCTACCTAAACTAAGTCATACTAGGACCATACTAAGTTATTTGGTCTATTTTGGTCACTAACTAGCGAAAACTAGCTATCCTTCCTAACATTAACTAATACTTTATGTGTATACATAACTAGTATATAATTAAATAACTAACTAACCTAGAAATGATACTAATATATCACTAATTCTTAATACACTAACTGATACTTAGTGATAACTAAGTGACACTAACTAAACTAACCAATACACTATTTGATAACTCACTAACTTACATTAACTATTACTAACACTAACTAATATCTACTACAATTAAATAATACTCTAATATAACTGGCACCTACTTAACTTGCATTTCTAATTAATATACTAACTGCCACAAGTACACTCCATGCATAGGCTTCTCAAGATTGTACACTACCAGTTCACTGTCAACCCAGGTACTACTCTAATACTTAGCCCAACACTAGAAGCCCAATTTACTAGTGAGCACCTAGTATTACTGATACACTCAGTTGTATCAGTTTATGTTGATACCCAAGAATATTAGCCACAACTACTAACCCACAGATACACATCATCAACTTACTGCTACTGATAACACTTGCATCTAGATACTTGTTCCCAACACAAGCACTTTACTCTCCCTTTATCTTACTATATACCAAAATTTGCAACTAATCACACACTGGTTCCTTAATGAACCTTCATATGTGCACTATACTAAGAAATTGGTTCCAGGTATACACATCCAACCCAATGCTCCAAACTGTAAACTACACTGTCCAACATCTCTGATCTACTCTAATTAGGTATACTGATACATCACTCTCATCCAATATCTATTTTCACAAGGCTTGTCTGCCCTTAGCTCCTCACCTTCCATTGCTACTACTACTGTCAAGTTAATGACAGCTACTGTTAAAGCTCAATAGCAGTTCACTAGTACTAACTCAATTCACTACTTTAGTAGTAAACATTCCCTCTTTCTATAAGGTAAAAATCTGAGTATCCAGGGCTACAACTGATTGCCCAAGTACTTAAGATCTCCTATTTCCTTTCACGGTGATACCTGATACACACTATGATCCATGCTCTCGAGTGTTTCAAGTCATTCCTGATACCACTGCTGCTATGACATCAATTTTCCTTGCCACCCCCCTTACATCAGACACATATTGATATACACTCACCTTACAATATTAGTTACCCCCCATCCTCTGTGTACACCACGGACACACTTGCACAGGTAGGTAATTAGCTAGATAGATAGCTAGATAGATGTTAGGCACACAAACACACACACAAACTAGAGGTATTAAACCAAACACTTAGCATGCACAACTAGGATACTAATCCAAATAAAATGTTAAAACCCACAATTCTCTATAATTATCATGTGTATATATGAAATACATACATACATGACTAAAGTAACTAATTACAATAAAAATTGAAGAGTAGTTACACTACTAGGCACAAAACCCCCCAAAATTGGGCCCCGTGTCGCATCGTATCACAAAATACCATGATATGGCCTACACGTATCTATTTGTCGATACGTACCTAGTCACATAACCCTGATCTAAGTATAATTAGATCTAATTGGTCTCATGACACAATATTGATGTGTCAATCTCGTAATTCTCCCAACATGCACACAAATTACCACATAGAACTCATAATACATAACAAATTAGCCTAGAACTTGTCCATATAGGTAGCCTATGTCAATGGGGTGGTTGCTAGAGGTCTCATGCATGATTTAGAAACTAGAATAAGAAGGAATTTAAAAATTACTAATTGGAAGATGGATTACCAATAAAAACTAAATTGGACACGATCCGGACACGATCTCCTTGCCACAAGTCCCTCTTCCGAGTGCTGCTTGCTTCTCCAAGCTCCAAAGATCCAAGAGTGATGAATTTGAGAAGTAAATGGAGGTAAATTGAGTAAAAATTCAATGGACAGAATGATGGAAAATTGGGGATCTAATTTCTAGATCAAAAAGAATGCAAATAAGAGGAGAGAGAGAGGAGAGGCCCCTCTAATAGTGGTCGGCCCCCTTCCCCCTTC
Organism: Iris macrosiphon; assembly: GCA_036927795.1. NCBI lineage: Eukaryota > Viridiplantae > Streptophyta > Magnoliopsida > Asparagales > Iridaceae > Iris > Iris macrosiphon. The sequence goes on from JAYESA010000011.1 coordinate 36,115,718, forward strand.
CCCAAGTCACTTGCAAAGGTCCAAGTTATCCCTACATGGTGAATTATGAGAAATAATTAGGAAGGTTAATTTTTAGAAGTCTCTAACTAATTGTAATTAAGCTAATTCTTCTTATTTAATTAGTGAGAAAGGTCTAATGGGCTTGGGTCCAAGTTAGGCTCACTAGTTGTCATGACAAGTCTAATTTATTGGACTAGACTCTAACAAAAACTAATACAAGTCACATTTAATCTATAACTCACTAATAATTAAATAATTAATATAATCATCAAATAATTACTATAACACACTAATATTAATATTTATTCCTAAAATTATTTACCGATGCCAAATTACCAAATAACCCCTAGTTGAAAAAGTGAGGGTGACAGTGTGCCCAGCTGAGAGCCAAAAACTGGCCCGTAGGGTAGTAGCCCTTCTTGGCAACCTGATGAAGAAAAGTGCCTGCAGCATATATACTTATGTTTGGTCTCAATTCACTACTAACGAGACCAGGCTTCAGTCCGACAAAGGAATAAGAGGGTGACTCCTTGCGCTATAAAATACCCCATTGCTTTCTCCGGTCCCTGGACCGATGTTGCCCAGGAGGCCCCCTTCAGCTCAGGGGTCAGGTCTCAATCCATCCATAGCAGCCCCATCAGCACCTTCAGGTCCGATACAACCAAGTGACGGCTGTAATAAGAAAATGTCATCTTCGACCCGTTAAAAGTATAAGACCAATCTTCCCTGTTAGGCCCCACCTGAGGAGCCTCCAGTGCGTCCCTGAATAGGAAGTACGGCTTCTGAAAGAAATACTTTTCATCTTTAGCAGGGATCTTCCCCGCGTTGATTTGACTCAAAAAAAAGGAAGGCGTCTGCTCGACAATCTTCTGTTGACGCTCCTGCGGGATATCCTTGTTAACTTATTTTCTGATAGCCACCGCCAAGTCTCCAAGATTCATGTTGAGGGGTAGCAGGTTCTACCTGAGTACCAGTTCGCCGAAGGGGGTGGTTGGCAATACTACTGCAAATCAAACAAGGGAACATGGTCAGAATTAAATCAGAAGAATTCATCCAAAGGGAAGGATCCTATTCTGCCAAAGCTTAGCCATGCGGCAGAGAAGCTTAGGTCGCTGGGGCACCCATGCGGTAGATACAACCATAAGGCCAAGGTCAACTATGCGGCATGGTCACCCACGCGGCAGAGCCAGTCATGCTATTGAGGCCATCCATGCATGCGACAAAGTTGGTCATACGGTCGAGTGGCTTATGCGGCTAAGCCACCCATGCGGCAGTGAGTAAGTTAGCCCATAGACGGATCCATGCATCCAATCGTGCATATGTCTCTCTGTCTTCAATTAAACCCTTTCATCTTCCTCGTTCGAAACCTACCCTTGATCGGCGGCAGGACGTCGGCAGTGAACAGTGTAGGGTCTGCCATAGCGGAGCGGTCCTTCCCTTTGTTCTTGGCCTTCCCCTTGCCCTTAGCGGCGGTGGCAGCGACAGAGGAAGCGACTTTGGAGGCTGTAAAACCCCAGATTTTTCAGGATTTTAAAAATAAATTTTGTAAATTTTTCTGAATTTTTTTATGATTTTTCAGGAATTAAAATAAATGTTCTTCTAAATTAAATATTTTTAAGTATTAAAATATTATGAAAATAATATTTTTTGGTGTAAAATAAAATATTAGACATAGGGTAATTTTCTTGGAATTTATTGGACCCCGGAACTATTTTTAAAGACCTAAAAACTATGTTTTTAATTAAACCAAATTGAACCGGTTTAAAATACCCTAATTAAATCAACCCAACCTGAACTGAAAATCCTAAATCGGACCCAAACCCCGAGCGGGTCGGGTCTGGTCGGGTCCGAACCCGACCCGATACCCGAAACCCGAACCCATCTTTCTTCAGTAACTGAAGAAATCCCAACCGCCGTGACCCGCCGGCGACCCCTCGGTTCGACTTTCCCAATTCCTCCTCGGGCGCTCCGCCTCCCCGCCTGCACGCCTCCCCACAACGGTCGATGGTCCATCTCCTCCCCGGCCTATTTAAATCCCCCACCACCGTCCTCCACTCCTCAGCCACCACCGCCCCTCTCCGAGCAACCCAGCCCTCCGGCGAACCCCGATCTCCCCGGCGCCTCCTCCAGCTGTGACTTCGACGAACCCTACAGCCCACAGCCACCTCCGCCAACACCACAGCCCCCTCGACGAACCCCGCAGCCCACGGCCACCGCCTCTCCGCCATCACTCGACTCCGGCACCCCGATCTCCGCCACCCCGAGCAGATCTCCGTCGCAGCTTCCCGGCGACGACTCCGCCAACCCTGAAGACCAGCAGCCGCCACAGACCCCTCCCCCAGCAGCTGAACAGCGCCGCCGCCGGCCGATCTCAGTCACGGCTTCCCGCGTTCGTGACTTATAGTCAATACCGACGTCCTATTCTCGTAAGTATTTCTCTCTCCTCGCCGCCTCGTTTTCTGTTCTGTCAGCTGTGATGCGTATACTGCATAACCCTCTCGAACCACGTGCAACTCGTTCGGGGTATTGCATCCTGTGTCGATCGCAAATTGCGACGCAAAATCAGGAAAAACATCCACCTTTTCTGAAAATTCAGAAAATGTCCTGAACTCCCCGGTTCACGACCATTTTGTGTGCAAACTGTTAATTATTTCTAAAATCCACCTGAACAATTATTTAGACTGTATGACCAAGTTTTTAACCCTGTATTTAGTTTTATTTATCGTGTTGTAATTTATAATTAATTTGAGGGTGAAAATGACCAAAATATTGGTAATTTAAAAACCCTGATTTTTTCGGAACTGGGTGCGCCCCACTAAACGAGGCGAGTTGGTCGTGTGCGAACTTCACCGAAAGGTGCGCACCGTTAATACGGACGTGTGGAATTTCGCAAAAGTTGATTTGGATATGCATGCACACCGGAATCAACGCGTATCCGTCGACAACACCCCGTATCGGCCCTGTTCTGAAGCTCATTGTAACTTCGTGTACGCTCGTCATTTCGAAATAAAACTTGCACCATTAGACTCGTAGCAATACGCTGGTCCTATGACCCAAGTTTGGTTCGATTCTGAGAACGTTGACAAAATCTCGTATCGTGGGCCCTACGGCTCTACTTGACGGACGATTTTGTGATCGGCTCATCGAAATCTAGTTCTGGATATTCTGTGGGGTTCGTATCATCGTTATGGACCTGTAGACACTAAATCTGATGAATTTGGAGAACATTGTCTCTAGCACATTTTTCGGTGTGAAGTGGGCCACATGTGGACCCCGCTTTGACCAGAAACTGTCACTTTTGTCCCTGTATCCAAATTGGACTTATGGACAGGCAATTCTAGCTATTTGATATCTTCTGAACCTGATGGTAATATTTATTTCAGCAACCGGAGGAGTACCAGCAGATCCCGCTGATACCAGAGCAACAGTTGGAGTCTGAACCCCAAGCAAGTGTACCTTGTCGATCTTGTAGTAAATGCTACGTATTATTCCCTTGATGTATTTATATGTTGTATTTGTTCAACCTAGGACCGTGTGACATTACTTAACGTCCGAACAAGATTCGGGTGTTAACACCGTACGCGGAGTTGTGTAATGTCACCTAGAGATGGATATCGAAACCCTATACATTCTCGTGCTTGCATTATCAAGTACGTCATACCACAGGACACCTGACACTGTTCATGAGACAGAATCTTCCTGAGATATTTATGGTGATTCTGTATAGGCTACAGGACTTGTCACTTAGACTTTATATTCATAGCTATCATTATGACTTGCTGCATTAGATATGATCTTGCGTGACATGGACATGAGACATCGTGGACATAAGACGTGTGATTACATTGGGTGGGGAGAGACACACAGGCTACAGGCTGATTTTATATATAAATTTATTATGGTGCCACTACATAGTAAATTACATAGTATAATTACATAGTATATCTGCTACAGGCTCCCCGACACAGAGCTTGTAGTAGTCTCAGCCTAAGTCTAGTGATTCTCTCATTTTGCATATCACATAGCTGGTTACATAGTTTACCCTATTGATTCATTTATTATTGTACTGTATTTATTTTTGGCATGAGATATTCTTGTACCTTGCTATGTCCCCTGAGGACCTGGGTTCGGATTATGTCCCCAGGTTTAGCAGAGGAGATCTACCCTGAGGTGTACGGGACAAGAGCAGTCTTCGGAGCAGTACCAGAACCAGAAGACGAGGTGATCGCTGAGGATTTCTCCTGAGTATCTGGTTATTATACTCAGTTATTTCTATTGTTAGACTCTTATTTCCTGTCTAATGAATTGATGTATCAGACATATCATCGGGTTGTTCCCCGAGATACTTTATTGAGACTTGATGTTGCTTATTATTTCATATTGATTGTATTCATATCTGTGGATGAGATTAGTATATTAGACCCTTTTGTTGTTTTATAGCTTTAGTACACCCTAATGGGTCCATTAAATTGGGTTTGCCCATCGGTGTGTGTTGCTGGCTATTGCCACGTGTCTAGTCCCTCGATATTTTGGGACTGGGGCGTGACATGGTTTTTGTGGTGGCCCATGCAGGTCAACGACTAAATTGCTTTGGTTCCAACTTAGGAATCAAGCAAGCCTGCGACAAAGATAGGATAAGTTATAGGATCTCATCCGCTTGATTGAATCATTCTTGATCTCTGTCACGCCTCAGTCCCAAAATATCGAGGTACTGGACACGTGGCAATGGCCAGCAGTACACACCGATAGACAAACCCAATTTGATGGATCTATCGAGGCGTACTTAAGCTGTAATACAACAATAAGGGTGTAATATACTAAATCTCATCCACAGAAATGAATATAGAATATCAGAATCATAAAGCAAGATCAATCTCAATAAAACATAAACTCGGGAAATAATCCGATAATGAGTCTGATACAATAGTCAAGATACAGAAATAAAGATAACAACAACTACTGAGTATGAATAAAGCATATACTCAGAAGATAGCCTCGGTGATCACTCGTCTACTGGACCTGGTACTGCTCCAGTGCCTGTTGTTGTTCCTACTTCTGCTCCTGCTAATGCTCATGTCCTGTATACCTCGGGGTCGATCTCGTTTGCTAATCCTGGGACATAATCCGAATCCAGGTCCTCAGGGGACATAACAAGGTACAGATAATACAAGCCAAAATAAATGCAGTACAGAAATAAATGAAACAATAGGGTAAAACTATATAACCAGCTAAGTGATATGCAAGTTGAGAGCATCACTAAAACTCAGGCTGAAACTACTACAAGCTCTGTGTCGGGGAGCCGGTAGCAGTGATATCACGTAATGGGTCAAGCTCGGGTTTAGAGTCTTGAGCACCACATTAATAAGGGTTTTATATATATATAATCAGCCTGTAGCCTGTGTGTCTCTCCCCACCTAATGTAATCACACGTCTCATGTCCATGTCACGCGAGATCATATCTAATGCAGCATGTCATAATAAGATCTAATCATATAAAGAATATGTCATAAAACCTGCATCCTATACAGAATCACCATGAATATCTCAAGAAGATTATGTCTCATGAATAGTGTCAAGTGTCATGGGTTATGATGTACTTGATAAGACAAGTACGAGAATGTAAAGGTTCTCGGTATCCATGTCTAGGTGACGTTACACAACTCCGCGTACGGTGTTGACACCCGAATATTATTCAGACGCTAAGTAATATCACACTGTCCTAGGTTAAGCATGTACAACAATATATAAATAAATCAAGAAAATAAGTAACGAAACTGCAATGTTGGCAAGGTACACTTGCCTGGGGTTCTGGCTCTAACTGTAGCTCTGGTCTCAGTGGGATTTGCTGGTACTCCTCCGGTTGCTGAAATAGACATCACCATCAGATTCAGAAAATATTAAATAACTAGAAACGCCTGTCCTTGAGTCCAATTTGGACACAGTGGCAAAAATGATAGTTCCTGGTCAAAGCGGGTTCACAAATGGCCCGCTTCGCACCGAAAAATGTGTCAGCAACAATGGTCTCCAAATTCGTCAAACTTAGTGTCAACAAGTCCAGAACGATGATACGAACCCAACGAAACTTCCAGAATTTGATTCCGATGAGCCGGTCACAAAATCGCCCGTCAAGTGGAGCTACGGGACCCATGATACGCGATTTTGTCAACGTTCTCAGAATCGAACCAAACTTGGGTCACAGGACCAGTGTATTGCCACGAGTCCGATGGCGCAAGTTTTATTTCGATCCGACATGTGTACACAAAGCTACAACGTATTCCAGAACAGGCTGATACGGGGCGTTGTCGGCGGATACGCGTTGATTTCGTTGTGCACGCACATCCAAATCAACTTCTGCGAAATCTCGCTCGTCCTTATCAATGGCGCGCACCTTTCGGTGAAGACCGCACGTGACCAAGTCATCCCGTTTGGTGGGACGTACTCAGTTTCGGAGGAAAATGGGGTATTGTTTTTCCTGTTTTTGGATCACAGTTTACGATCGCCACAGGACACGACACACCGAGCGGGTTGCACGGACATCGAGAGGGTTACGCAGTCTATGCGTCACAACAGAAGGGACAGAAAATGGGGCAACAAGGAGAAAGAAAAGGGTACCTGAACAGGGCTACACAGAATTGGGATTCCTCGTGTCCGTGAGGCGACACGACACACCTAGGTACTGTACAATCTAGGGTTTCGGCTACAGGAGCGTCGGGGCTTCGCCGGAGGCGGCTAGGGCACGGCTTGGTAGAGGCGGAGCGGGCTCTGGTAGGTCGTCGTCGGCGAGGTGGAGTCAGGACGACGCTGGAGCTGCTGTGGCGAGGCTGAGGCTCGGGCAGGGAGACGGCTGAGGTCGGTTGAGCTCTGGTAGGTTCGAGGGTTATCGACGGCTGTTAGGGAGGACACGGTGGCAAGGGGTCTGGGAGTGAGGTAGAGGACGGCTGGGGGTTCGACGGGGACAATGACGAAGCGGGGCTGGGAGCGGCCGGAGCGGGGCTGAGGGTGAGGCACGGCGAGGTGAGGGTTGGCGTCGAGGCGGCCGGGGCTCGACGGGGACGACGGTGGCGGGAAATGGTGGGGCAGAGGGTGAGGCACGGCGAGGTGGGGGTTGGCGTCGAGGCGGCCGGGGCTCGACGGGGACGACGGCGAGGGGAGACGCCTGGGACGACGGTGGCTGGGGGCTCGGGGAGGCGGCTGCGGGTTTCGTCGAGGTCGGGGCGCGGCTCAGGGAGAGGGGCAGAGGACGGCGAGGGGAGACGGCTTCGCCGGAGACGACAGCTGGGGTTCAGAAGGTGGTGGTCGAGGCGGGGGATTAAATAGGGTAGCCGGAACAGTAAAGGGTTTCGGATTAGGGTTTCGATCGGGTTAACGGGTCCGGGTCGGGTTCAATTCGGATCCGACCCGACCCGTTAAGAATTAGGTTCGGTTCGGTTCGGTTCTCCATGGTTCGGTTCGGGTTGGTTGGTTTATTTTGAAATAAACCGGGTTTAATTCTAGGGTTTATTTGGTTTAATTATAACTTAGTTTCTAGGTCTTTAAAAATGCTTCCGGGGTCCAATAAATTCCCGGAAAATTATCCCTATGTCTAGTTTTTCATTTTACACCTAAAAATATTATTTTCATAATATTTTAATATTACTTACATCATTTAAAAAATTATTTAATTACAAAATACCTTAGTTTTAATTTCAGAAAAATTCCAAAAAATTCCAGAAAAATTATAAAAATCCTTTTTAAAAATTTCTGAAAAATCAGGGGGTTTACAATCTCTATATCGAATTTGAAATTCTTGACTTGCAACATGCCTTGATTCCTCTGTGCGCCTATTATAGTTTATTTTGGATGCAGAGTAATGGATTCACGAGCAAACGACGAAACTCCTACAAGAACACCACAAGGTGTTGTAGCCACCTACGGAGAAGATGAAGTGACGCCTTTAAGTAAAGATTCCTCCACTCACCGAAGCAGTCAAGAAAATCAGCAGGCTTCTAGATTTCAGCGAGATGACATTCCAATACCACCGCAGTTTACTCCACCAATGCCCATATTCCCACAAGGGCAGGCTATGGACGGACAGCAGATGTTTCAAATAATCTACGTAATGATGCAAGCTCAACAGCAGATTCAATAAGAGGCTTAGCGAAATAGTATAGTGATCGCACTGGAGCAGGCGAATCTACCAACACGATGGCCAACGACGGGCTCTACCACCGATTTTTGCCAGCTGAAGCCCTACACCTTTTCTGGCAAGGAGGAGCCCACTGAAATTCACGAGTGGCTCACAAACACTTAACATCAACTAGAGGCAGCTGAGCTTCCAAGATTGCGTTGGATGACCGTCGTCCGGATGCAGTTGACGGGCAATGCACATCACTGGTGGTTAATTGAGGAGACACGGCTCAGACCAGACCGAATCACTTGGGAAGAGTTCTCTAGACTCTTTCAGGAGATGTAGATTCCAGCTATTGCTCGATCAGAATATTGGGACAAGTTCAATTGCATTACTCAAGACAATATGACAGTGGAAGAATATAACACATAGTTTATTCGTCTGAGTCGCTTCACCCCTACCTTGATTCCAACAGAAGAAGAGAAGGCTGAGAAGTTCTTCGACGGACTATACTTTGAGTTACAGAGACAGATTGGCTCTGTGGCACCTACTTCTTACTCGGACGTCCTTGTTGCAGCACGACGCATGGAGCGCATCACCAGGAGAGAGTCCAGCCTAAAGCAGCCTTTCACATCAGCACCAGCCAGAGCACCACAGGAAGAAGCTGCAAAGAGATCTCACCTACACCAGCCACCCAGAACATCTCTGCAGATACTGCCTACATGTCAATATTATGACAAGCAAGGCCATTATGAGAGCGAGTGTAGACGCAAGTTAGGATTATGCTTGATTTGCGGATCCAACCAACATTTAGCCAAGGATTGTCCTGAGCATCGAGAGGGAGCATTAATGTTAAACCAACAAGCTTTACCAGCAGCAAGGCCAGTTTATCCAACATTGGGAGCACCATAGACGGGATTTGGAGGAGTCAGAACACCAGCCCTAGGAGGGTATCAGCCGAGGCCACCCTTGGTACCACAAGCAGCACTCTTCCAGCAGGCTCAGCAGCAGCAGAGGAATCCACTACAAGGACGCGGACAAGCTTTTGCGATGACCTTGGAAGACGCACAGACTAGTGGAGTAGCAAATGCGCGTAAGATTTAAGTTATTCATAGATGTCTATTTCTAGTATTGCTTAGCACGTGCCTGTTATTTCATAACATTAGCCTTAAAAACTAGTATTTTGAACTTATTAATAATTGATAACCTAGTTTTTCTAAAAACTGTAGTTTTCTTTGCTCTAACCAGATTTTTTCACTCTTGAATTACATATCTCTCATTGTCTAAGGAAATATTTTTATTCTTTCCCTATGTATTCTGCTTAACCCCCACATTTTCTCGATTTTGATTCTTTATCCCGTGTGTCGTACTACAAACATATTTTTGCAACCGTGTCATCTCTTCTGACCGGTTATATTTTGTTATTCTTTGATTGCAAGGACGCAATCCTCTTAAGGGGGGTAGATTGTGACCCCCCAGATTTTTTAGGATTTTAAAAATAAATTTTCGCAATTTTTCTGAAATTTTCTGTAATTTTTCAGGAATTAAAATAAATGTTCTTCTGAATTAAATATTTTTTAAGTATTAAAATATTATGAAAATAATATTTTTGGGTATAAAATAAAATAATAGACATAGGGTAATTTTTCTGAAATTTATTGGACCCCGGAACTATTTTTAAAGACCTAAAAACTATATTTTTAATTAAACCAAATTGAACCGGTTTAAAATACCCTAATTAAACCAACCCACCCTGAACCGAATCGTAAACCGGACCCAAACCCCTAACGGGTCGGGTCGGGTCTGAACCCAACCCGAAACCCGAAACCCGAACCCATCTTTCTTCAGTAAATAAAGAAATCCCAACCGTCGCGACCCGTAGGCGACCCCTCGGTTCGACTTCCCCAACGCCTCCACGGACGTTCCGCCTCCCCGCCCACATGCCTCCCCGCAACAATCGGCGGCCCATCTTCTCCCCGGCCTATTTAAATCCCCCACCACCGTCCACCAATCCACAGCCACCACCGCCCCTCTCCGAGCAACCCAGCCCTCCGGCGAACCCCGATCTCCACCGACGCCTCCTCCAGCCGTGACTTCGACGAACTTCGTAGCCCACAGCCACCTCCGCCAACACCACAGCCCCCTCGACGAACCCCGCAGCCCACGGCCACCGCCTCTCCGCCATCACTCGACTCCGGCACCCCAATCTCCGCCACCCCGAGCAGATCTCTGCTGCAGCTTCCCGACGATGACTCCAGCAACCCTGAAGACCAGCAGCCGCCACGGACCCCTCCCCCAGCAGCTGAGCAGCGCCGCCGCAGGCCGATCTCCGTCGCGGCTTTCCATGTTTGCGACTTATAGTCGATACCGACGTCCTGTTCCCGTAAGTATTTCTCTCTCCTCTTCGCCTCATTTTTCGTTCTGTCAGCTGTGGCGCATAAATTGCGTGACCCTCTCGAACCCCGTACAACTCGTTTGGGGTATTGCGTCCTGTGTCGATCGCAAACTGCGACACAAAATCAGGAAAAATATCCCCCTTTTATGAAAATTCAAAAAATGTCCCGAACTCTCCGGTTCCCGACTATTTTGCGTGCAACCTATTAATTATTTCTAAAATCCACCTGAACAATTATTTAGACTGTATGACCAAGTTTTTAACCCAGTATTTAGTTTTATTTATCGTGCTGTAATTTGTAATTAATTTGAGGGTAAAAATGACCAAAATATTGATTATTTAAAAACCCTAATTTTCTCGAACTGGGTGCGCCCCACAAAACGAGGCGACTTGGTGGTGTACAAACTTTACCGAAAGGTATGCACCGTTAATACGGACGTGTGGGATTTCGCAAAAGTTGATTTGGATGTGCGTGCATACCGGAATCAACGCGTATCTGTTGACAACACCCCGTATCGATCCTGTTTTGAAGATCATAGTAACTTCGTGTACGCTCATTGTTTCAAAAATAAACTTGCGCCATCGGACTCGTAGCAATACGCTTGTCCTATGACCCAAGTTTGGTTCGATTCTGAGAACGTTGACAAAATCCCGTATCGTGGGTCCCACGGCTCCACTTGACGGGCAATTTTGTGATCGGCTCATCGGAATCCAGTTCTGGACATTCTGTGGGGTTCGTATCGTCATTCTGGACTTGTAGACACTAAGTTTGACGAATTTGGAGAACATTGTCTCTAGCACATTTTTTGGTGCGAAGTAGGCCACATGTGGACCCCGCTTTGACCAGAAACTGTCACTTTTGCCCCTGTGTCCAAATTGAACTTATGGACTGGCAATTCTAGCTATTTAATATCTTCTGAACCTGATGGTAACGTTTATTTCAGCAACCGGAGGAGTACCTGGAGATCCTGCTGATACCAAAGCAGTAGTTGGAGTCCGAACCACAGGCAAGTGTACCTTACCAATCTTGCAGTACATGCTACATATTATTCCCTTGATGTATTTATATGTTGTATTTGTTCAACCTAGGACTGTGTGACATTACTTAACATCCGAACAAGATTTGGGTGTCAACACCGTACGCAGAGTTGTGTAACGTCACCTAGAGATGGATATCGAAACCCTATACATTCTCGTGCTTGCATTATCAAGTACGTCATACCACAGGACACCTGACACTGTTCATGAGACAGAAACTTCCTGAGATATTCATGGTGATTCTGTATAGGTTACAGGACTTGTGACTTAGACTTTATATTCATAGCTATCATTATGACTTGCTGCATTAGATATGATCTTGCGTGACATGGACATGAGACATCGTGGACATGAGACGTGTGATTATATTGGGTGGAGAGAGACACACAGGCTACAAGCTGATTTTATATATATATTTATTATGGTGCCACTACATAGTAAATTATATAGTATATCTGCTACATGCTCCCCGATACAGAGCTTGTAGTAGTCTCAGCCGAAGTCTATTGATGCTCTCATTTTGTATATCACATAGCTGGTTACATAGTTTACCCTATTGATTCATTTAATATTGTACTGCATTTATTTTTGGCATAAGATATTCTTGTACCTTGCTATGTCCCCTGAGGACCTGGATCCGGATTATGTCCCCAGGTTTAGCAGAGGAGATCTACCCTGAGGTGTACGGGACAGGAGCAGTCTTCGAAGTAGTACTAGAACCAGAAGATGAGGTGATCGCCGAGGATTTCTTCTGAGTATCTGGTTTTTATACTCAGTTATTTCTATTGTTAGACTTTTATTTCCTGTCTAATGAATTGATGTATCAGACATATCATCGGGTTGTTCTCCGAGATACTTTATTGAGACTTGATGTTACTTATTATTTCATATTGATTGTATTCATTTCTGTGGATGAGATTAGTATATTAGACCCTTCTGTTGTTTTACAGCTTTAGTACACCCTGATTGGTCCATTAAATTGGGTTTGCCCATCGGTGTGTGCCGCTGGCCATTGCCATGTGTCTAGTCCCTCGATATTTTGGGACTGGGGCGTGACAGAGGCCATGTCAGCGAGCAGCAAAAAAAAGGAAGAGGAGAAGATAGAGAAAATAGAGAGTTTCTTTCTCTCTCATCAGGACCCCTATATAGGTGGGGATATGCGTCTGGGGATAATGCGGCGGCGGTTCGAATCCCAACGCCTAGATCCACGATAACGGTGACTTCTCATTGGTTGAGCCGCTTTATCTTCTATGAACCATCACCTTGGACTCCGTGTCAACTGACAGCACAGAATATCAAGAGATCTCCTCGGGGATAAAATAAAATCCACAGATTTAATGACTTGACAGCCTGGCAGAATGTGCTATGCGGCATGTCTCTACTATGCGGCCAAAAGGGCTCGATCATGTTTCTCATTCAAAGTATTCTAAACTCGTTATTTTAAAAATTTTGAAGGGGGTCTTGTAGAAGCATAAAAATACTACAGGCCATATAGAGCTCATGCCGCATAAAATATAATAGATACGGCCAGACGAAAGCTGCATAATAGCCTCCATGCGGCCAGACCAACCAAGTTGCAAGAGGCCGGATAAAGGATCCTTGACACGCTCTCCAACGCTTGACAAAAAGGCCTAACGGCCTCGAGATTCATAAGAAGGCGACAGACAAAAAGATAAAGTGTCACATCCAATAATTAATGACCTCGTCAGATGAGCCTTGCCACGTGTTTCTCCTATGCGGCTTCAATATTATGTTGCCTCGATGATATACGGCCTCAATCAGATGAAAGCTCATATGCAGCCAGGACATATATACGGCCAGAGCACACATGCGACCTCGACTCTATGCATCATCGTCCTCATGAAGCCAAAGTGTCCATCAGACCAAAGGCGTACGAGAGAACATATGCGGCCTCGCCAACATGCGGCAAGAGTGTCCATTCGACCAAGGCCAAAACAAGAGCATGTATGTGGCTACAAGACCCATATGGCTTCACCATTATACGGCCTAGTTGTTATGCAGCCTCCATCTCAAAAGATCTTCCTGTTACAACTGCAGAGATCTTCGTATAGTTGGTGCTGACTACGTGTCCAGCTGACCAAGTCACGCCCACAACAGGTTGATAACAACCCCGAGATTGCATCAACAATATATCTGAACCGAACTCATGTTGCAGCTTCCCCGTAACCTGCGGCCACAGTTACAACCGCATGTTGTTGAAGTAGCCTATGAGGCCACCAAGCAGAAACATATGCGGTATCCATAGCACGTCCATAAAACGGCTATAAATAGTAAGGTACCACACACATACAAAGCACCCGGCTGGCTATTGGCAAACCTACACTCAATCAAGAGAGAAGAGCTTCTGCATCGGATCGTCTATGGAGTAAAGAGAGTTGCTACACTCCTAATCCTCCATCGTCACCCCTAGAAAATAAATTTGTACTTAGATTGTCTTCTAGGACTTCTCTGTACTTTCTTTAGTTTGTTAATCAAATCAAGTTCTTTTAGTTCTCCTTTTGATTTAATGGCAAACAGTGTTTAATTTCTCTTTGAGTGCTACAAGCTCTCTCTTTAAATATATGTTTATAAAATAAGCGTGAGCATGCCTTGTACAAGTGCAACCTCAGGCTTGTATGACATCACGCCCAACGAGGACGTTAGGCTCAACAGAACCGGGGTATGGAAAGCCCAAGCGAGAACGTTCGGTTATGCTAAACCGGGGCGTGATAGATTGGTATCAGACCACAATTTTACTTCCTTGAAATTCTTGGTTTTAAGTTTTTAAAAACGACACAAGTTTATGTAGGACCGTAAGGCAACTCTAGAGAGGGTGAATAGAATGTAGCGGAATAGTCTATCAAATTAAAAATAATGCAGAGTAAAGGCTACTACCAACTAATAACAATAAATAAAGTAGAACAGTAAAGTTGAGAGAGATCAAACACAAACACTACGATGTATACTGGTTTACCTCTGAGAGGACTAATCCAGTCCCGAGAACTTTTGCTCGAATGTCTACCTCTTTCGCTTAGGCAAAATGTGCTCCGGATGTAATATAGCATTAAAAATATGTACAAGATGCACAAGCCTGTCCCTACTGAATCATCTTGAGGTCATCCAACCCTGATAAATGTAAGTTTAGTAGAAAAGTGTCTCGGTGCATAAGTTAATGCTAACGAAGTAATTCTGTCACAAAGGTGAACAAGAGATTTACGTGTTTGGTAACTTTTTGTGGTAAGGAAATGTAAAATTTGAGGGAAAAGAAAATGGAGAGGAGTAAAAAATATAAAAAAAATCTCTTGTTTGGATGAACAAAAGGTAGGAGATGGAAAAGTTTTAAAATAATTTTTTAGTTGTTTGTAGATAGAGATATAATTACTATTTAGTTCTCTCTCTCTCTCTCTCTCTCTCTCTCTCTCTCTCACATTTGGGGGGAAAAAATTGTGATATCCACCTAGTATTTTTCCTCAATTTTTTTTTCCCAATTTTTCCTCCCCCCTTCTCTAACACCGTCATTTTTTTCATTTTTTTTCTTCCATTTTCTTATTTCCCAAACAGTATCTATATTGATATGGACATAAAAAAATGGTGACCAACATAGATGACTAATATGGTATCTATTTAAAAAGAGAGAGATTTTGATTTTGTATTTAATTTTTGTCTTATTGCATGTAAAAAAATGCACATTTTGCTTGACCTGGACCTAATTATATTAGTGCTCAAGAGAATGATAGGTAAATGTCAGCAGACTTATCACAAGCAAAGTATAAAGCTCCAAAATGATTTTACAGTTGGCATAGAGAGAGTTGATGGGGACAATCTAAAGCCAGTTTTAATCCCTTTTTTTTAAGGATATTTTAGCAAAAAAATTTATTACAAATATAAAAACTAGTATATATTTTTTCTCATTTAAAAAAATAGCAAATATTTTTATTATGTGTAAAATAATTAAAATTTCGATACAAACATTTACTAAATTTTTATATAAGTTTGAATATATACTAGTTTTTATATTTATAATTATGATATTTGTTAAAATATTATTTTCTTTATGTTAGAAAGAAGCTCATCGTATGTTTTCCCTTCTACCACATATGATTAGATTCTTGTATGCTCATGCATTTCACATCTTCTTCCTATTTGTGACTATAAAGAATGAAAGGAGAGCAAGGACGCTCGTGTTAGAGCATTGTTAGTAGACGGTACCTTAATATAATTTGGGGTTCAAAATTTTAATAAAAAAAGTTAAATGTAGAATATGTTGTATTTGTATCAGAATAGTAGTAGAAAAGTGAGTTTCGGTCTCAAAATTTGTGTGGTCAAAAATTAATGTAAAAAAAAAAAATGTAAAATCTAGCATCTAGAAAGTTAGACTTCAAATTGGAAGTTACTATTCTGCAAAATATATTCCTACAATCTAGAATCTAGAAATTGGGAGGCCCAACCTATAACTCACATGGGTGAGATAAGACCCAAAATCTAAAAATTGAAATTAAGAATAAAACTTACTATTCTACAAAATGAGCTTCTATATTTTAAATCTAGAATGTAGGATGAGACTTACTAATGATGTTCTTACCAACACGAAGCTTTAGATTCCATTCAGACCTAATTGGACTGGGAGAGTTCTTACCAATGGAACTTTTCCCTTGTTAGAGCATCATGAGTAAGGCTCGTCCCTGTCCCAATTTTTAGATTCAGATTTAAAAGCTCATTTGGTTGAATAGTAAGCTCATTTCCTAGTTCTAATTTCTAAATTTAGATTTCATCCCACCCATAGGACTTAAGGTTTGGGCCTTCCAATTTCTAGATTCTAGGTTGTAGTAATTTATTTTGTAGAATAGTAAGTCCTAATTTGAAACTCCAATTTCTATATTCTAGATTTTATATTATTTTTTTCTCATATTAATTTTTTACCACATAATGTTTGAGGTCAGAGCTCACTTTATTATTTTTTACTATTTTTATACAAATTCAACACATTCTACATTTATCTTTTTTTTTTTAAATAGACCTCACAAGTTGCATTCAAGAATTTCAACTACTAATTATGCTCTTAGTCGATCGACCGATCAATGATTCAACTCTTTACACCCAAACATCATGTACACAAAACCAGGATGGGATTAAATGAGAAGGACCAAACCGAGATAGTTAAAAGAAGTATTTGGTATTTTTCTATGCCAAAAAACTTGTTTTATAGAATTAAATAGATAGTTAAAAGAACTTTTGCAAATAAAAAAAAAAAAAAAACCATTTTCTACCTGAGCATCCACCATTCAGCCGCTCAATAATCCACCGTTGGATCCTGTGGACAATTAATCCTGGCCACAGGTTTCATTAGCCACCTTTGAGCCGACCTAAAGCTTGCACCTGCTCCTCCTAGCTAACCCTTCCTGTGTCCAGCTTGTGTCCTAACTGTGTCTAACGTTCTAATCGTATCCAAACAACCACCAACCCCTTCTTCTCTTCTTTCCCTCTCTCATGAGTATAATTCGACCGTCCTCGACAATGCAGCACTTCGTGGGAGCACCAATACGAATGTGCGACCATGACACAACACCTAAGTATAAATGATTCTGCAACTACGCGTGCTCGTTGCAGCAAATTTTACCCTCCAAATCATGATCCAACTTCATCATTATGATCATGGCATGGCATGTCCTTCTTCAACCATAGAGAATTTGGGATGACCACCATGATGTTTGGCTCTTGAAATTTGAATTGCAGTTAGATGTGTCCAACGATCCTCCATTTTTTTTTTTTTTTTTTTGTTTTGTTTGTTTAGATGTCCGACGTAATATTTGAAACTTTGTACAAGCTGTGTTGTATGTCTTTTGAGTCCATTGTCCTATGATTTTTAAAAGTCGTTTCTTCATGCCACAAACTATCGTCAAAATCTTCATACTTCTGTCTGCATTAACATAGATGGTTGGATCTTTACTTTTGTGCAATTTTTATCAATATTGTCTTGGTTGATGAAAATAAGAAAGAATTATCTTATAAACTAGAATCATCAAGAAAAACTATATAACTAGTTAGTTGATTATAGTGTAGAATGGTTAACTTCAGAATAAGGTATATAGATATATTGAACAAGTTATAAAAGGAAAGTAGTAGCGGTTCGTATTGGCTTTGAAAATGAATGATATGTCCATATGTGCTTCTCTGTGTGCCAATCATTTCTCAAAAATGCTATTTGTTTCCAAAAAAAATTGGATGGTACCATCTTCCATTATATGACATATGATATGACAGCTGGCATGACAAAATTTAACATTAAAATTAACATCAAAAAAAAATTGGATGATTAATTTTTTGTGCTTAAAATGTGTCATGTCAGCTGCTATAATTTTGGGAGACAAATAGCATAATTGATCATTCCTTGGACTTGTTCAATATTCACATAAAAATCAGCATATGCTTTAACATTAAAATTAAAATAAACATTAACATTAGCATTAAAAAAATTGACGATTAATTTTCTGGATTAAAATTTGACACGTCAGTTGTCATGTCAGATGCCACATAATAGAATATGATATCATGAAAAAAAATTGGATGACAAATAGCAGAATTGACGAAGAAATTGGCTTTGAAAGTTTGCAGATCTAGCTAGAAATACCACACACGTGTATAGTTTAGTGACTAATTTTAGCGTCGCACAAGTGTCTGAAGCAAAAATATGAGCCTTAGAGTACAGTGCGACAATTAGTGACGACTATGCATATGCCTAAGCTAAATACTGGCTCTTCCTTAAGTACTGTCACTAATTGTATCTCTCTTCCTCGCTAGCTATAGGCGTTACTCTCGTTAACACCCATATATCCTTCTGTAAATAGGAACTTACTATTCGTTAAGTACGTTCAACATGTTATTGTCAAGAATATGCATATCGTTATCGCTGGGGCTACATAGATTAATTGTGAATTGCTGACAATAGTAACTGGGATTATTGGCTGCTGGCCGTGTAAACGTGCTTAATTTATAGGTACAGAAAGCCATGCAGTACCAACCAATCAAATTTATTGTCACAAGCATGAATATATCAAAGTAATAATTGATACTTGGACAGCCATAGGTACCACCAAAAGAGAAAAAGAGGAGCAAATGCATTTCCGTCCGTACATATGGATGCTGGTGTTGCGTGTTAATATACAATTAGCAATCAACATCACGAAATCACATCATAGTGATGCAACGATTTTATAGCCGAGATCGAGGGAATAGGATTCCTCGTTGTCTTACTGCTCACCTAACCTGATGTCTCTGCCTTGAGATTGTTTCTCGTAGCTTTAATTATTTGATGGTTATACATGTCATTTTTTACTTACTTTTGCTCATTGTTTAATGTTGCAAGTTTGTGTTAAAATAATTAATAATGATATCGTGGTATCTGTCAACAGTCAACTGTAATTTTTTTAGTTGATGTTTTTTTTTTAGTTTGAAACTTTTTTTTTTAAAGCACCCAAAGGTCAATGTAGAAAAATGAAAAATATTTTCATGCGCTTCAGTTTACAGTCAACAAATAAGCAAGAGACGCATAACAGGGGTGGACGCATAACACCCTACGCGCCCTTTGACGCATCGTCCCTACATTCACATCAGAGCATTTATAACTCTGACAAAACAAACAGTCATCCTGACCGCCTCGAATCCTGCACCAAGGATTGGAATCCGGGCTGACGGCTTCGTCATAATTACTTTTGGCTATACAGCTGTTCAAACGCAACGAATGCAGAAGATGACAAAAATTCATGTGTCTCTGGCCCAATGCGTCCCAGACTCCATGCGTTCCTTGCGTCTCTGGCCCAATGCGTCACAGACTTAATGCGTTCCACGTGTCTCTGGCCCAATGCTTTCTAGACTCCATGCATTCCATGCATCTCTGGCCCAATGCGTCCCAGACTACATGCGGTCCATGCGTCTTTGGCCTAATGTTTTCCAACTAACAAGTTTTTTTCCGTTACAACTTAAGAGATCTTCGTGCAGTTGATGCAGGATACGCGTCCAAACGACCAAGTCACGCATACAACGGGCTGAAACGACCCCGAGATCTCATCAACAGTAAATCCTAACCAAGATCACATGGCAGCTTCACCGTGACATGCGGCCACAGTTACAACCGCATTCTGCTGAAAGAGTCCTATGCGATCATCAAACAGGAGCGCATGCGGCATCCATAGCATGCAGCCACAGAACAACTATAAATAACAAGGTACTACCCCCATGCAAAAGGCTGGCTGACTATCTGCGAATCTACACTCAAGGGAGAGAGAAGAGCTGTGGCATCGGATCGTCCACAGAGTAAAGAGAGTTGCTACACTCCTAACCCTCCATTGTCACCCCCCAGAAAAATTTGTACTTAGATTATCTTCTAAGACCCTTCTTTGTACTTTTTTAGTTTGTTAATCAAATCAAGTTCTCCCAGTTCTCGTTTTGATTTAAATAGAAAACACGGTGGCGACTCTGTGGGGGAGATCCTTCTCCACTGTTGAGAAGTCTGTGACACAATACGATGCGGCCAAGTTCGGATCGACGCAAAAGATGCTGGTGGTCCACTTCGACCAGCAAGCGTTCGAGGACATGCTCTCCGATAAAAGTGCTAATCCTTCGCTAAGGATAGCCAAGCCCAACAAGACCCGCAGAACGTGGGTGGCCAAGGCCGCTGTGCCCCACCCAGCTGCGGAGTAGACGCTTCCAACCTCTCACTCTGTTTCCAATGACGGTCGTCGGACGAATACCAAGAACGTCCACGTCTATACTGCAGCCCAAGCTGACGCAGAAACTATCCAGCACCCAGACTCTGGCAGAGAAAAATACTAAGATTTGCAAGACGTTCTAGTGCTGAGACAGCTTCTATGCAGCCAAGGAGTAGGCCGCATAAGACTGTTCATGCGGCATCAACTCACAGCCGTAGACAGTAGGTCGTATGCGGCCCTAATAGCAACATAACATTTATTTTTTACCGTATCTCATGCGGCGCAGATCCTATGCGACCCACTGAGAATAATGAAAACCCAAAACTGGACTCTTCATACTACGCGCCTGCGGTAGCTAAGATAAAGAAGTCCAGGGAAGTGTGAGCCTGTCAAGCTCAAGCAACTACTCAAACGATCGACAGCCAACGGGCATCGCTAATTATTATGCGAGCCTCTGATGGACAGTTGTACAGGACTGACCCATGCGTCCAACCCACAGGGACCAATTGACAGGGCCAGTCTCAAAATTCTTTCACAGGTACCTCGGGACAAGTTCGTGTACGAACCCTAGGCCAGGGAGCAAATACAGCACATACACATCCGTGTGCCCAGGATACCCAAACTTACAAAGAGGATGCAAAGGTAAAACACCCTTCGCATGATTTGCGTGATGTGAATGCAAAGGTAAAACTTTCAGCCCCTGGGGGTAATTCTTTCTTAGAACCCCTTGGGGTGGTCCAAGATAGGGGTAGTGTCCCCTTGGACGTACGTGACAACTCGGCATTCCGAGGAGACAACGATTCCCAAGGGACGGACTCCGAGGTCCCGGAAGGTATCTACTCCCACCAAGATGACACAATCTTCTACGCTGGGCGTAGTATCCCCTCTGAATTCGAGGAAGACACAACGGCTCCCGCCCTTCCTGAAGACTACTCACTACAAGGGTATAATACAGGGAGCACGGCATCCACTACCCCCTTTGTTTCTTCCCATATAAGGACGGTATTCATGGCCGAAGATAACCATGAAGGCCCCAGTAACCGACACTGCCTCGAGATGCTCGAAGCCATGATGCATACAATGAATGCATCAATGCAAGCTTTCCCAGACAATGCTGGAAATCAAGGCAAACATGGATTCCCAGCCGGCAAAGGCCTCTCGGCAAGCAAACCTAGACCCCGGGACTAACGGGGATTCAAATACAACCGCTCCTCCCGCGGGTGGTGATCCCCTCCTACCTGGCTCATCGGCGCCTTCGGCAGGAGATAAAGCTAAGAAAGCAAGGAGGGAGGTCCGAGAACTTCGGGCTCGCCTAGACTCCATGAGCAATCGGGACTCACTCCATGATCTCGGGGTGCGACAACCTTACCAGGTAGAGTGGAAGGATATACCATATCCGCCCAAGTACAATCCCTTCAACATAAACATGTTTGACGTGAAGTCCTCCCCTCGCCGCTTCATGAGCTACTTCGAGATCACCACAGAACACTTATCCCGCAGCGATGTTATCCTTACCAGGCTCTTCGTCGTGTTATTGGCGGAGGTAGCTTTTGTCACACCCCAGTCCCATAATACCGAGGGACCAGATACGTGGCAATGGCCAGCAGCACGCACCGATGGACAAACCCAATTTAATGGATCCATCAGGGCATACTTAAGCTGTAAAATAAAGTCTACGACAATCAAGGCATAACTAATCTCATCCACACAAGACATAAAATATGATCCACAGAATATAAGGAATGTAAATCATCAGCTAGTCTCAACAAAGTATTTCGGAGAACAACCCGATAAATATCTGATACAAGGGTTCAACAGACCAAAATATAAATAACTGAATAAAGTAAATACTGAGCATGAAACATAGATGCTCAGGAAAAGTCTTCAGCTAACACCTCGTCCTCGGGTGTCGGTACAGCTCCTGGATTAGCTCATGCTGCGGTCCCGTATACCTCGGGATATATCTCGTCTGCAAATCCTGGGGACATAATCCATATCCAGGTCCTCAGGGGACATAGCAAGGTACAAGAAAGCTCATGCCAAAGTAAATACAGTGCAGCAAATAATAAAATAAATAGGATAAGTATGTAACCATCTGTGTGAAATGCAAGAGAGTGCATCAATAGTACTCAGGCTGAAACAACTACAAGCTCTGTGTCGGGGAGCCGGTAGCAGTGATATCATGAAGTGGTCTAGCTCAGCGGGAGACTGAGAAGCCGGCATAATATAGTCAACTTGTAGCCTGTGTGTCTCTCCAGCAATAAATGGAATAATAGGGGAGCACTAAATAACCAGCTAAGTGATATGCAAGATGAGAGCAGCACTAGAACTCAGACTGAAGCCACTACAAGCTCTGTGTCGGGGAGTCGGTAGCAGCAGTAATAATGGGTAATGGGCCAAGCTCGGGCTTCAGAGTCTTGTGCCTCACAATAATAGGGGTTTATATATATGATCAGCCTGTAGCCTGTGTGTCTCTCCCCATCCAATGTAACCATACGTCTCATGTCCATAACATCTCATGTACATGTCACGCACGATCATAGCTAATGCAACAAGTCATAATGTATCTAAGAATATAGTATCTCTGTAAGTCCTGTATCCTATACAGAATCACCATGAATATCTCAGGAAGATCCTGTCTTATGAATAGTGTCAAGTGTCCTGGGTCATAGTATACTCGGTAAGACAAGTACGAGAATATAAAGTGTCACGAATGTTCATCTCTAGATGACAATACACAACGCCGCGTACGGTGTTGGCACCCGACTATTAATTGGACGCTAAGTACGTCAAACGGTCCTAGGTTAAGCATGTACAGCAATATAAATGAAGCAAAGAAAATATATAACAATACTGCAGAGTTTGGCAAGGTACACTTGTCTGGTGCTTGAATACCAACAACTGTCCCTGTATCAGTGGATCCTGTAAGTACTCCTCCAAAAGCTGTAATAAATATTACCAACAGTCTCAAAAGATATCAAATAGCTAGAAACGCCTGTCCTTAAGTCCAATTTGGACACAGGGGCAAAAATGATATTTCAGGGTCAAAGCGGGGTCCACATGTGGGCCACTTTGCACCAAAAAATGTGTCAGGGTCAAAGGTCTCTAAATTCCTCAAACTCAGTTTCTACAAGTCAGGAACGATGATACGAACCCAACGGAACTTCCAGAATTGGATTCCGATGAGCCGATCACAAAGTCGCCCGTCAAGTGGAGCTTGTGGGGCCCACGATACGCGATTTTGTCAACGTTCTCAGAATTGAACCAAACTTGGGTCACAGGACCAGCGTATTGCTACGAGTCCGATAGCGCAAGTTTCGTCTCGATCCGACGTGTGTACACAAAGTTACAGCGTGTTCCAGAATGAACGGATACGGGGCGTTGTCGGCGGATACGCGTTGATTCCGGTCTGATCAGATTGGTGCTCCAATATGGCAGATCCCAGAATATACTCCTCTTCATCCAGTTATGGGTGTGACCAAATCCGTCACACTTGTACCCCTTAGCAGGCTCTTCGATAGCACTTGGTAAATATTTTACCTCTTTCCATATCGTATATCCGGGCCACATTGGCGGTGGATTGGCCTTCTCCACAACTCCCGTATGAAAAGTATTCTGGTTCCTCCGGTACGGATGATCCTTTGGCAGAAATTGTCGATGACAATCCAAGAAGCACGATTTGCCTCTGTGTTTCAAACGGAAAGCCTTAGTACGGTCCATGCAATACGGACATGAGAGACGACCATTGATGCTTAACTGTATTCAAATTTGAAGTTCCACAATCAACTTCAAGTTCCACAATCAACTTCTTTCCCTGGACTTAACTGTATTCAAATTTGAACACAACACCCACTGAACTATACCAAAACAGCAACCCGATTCCCCCACATTGATGCTTACTGCAGTTCTTCCTACGGTGGACTATCTGACTACCTCTCCCCCCATAACACTATGAACTGTACTATAAGTGTGCAGTCAATATACTACAGATAGTGTGCCATACTACATAACTGCAGCTGCCCCCAACCACACTCCTAGCTCACTGACTTACCTTAGCATGCTCCAATGCACATTGGGTTGATGTGCCTCAAGTCTCCCCCTGCTCACTGCTAGTAAGCAGTGCTCACTGCTGTTGTTACCTCAACTTGCCATGCTTACATGTGTATCTCAAACTATGTGCTTGTGGATAATCAAACCCGAGCCCCTCACATATTCACCATTGCACATCTAAAATCCAACTTGAGTCACGCTCACTGATACACTTGTATTAGTATACAGCACCTCCTCACTCATTTGTTGCTAACATAGGACACCACTATGATACCCTCAACTTTGATATACCCTCCCTGCATACTTCAATAACACTCTCACACACACTCTAACTAATATAAAAGTATCAATACCAACCACACAAATAACACTAATAATACAGACACTATATGCACTGGCATTTGGTGCCAATAGTTACTGCTCCTGTTTCTTTCTCGACGTTTAGTGCACATACATTTTAGTGTGCATGTGTGTGTCGAGTGTAGTGTCAGGGTGTGATCGTAGGGGATAGGTAGGTGTTAGGAATCAATCCTGATCAAAAACTCTAACCCTAACCTTAACCCCAGGTCAAAAAACTTAACCCTAGGTCCTGATCAGTGTTAGTGTCTGTGTGTGTGTGTGTGTCATGTCTGTGTCAATGTCACATGTGTGTCCTGTGAGAGAGAGAGAGAGAGAGAGAGAGAAAGTTAGGGTTTGCCTGGAGCTCGAGGGGGAGGAGGGGAAATCCGGAGTAGCCGCTGTGGAGAGCCGGTCGCCGGAGCGGGGGGGGGGGGCGGAGGAAATTTTTGGGTTTTTGAAATCAAAATATTTTTGACAGATGGAGAAAAATAAAACTGAGCCCTAATTAACTAAATTTTAGAGACGTCAAATAAAAACGTCGCTAAATTAGACATATTAGCGACGTTTAGCGACCTTAATTGAACTTATAGCAACTAATCTTTTAAAATCTTAATAAAAGACGCTAATGTCGGTAAATGTCGCCATTTAGCGATGTTTTTACATAGAGTCGCTAATTTATATATTATTAGCGATGTTTCCTTTGACGTCGCTAAAATACGTCGCTAATCCCGCTTTTCTAGTAGTGCCCTGACGATGTAATCCCACCAGAAAAGATACCTTACTTTCTCAATAAAGGGCTATCTTTGAACTATTCAAAGCATATGCATATAAGTACACTCTACTCCCTAGAGCACGGTCTGGGCCTTCATCTGTACACACAAGTGACCACTACCTGCACTGTGCACCGGCTTCGCTAGTCAGGATTCTTATTTCTTAGTTCCACCCAGGAAGAAGGAAGATAAGATCATCATCTTCGGCAGAGTGGAATGCTCCCGATCCTTCATCCCAAAAGAAGAAAAACCAGAATCTAATGTAGGCAGAATGCCATGCTACTGGTACAGTTCACAAGCCCTACATCTTATCCAAAAGATGGGATACAACCTGAAGATCACTGAGGGATTGAACTATGGCAAAGGCTGAATGTCGCCTTTACGGCTTTCCTCCCCTGCAGGCAAGCCCAAAAATTACTATCATAAGACTAAGCACGGCTTAGGATATGTAACACCTCCTACAACCCCTAAGGCTCAGATAAAGAAGATAAAGAGTTCTCACATTCTTTTGAATCTTTAGCCTAGGACTCCGACGTCAACATCGGGGACGTGCTCAGACAAACAGTGTCCTCCAACATGGTGTTTGCTGACCTTGAGGAAGACAACGAGGATCCACCCAAGCTCTTCGAGATGGAACCTTGGGCCCAACACCTGGGTTCACAATGGGAGATACGATTTGAGCAGCGAGAACCTACTACTAAGGATGAAGTTGTACAAGTCGAGCTAGGTGACGAGACCTTCCCAAAGCCTATCTTTGTCAGCAAAAGTTTGTCCAACAAAGACCGAAAATCTATATTACAACTTGTCAGGGAATACATCGATATCTTTGCTTGGATTTACAAAGACAAGCCAGGACTGGATCCCCAAATCACGGTCCACAAACTCAATATTCGACCATACGCCAAACCAGTCAAGCAATAGCAACAATGATTCTGGCCAGACGTGATAGATTCCATCGAAGCTGAAGTCAACAAGCTGATAGCTAGTAGCTTCATCCGCGAGGAACAATACCCCGACTAGGTATCCAATATTGTGCATGTCTTTAAGAAGAATAGGAAGATTCAAATATGCATCGATTTTAGTAATCTAAATGCAGCATATCCCAAAGACGAATTTTCTTTTCCAATCACCGACGTAATAATCGATAATATTTCTGGCTTTGAGCGCATGTCCTTCATGGATGATTTCTTAGGCTACAACCAAATTAAGATATTTCTCGACGATGAGAAGTATAGATTGTTCTGGACCATGATAGGCGTATACTGCTACACGGTCATGCATTTCGGCCTGAAGAATGCAAGTGCTACATATCAGCGAGCTATGAGTACCATTTTTTGTGAACAAATGTGCAAGACGATGGAATGCTACATCGATGACATCGCCATCAAGAGTCGCTCTAAAGATGATCACCTCCAAAATCTGAGCACTGTGTTCGACTTAATGTGCGCACACCGCCTCAATATGAACCCTACCAAGTCCTTCCTGGGAGTCTCCAGCGGCAAATTCCTGGGTTTCGTCATTACTTTCTGGGGTATTCACATAGACCCCGACAAGACCAAGGCCATCCTAGAGATGCATTCGCCAAGAAATCTTCGGGAACTCTGCGGCCTCCAAGGAAGGTTGGTATACATCAGGAGGTTCATATCAAACCTCTCTGGATGTTGTCGGTCATTCACACAGCTGATGAAGAAATGTGTCTCCTATGTTTGGAATGAAGAGTGTCAACGAGCGTCCGACAACATCAAAGAATATCTATCAAACCCTCATGTACTGGTTGCCCCAGTCATGGAAAAGCCATTCATACTCTAGGTACGCACAATGGATCACTCTCTCGGCGCCCTATTAGCCCAAAATAGTAATTCAGGCCACGAGCAGGCCATATACTACCTCAGCCAGATGATGGTCGGCCCAGAGCATAGGTATACCGCCATTGATAAGGAGTGCCTTGCGCTGGTATTCGCCATCCAGAAAACTCGACACTACGTGACTGGACAGACCATTCATGTAATCTCACGAGTCAACCCCCTTAGGGTCCTCATGACCAAACCTGGGGTACTCAGTTTCCGCTTGGCTACCTGGGCAATATTATTATCTCCATATGATATGATATTCATCCAACAGAAGGCCGTCAAGGGTCAGGAATTGGCCGACTTTCTGGAAGTCCACCCGGGGTCAGAAATCTCAAAGCTCTATGAAGAGATTCCAAACAAAGTGACAGATGCCAACGTCACCTCACATGAAGCATTTTGGTGAATGTTCTTTGACGGTGCTTCAAGAGCAGGGCCCAAAGGCAACATTATCGCTGGGGTCGGGATAGTGTTGATCTCCCCATACGATATTGTCATCAATCAAGCATACTCTCTCACGGAGCCATGCTCCAATAGTGTGGCTGAATACAAAACCCTAATCACCGGGCTCCATATCGCCAAACAAGTCGGAGTAGAGTACTTGCAAGCCTATGATGATTCTTAGCTAATCGTCTATCAAGTTTGGGGAGTATATGAAGTCTGAAACGAAGACTTGATCCCCTACCACCAAGTTATACAAAGCATCATCGCGACCTTGGAGATGTTCTTTATTGAGCATGTCCCTCGGTTGCAAAACATTGAGGCGAACGCTTTAGCCGGCCTCGCTGCTTCCTTGGCAGTCCCAGACAACACCCATCAGTTAATCACGGTGATCGTTCAAGAGCTGGCATGTCCCAAAAGCAACCTATGCTTATGCCTGGGCTATGCAGCGGAGGTCGACACCGATACTCAAGACTGGAGGCTTTCATTCATTGACTAAGCAGTCTATGAAATTCTTCCTGAAAACCAAAAGAAAACTACTTCAATCAGAAGACGCTTCCTCTATTTTTATTATGACACGGAGACCAAAATGTCCTATGACGGCCTCCTGCTCCAATGCTTGTCGAATGCAGAGGCAAAACAAGTCCTCTGTGAAGCTCACGACAGTGTCTACATGGTACATAAACCTGGTCCATAGCAACAGGACCATATTCGGAGAATAGGCTACGATTGACTGACGATGGTAGCAGATGCTATCGATTACGCAAGAAAGTGTCAAGTATGCCAATTCCACGCGGACTTCATCCATCAACCATCTGAGTTCCTATACCCAATGGTAGAATATTGGCCATTTGAGGTATGGGGAATAGGTATTATCGGGCCAATCATCCCGCCTTCATCAAAAGGACATCGGTTTATCCTGGCGATCACTGACTACTTCTACAAATAGGTAAAAGTTATTCCTCTCGCTAAAGTCAAAACAGCAAACGTGATTAACTTTGTCAAGCATCACGTCATATATCGCTTCGGCTAGCCGCATAGGATCGTCCACGACAATGGTCCACAGTTTGCAAGTCACGCCTTCTATCAGTTTTGTGACAAGAACCGAATCCAAAATATAGCCTCTACAGCATACAACCCCGCAGCAAACGGTCTGGTGAAAGCGTTCACCAAAACCATCATCAAGCTTCTCAATAAATTCGTGTCTTTCAACAAACGCGGCTGGAACGAGAAGCTGGGTGAATGTCTCTCGGCCTACCGAACAAAAGTCCGGACAGCTACTGGGAATACGCCATTCACCTTTGTGTACGGAAGTGAGACGGTACTCCCGCTGGAGATCCAAATTTCTTCACTACGAGTAGCTCTCTCCAACCAACTATCCACAGACAATAACTATCATCGACGGTTACAGGAGTTGGAAGCACTCGACGAGAAATGACTCTTAGCTCAACAACGCATAGATTTGTATCAAGCGCGTCTCTCTAGAGCCTTCAAAAAATGGGTAAATCATAGAACATTTCAAGTAGGTGACCTCATCTTAACAGTAAGAAGGCCGATGGTTATGACTCACAAGATGGTCGGCAAATTCTAACCTAAATGGGAGGGACCATTCATTGTGGAAATCGTGTTTTCTAATGGCGCATACAGCTAGCAAAATCCAATGGCGACTTGCTCCTAATGCCTATCAACGGAAAGTTTCTTAAAAAGTACTACATCTAAATTAGACTGGTACTCCTCTATTACTAAACTATATCGTATCTCCCTGGACGCTGGTTCATGTCCACATTACCTCTGGAATGTCGCTCTAATACACTACTCCGATGGAGTCTTCCATGTTCATATTACCACTAAGCAAACTTTTCGGCCTTGACCATCGATCATTACGTCCATATTACCTCTAATATGTATTGTCTTCCAACGTATCACCCGTACCCCATCTGAAGTATGCCTGTGGTATTAAGCCCACAAAACTGTCACGTACATATTACCACTGGTAGGGCTTGTCTCAAATAAATTACTTGCATTAACGTACGTAAAAAGTAGTGGGTCTACAAAATCTATCACGTCCATAATACCTCTGATAGGGTTTATTTTTGAATCTATTACTCATACCCCAAGTGCACAAAAGGATAATAGGTCCACCAAAATCTTCCAGCGAGATATCCTTAAAATCCATAAAACTTATCACATCCATATTACCTCTGTTAGAATTTATTTTTGAATATATTACTCGCACCATAAATGCACAAAAGGGTAATAGGTCCACCAAAATCCTCTAGTGGGATGTCCACACTTGCTTTAAATATTGTACAACAACCATCTCACCTCTAGTACTAGCACCTCAAATGTTACAACAACAATGAAAGTGATTTCTTCTTTTATTAAAGCAAAAAGAAGGAGAGAATACAAATATCAAACAGAAGAGGAGTTAGAGTCCTACAAATTATTGATGTACATTGCCAGAAAATAAAAGAAACAAGCGTTTGAGGATGCAAACAATGGACAAGAAGCGTCTACAAAAGCCCACTCCTTTTATAGACCAGGGTCATTCGAAGTACGAGATGCCTCTGTCCACGTGGCAACCTAGGATGAGAGAGGCGATTGAGTTTTTGATCTGCCGTCATCCTCAAATGAACCGACGCTTCGGACTCCGTGTTATCAGACGGTTCAGAATCCCAACAGATCGACTCAAAGGTAAACCAAATCTTGCCATTTAATGCATATTTGACAGCATGACAAAGCCCTCCATGCGACAACTTCTACATGCATCAACTTGATGAACTTAGCAGAAGGAGACAGACGCTGATTTTATGCTTCTTATTCAAAGTATTCCAGACTTAGCCAAGTCTGAAAACTTTGAAGGGGGTCTTGTAGAAGCATGAAAAATCTATATCCATAATCTACACTACTATATAACAAGAACAGTTGAGCTTCATCGTGATTTTTTTCAAATATATCCTTTCATCTATGTACTAATTTAAATTATTTATTAAAGTTAAAAGAGTCAACACTTCACAGAGCTGTAAGTAATTTCATATTTTTCATCTGATGTAGTTAATTTCATATATTTTATTTATTTATTCAACTAAATAATTTGTTGCTATTTGTTTGTAAGTTTTTTTTTACTACAGTGCTACTCGAGCACTTGGAAAAATTATTAGGGGAACTACTATGGCCCCTACCTTAGATTTTTTGATGTGTCGTCCAACATGCAGTATATATGGCTTGACTAGATGAAGGTATATTTGATATTTTATGTTATTCCATTTATTAATTATTTTTATCTATTTATATTAATTGTTAATTAAATTTGTATGTTAGAAAACCTACTGGTAGCCCTGGATCCGTGATAATTTTTAGGAGAAGATGTAGAAGGAGCTCGATACTCCTGAGTTCAAGAAGAGGTCCGATCAAGGGAAGAAGGTGGGATCTCATGAAGGTCTGTATACTGGTTGATCAATCTCCATCGCTATGTACCATCAAAACCTAGTAAGATAACTCGAAGTACGTAAATATTTTCATTATATAGTTCAATAACGTTAATTATCAAGGTAATATTTTTTTTAATATTTCGTATACAGGCGGAGAAGCTGGCGAATGAGGGGGGAGATTCTTCTAGTATCAGCTTTGTCGATATTTTTGAGTATATATGAGGTATTAGCATATATATATTACAAGTTAGAAGTCTATTAGAAAATTAAACACGGGTTATTGGATAGGCTGCATTCCAGTCTCTACAGACTGAGAGCGCCACTCAGGCCACTCAGGATGGGGTGGAAGAGAGTGTCGCTGAAAGTTCGCCCACCACCACATCCTCTTCCATGGTCGCTCGAACGAACGACCTTTTTGTATAGGCCGCTGGTGGAAGAGGGAAGGGCGGACGCGTCTAAGTCACCAGCTCCTTGGCGATGCAAGTGTTGGTATACTCGAGACCTCCACCACTGACGTGTTCTCCGAATTATGTCTTCTTTGAATTAAGTCTCATGTGTATTTGTCACCACCACGTTCCGAAAACAGGGGTATTTTTGACTTTTTACAATAATTAATATTATTGTAGTTACAATTTAGTAATCTCGTGATAGGTATATTAATTTAAATAAATATGTGAGGTGTGTAATTAAATATAGTAATTATATACAGTGTTCAATTATATTGTGCTGGTAGACTTGACCTAGAAGTCAGTAGGTGAACACCTGTCCGAATTGTGGGATTCGGTATTTTAATTGTTTATTTTAGAATTTAATTCTTGGAGGTAATAATTAATTACTGTATTTTATTTAATACTTTGCGCATTGCCTTTGCTTCGATATTTGGAGCGCTACCCTGACTTTTGTCTTCCAACAAATTTCACCATCTTGCCCTAGACATGCCCGTCTCCAATTCTGCTATTTTTGCAACTCATAATTGTGCTCTCTGTACATTATTTCTGGCCGCACAAAAATCGTCGCGGATGTTATTTAATAAATCCCTATTTTGTATCGTTGAGCGTTCCAATCAAAAATTGAAGGCAATCTTGACCTATTTTTTGTGCGGTCCAAATTAGGGTAATATTCTGTTCTGAGTCTACTTCATTATTGGTATTGATGACCTGACCTGATTTTGGCTCCATGTACTCCTAATTAATTGTTGAACACAACTCGTATTTATTTCTAATTAATTTGAGGATACCATTTTATCTGATTCTGTAAATTCTAATTTAATTCCAGTGCCCTGTTATTTGAGCCCACACAAAACTTACAGCGCCCCCTGACCCTACAAAACACCGGACACCGAATCGGCCGCCAAATTTTTGTCATTTTATGTGTTTGTGCAATTTCCCGAATTTAAGGGGCTAAGTTGCAATTATTCAATTGTAGGTGTCATCACCCCATTGTCCAAGACCAAATGGAAAGATTATTTACTTGTGGACCAAATTGCATTTTTCTCCACATGAATTATTTTTCCCATGTCCAATCTGGACCACTCATTCAATGAGTGCATCCTCACCCTCCATCAAAAATCCTCTCCCCTATTTAATGTCTTGTACCCTCAAACCCTAATCCCAAGAAACCTAGATTTTCCACCACCTCACAAGCCTCCATCCCTCTCTCCTACGTATGTAAACTTCTTCCATTTTTCTTCTCCTTCTTCCTTTCTTCTTCTCTTCTTCTCCTTCTTTTCTTCTTCTTCCTTCTTCATCATTTTTGAAATTCAAATATTAAGAAAGGGGGGGGGGACCATCTTCACAACCCCTGTGCCAGGCAGCCCGGCGGCCCCTCAGTACTCCGGTCCGGCCCCTGTGCTCCGGCGGGTTACTGCTCACCCCGGCGCCGAGTCCCCGACCCGGCGGTGCTGCTCCTCTCCCGCCTGTCATCTCCTCCAACTCCCCACCGTGCTCCTCCCTACAGGCGGCCAACCCCTCACGGATTCCTCCTCCCTCTGCCATTCCTTCGGTGGATCAGCCAGCGACCGAGCTCCCCGTGCTGCACCCCTACTCCCTCCGGCGTTCAGCCCGGCCGCTGCTCCCCCATCATCCATCCATTCATCCATCCATCCACTGCTCGGCCGACTCCAGTCCAGCCACCCTCCATTCACCACCACCTCCATCATCCTCCCACCACCATTCACCTCTACCACTCCGCTGGCCTACAACCCGACGACCCCGCTGGCCTCCATCCTTCCATTCCTCTCCCTCTGTGAACTCCGACGGCCCCCGACCTTCACCTGTGCAACCCCCTCCGGCGTTCAGCCCGGCGGCCAACCGCTGCGACAGCCCCTGCTGCTCAGCCCGGCCCGACCTGCTGCCGCTGCTGTGCTCCCCTCGGCTGCACTCCGGTCCGGTAAGTCTCCCTCTTCCCTCTTCCCTCCTCCCTCCTTAGTATATATAGTTAGTATATATATATACGTATGTATAGAATATATGTATACGTATATGTATATATTCATATATATAATGTATCATAATGTACGTATATGTATAGTTTAATTAGCATTGTATATGTGATGGTATATATTTAAATAATGTGTAGGTATGGGTATATAGCATATTTTAAATTAGTATGTATAGCATTTATTTATTTAATATTTTAACACATAATGTATAGTGTATTATATATGAATGTATATAATTAGTGTATATATATGTATAAGTATATATTTAATTTGTATATGTATATTTATGCATTTTATATATATACTTTGTATATTTTAATAATGATGATGACAATATATATGTATATTCTAAAACTATATTTTGCATATATATATGAGTATACGTATGGTTCAACTAGTATATATATATATATATATACGATATATGATTAATTGATATATATATTGTATGTGCATTAAATTGATATATATGTATATCTGTATTTTCAGTATATGTTGGTAATTGTTAATTGGTATATGTTTAACAAAAACATAATTTGGCATATATAAATAAATGTAGCATAATATATATTTTGGTATAATTATATTGGTAAAGTATATATTAAATTAATACTTTTTGGTATAAATATGTGTACCTATATATATATATACATGTATAAACATATTTTTGGTATATAAATATATACAGTATAAAACTATATTGATATATATACATACGTACTTGTAAAATATATTTTGGTATATGTAAACAAATGTATATTTCACTAGTATATATATATGTATACATGTATATTCAGTAAATGGATATTCTTAAATATAGTTCTTATGAATAAATGTGTTATGTATATTTATAATATATATATATATATATTTATATACCTCTATTTAGTGTATCTACACTTATATGTATTTTTGTACAAAACTACCGATATACATTTATATATGTACTTTATATGTATTAAACTGATATATATATATATTCTCTGAGAATAAATGTATATTTATTTATGTATATCCTACTAGATGACCCTAGTTGACCAGTGCCTTGCCTGGCATAGCCCTGAGGCCAGTATATTTCTTTTGTGTGTTAATATAGCATCTGATGCAAGTGTTATAATTGTGATTTGTTTATAGGACTGTTGGTTTACCCAGGAGATACTCTGGAACAGGACATCAATAATTACCAGCTAAGGACCCAAGGCGAGTACATTCTTTGATTAGTTTCTAATTTATGATATCTCCTATGTTCACTGTATCTAGTGTGAATATCCATGTTCTTGACACATTGGTTACACGGATTGGTATACACGGATCTCGTCATGAGATGTTATTCCTTATTCATGGTGCAGCTTGTACAAGACTTGTTTTCCTTGTTATCTTGTGCATGTACAGACACTGATTCCCGGGGAGATTTGCTACCTTCCTAGGGAATCCCGTGCCATAGCGTACCATGATTGGATCTACTATACCAGTCGGGGTGGGGAGTATTTTAGTATAGATATGTGATCATACCCAACTTTTCATGCATCATAGCTCACCCCGTATCTCACGTCGGGTGCGGCCTGACCCTCTCCGTGCCTCATAGCTGTTACGTGTGATTAGCCTGACCTCTACATGCATCATAGCTAACCAACGGTTAGCCTGACCTTCGTGAATCATAGCTAATCACATGTAACCAGCCTGATCAAGTTCCCAAGCCGATCACATGTTAAAGCTAGTACTCACACACTTAGTCATAGGTTCTTGCTCTTGGACATATGGTTTCTTTTCCTGCAGTTACTTACAGTATTTTCTAGTATTTCTTTCATTGAACATTTCTCGTACCTATACATGCATCTGGTATATTTCCATCTAGAACTGCTACATAGTTTATGTCATTTATATAGAACTGCTATTTAGAGATGTACTTTGCTCCTTCCTGACTGGAAAATATTTTTTCAGACTGTGACCTTAGTGGACTTGTTTCTGACACTTGGGGATTGGTTGTTACTGATTGCAGGTATAATTATTTTGTCATTAGACTTGTGTTGTATTCTTTTGTTTCTTCAAATTCCTATCGTGCTGTAGTTGTGATTGAGTATGTTGTGAATATTTTTATAGTATTATCCGAATCTCCTTATGGAGTTGGATACTAGCGTGAGATTGTTAGATAGTACTCGACCTAGACAGCGTTCTACCGCCGATGCTGCGGCGTAGGCTGGACGTACCCACGCACTCGTGCCCCTAAACCGGGTGCGGGTCGTGACACATTTTTAGTGGTGGCCCATGCAGGTCAGACTTCGCAAGTTGTACGATATCGTGGTAGTGTGACGTCTTCGTTGTACTACTGCGTGCCTGCTATAGGATATAGGACATAGGATACTAGGATGAGAGAGGATACTCAATCACAAATTATTTGAGAGATTCCTGGGACGACCCTTGAGAATCTCATTATAAATTCTAATTTAAATCCTTCCCCTTGTTCCCGTCTGCTCTCGCTTGTTGTTATTGAACTTGATCCTTATTGATCAGTTATTAAATTAAAATCTTGGTATCATTGTTGAGTTTGATTCTTGTTGACCAGTTGTTAAATTTAATTCTTGGTATCATTGTTGAATTGATTTCATATCGAGAGGAATTTTACGGACTAGAATTTATGGTATCATCTGATGACATATATTGATGAGGACAGTGAGAAAGGTAAAACGTCTACTTTGGTTATGGAACCTAGAGTTTATCGCAGCCATATTAGTCGTCGTGACGAGAACGTAGGAACCTAACTTGGATGTACATACTTTAGTTATGAGATTTAGAGTTTCTCGCAGCCATACCGGTTGGCGTGGCGAGGATTCTAGATGACATGATTATAGAGTTGCATACCTTAGTTACGGAACCTGTCATTTATCGCATCTATGCTTACTGGCGTGGCGAGGATTCTGTGTGTCATAATTTCTGACAGACGTGTATGATTATCAGGTTGTATCTTAAATTGGTTCTTAAAATATTATCTCAAGACTTATCTATTTCTGTTGTTCCAGGACTTTGTTCCATCGCTTCTTTTCTTTACTAGCAGTAAGGATACCTTCTGTCCTCAATCCAATTCCTTTTGAGCTTCTATTTCTTGAGGGTTCCTTGTTAAGTATGATAATTAGTGACTTGTAATTATGTCTGTGTCTTGAGTATTAGTATTGACTGAGTGTTGCTTGCGAGTTTGTAAGTGTTTCCTAGTTGGACATGTGAGCAGTAGGCCTTGATCTAGAATTAACCCATAGCATAGTACCTTGTAACAATGGTTCTAGGATAAGGTCATTAGAGACTGTGAGTAGAAGGAGAGTATAGAGTATCAGTGATAGTTCAAGAGTTAGTATCAGAGCCAACATACCCGTCCTGGATAATCATGATTATGCAATTGGATGATCTACGTGAACAATTAAGTATCCAGGAATTGTGTTAAGGATTTATGGAGCATGATGTTCAATTTGATGATTGATATCGAAAGTGTTAAAGGTAAGGAAATGTATATGCATAAAGGGTTTAATGAGATGTCATAAGTAGAGAAATATCAGGATTAGTAATGGAAGTTGTGAAGTGTATCACAATTAGTTTAACAGGCTGTAAAAGGATTAAGAGATATGCTTATACATCAATCGAGATATAAAACCATATGCCTGCCCTTGAGATTGAAGTAAAGCATGGGCATTATAGAAAGTGCATATAATCATGAGTTATAATGAGCTTGATGAGATGATCCATTAATGAAGCTAGTGATATAATACCAAGAGTGCTAATGATTCTATATCGAGGATTAGTCGAGAATAATGTTAATAACAATAAGCACTCGGTGTGATGATAATTAGATGATATACCAATTGACATAAATTGAAATCATGAAAGAAAACACAGTTGATGATAACTCTGATCATTGGAGGTAATAGTACAAGTGATTCAGGCAGTTCAATTTTAGTACACAATCATAGACACTAGATGCGTAGAGTGCACCCCGAGTATTAGAGACCGTGGGCACTTATATGTATATTTGAGGATTTATAAATTGAAGAGTGGAAATGAGTTTTAACTTTGAGAATTATTGAGGAGTTGAGATTGTGTCATTAAAATTTTTTGAGGATTTCAAATAGTGATTCAATAAACATGGTCAAGGCTACAAAGATTTTAGAAGTGATTAAATTTATTCCGATGTTGAATTTCTGACTTTGAGGAGGCATATGCAATTTATTTTAAGTTGATCGAGAAGATTAAACCTTAACGATTATTTTGAGGATTAATTCTATGGTAGATGAGAGATATGAATATTAACATATGAGTAGAGGATATACATGTGTAAGGATCTGGTGATTTGAGCATGATTGAGATGGCACCGCAGACTGACTTGGGTGTCCATCTAAAATTGTATTGAAAAGAGCAGTATTTAGTATGGTGCTACGCTTGACGTATACTTGAGTGATAAGAACGACTAGTATGAACAATTGTAGTAGGAACAGGAACTGACAGCGGGTATGGTACTAAAGAGATAGAGGTATCAACTTAGATGCATTATTGAACCATGGTTATATTATAGGTTCTTGGTATCAGATTTTGGTATTTATAAGCAGGTGTATGCAATGAGGATGAAATCAAGGATGTTGTGAACTAAAGGTTAGTTGATAAGGATATCAGGGTACAGGAATAGGAATTACTTAGTGAATGTGCTAGAGTTAAGTGTTTGTTAGAGATAAGGGATACCGCAAGTAATATGTTAACAGGTTCTTTCTTTTCTTTCCTAATGTTCTTATTCGTCTTTTAATTGATTGATCCCTTAGTAACGTGGTTTATATTCGTGATTTTCTTGTTAGAACGTAGCTAGTAGTGCACCTTAACAGAGACTGAAATACCATGATAAAAGATACATGACCTATATATATTTTTCTTAAATTGCATGGCTGTAGGTAGAGTTTTCTTAAACCATGACCATTGGGGTTTGGACCATAGCAAAGATCTATGACAAGGTTATGACTTGACAAAAGACACGAGATGCTAAAATTTTGGAAGATAAGCATAAAGAATTAAGGATTAATATGGCAGAGTTGATAAATCATTGATTTTATCAAAATTGAGATGTGATTAAATTATCATTAGACTTCGAGGATAAACATTAATTTAATGAGAGGTTGAGAATTTAATATGGTAGGATTGATGATTATTGATTATGATATATTTATCATTAAAACTTTTGAGAAATTTTAGAAGATTATTATAATATTTATTGGACTGGAAGATAAAGATTTAATTGAAAATATTAATTGAGGATTTGCGAGTATTATATTATTTGAGTATTGTGAGGAAAAAAAAAAGAATCGAGGATTTAGATCACTAATGGAATGGTGTCGAATTCAATTCTCGGGAGGAGAATTTAGATTTGAATAAGCATCAATTGAAATTGAGTTAGAGGAGTAAGACGATTGATGGAATAGTGCTTAAAATTTAAATTCTGGAATACAGATTTTTAAATTTTTATAAATATGCATTGGTTGGATTTCAATTGGAGGATTGGATATTAAATCCTTGGGTATTTAGATGCGAACTTAAAATTTTTGGAGGAGATTATGACAAAGGGGATTTGATTTTTAAACTTGAAGATTTTTCAGGAATATGATATTATAGAATTTTTGAAGGGTTGTGAAATAACGATATGGAATTTCTTCATGATTATTTGGATTGAAATTTAAATTTGATAGAAATGATATAATGAGTAAAGGCAATTATAGAGAACCTTAAATTTCGAGGACGAAATTTTTCTAAGGTGGGTAGACTTGTCACCACCACGTTCCGAAAACAGGGGTATTTTTGACTTTTTACAATAATTAATATT
The DNA here is from genome assembly GCA_036927795.1 of Iris macrosiphon. Lineage (NCBI taxonomy): Eukaryota > Viridiplantae > Streptophyta > Magnoliopsida > Asparagales > Iridaceae > Iris > Iris macrosiphon. The sequence goes on from JAYESA010000011.1 coordinate 36,155,126, forward strand.
ATTGTAGTTACAATTTAGTAATTTCGTGATAGGTATATTAATTTAAATAAATATGTGAGGTGTATAATTAAATATAGTAATTATATACAGTGTTCAATTATGTTGTGCTGGTAGACTTGACCTAGAAGTCAGTAGGTGAACACCTGTCCGAATTGTGGGATTCGGTATTTTAATTGTTTATTTTAGAATTTAATTCTTGGAGGTAATACTTAATTACTGTATTTTATTTAATACTTTGCGCATTGCCTTTGCTTCGATATTTGGAGCGCTACCCTGACTTTTATCTTCCAACAAATTTCACCATCTTGCCCTAGACATGCCCGTCTCCAATTCTGCTATTTTTGCAACTCATAATTGTGCTCTCTGTACATTATTTCTGGCCGCACAAAAATTGTCGCGGACGTTATTTAATAAATCTCTATTTTGTATCGTTGTGCGTTCCAATCGAAAATTGAAGGCAATCTTGACCTATTTTTCGTGCGGCCCAAATTAGGGTAATATTCTGTTCTGAGTCTACTTCATTATTGGTATTGATGACCTGACCTGATTTTGGCTCCATGTACTCCTAATTAATTGTTGAACACAACTCGCATTTATTTCTAATTAATTTGAGGATACCATTTTATCTGATTTCGTAAATTCCAATTTAATTCCAGTGCCCTGTTATTTGAGCCCACACAAAACTTACAGCGCCCCCTGACCCTACAAAACACCGGACACCGAATCGGCCGCCAAATTTTTGTCATTTTATGTGTTTGTGCAATTTCTCGAATTTAAGGGGCTAAGTTGCAATTATTCAATTGTAGGTGTCATCACCCCATTGTCCAAGACCAAATGGAAAGATTATTTACTTGTGGACCAAATTGCATTTTTCCCCACATGAATTATTTTTCCCATGTCCAATCTGGACCACTCATTCAATGAGTGCATCCTCACCCTCCATCAAAAATTCTCTCCCCTATTTAATGTCTTGTACCCTCAAACCCTAATCCCAAGAAACCTAGATTTTCCCCCACCTCACAAGCCTCCATCCCTCTCTCCTACGTATGTAAACTTCTTCCATTTTTCTTCTCCTTCTTCCTTTCTTCTTCTCTTCTTCTCCTTCTTTTCTTCTTCTTCCTTCTTCATCATTTTTGAAATTCAAATATTAAGAAAGGGGGGGGGGGGGACCATCTTCACAACCCCTGTGCCAGGCAGCCCGGCGGCCCCTCAGTACTCCGGTCTGGCCCCTGTGCTCCGGCGGGTCACTGCTCACCCCGGCGCCGAGTCCCCGACCCGGCGGCGCTGCTCCTCCCCCGCCTGTCATCTCCTCCAACTCCCCACCGTGCTCCTCCCTACAGGCGGCCAACCCCTCACGGATTCCTCCTCCCTCTGCCATTTCTTCGGCGGATCAGCCAGCGACCGAGCTCCCCGTGCTGCACCCCGACTCCCTCCGGCGTTCAGCCCGGCCGCTGCTCCCCCATCATCCATCCATTCATCCATCCATCCACTGCTCGGCCGACTCCAGTCCGGCCACCCTCCATTCACCACCACCTCCATCATCCTCCCACCACCATTCACCTCCACCACTCCGCTGGCCTACAACCTGACGACCCCGCTGGCCTCCATCCTCCCATTCCTCTCCCTCTGTGAACTCCGACGGCCCCCGACCTTCACCTGTGCAACCCCCTCCGGCTTTCAGCCCGGCGGCCAACCGTTGCGACAGCCCCTGCTGCTCAGCCCGGCCCGACCTGCTGCCGCTGCTGTGCTCCCCTCGGCTGCACTCCAGTACGGTAAGTCTCCCTCTTCCCTCCTCCCTCCTTAGTATATATAGTTAGTATATATATATACGTATGTATAGAATATATGTATACGTATATGTATATATTCATATATATAATGTATCATAATGTACGTATATGTATAGTTTAATTAGCATTGTATATGTGATGGTATATATTTAAATAATGTGTAGGTATGGGTATATAACATATTTTAAATTAGTATGTATAGCATTTATTTATTTAATATTTTAACACATAATGTATAGTGTATTATATATGAATGTATATAATTAGTGTATATATATGTATAAGTATATATTTAATTTGTATATGTATATTTATGCATTTTATATATATACTTTGTATATTTTAATAATGATGATGACAATATATATGTATATTCTAAAACTGTATTTTGCATATATATATGAGTATACGTATGGTTCAACTAGTATATATATATATACGATATATGATTAATTGATATATATATTGTATGTGCATTAAATTGATATATATGTATATCTGTATTTTCAGTATATATTGGTAATTGTTAATTGGTATATGTTTAACAAAAACATAATTTGGCATATATAAATAAATGTAGCATAATATATATTTTGGTATAATTATATTGGTAAAGTATATATTAAATTAATACTTTTTAGTATAAATATGTGTACCTATATATATATATACATGTATAAACATATTTTTGGTATATAAATATATACAGTATAAAACTATATTGATATATATACATACGTACTTGTAAAACATATTTTGGTATATGTAAACAAATGTATATTTCACTAGTATATATATATATGTATACATGTATATTCAGTAAATGGATATTCTTAAATATAGTTCTTATGAATAAATGTGTTATGTATATTTATAATATATATATATATATATTTATATACCTCTATTTAGTGTATCTACACTTATATGTATTTTTGTACAAAACTACCGATATACATTTATATATGTACTTTATACGTATTAAACTGATATATATATATATTCTCTGAGAATAAATGTATATTTATTTATGTATATCCTACTAGATGACCCTAGTTGACCAGTGCCTTGCCTGGCATAGCCCTGAGGCCAGTATATTTCTTTTGTGTGTTAATATAGCATCTGATGCAAGTGTTATAATTGTGATTTGTTTATAGGACTGTTGGTTTACCCAGGGGATACTCTGGATCAGGACATCAATAATTACCAGCTAAGGACCCAAGGCGAGTACATTCTCTGATTAGTTTCTAATTTATGATATCTCCTATGTTCACTGTATCTAGTGTAAATATCCATATTCTTGACACATTGGTTACACGGATTGGTATACACGGATCTCGTCATGAGATGTTATTCCTTAGTCATGGTGCAGCTTGTACAAGACTTGTTTTCCTTGTTATCTTGTGCATGTACAGACACTGATTCCCGGGGAGATTTGCTACCTTCCTAGGGAATCCCGTGCCATAGCGTACCATGATTGGATCTACTATACCAGTCGGGGTGGGGAGTATTTTAGTATAGATATGTGATCATACCCAACTTTTCATGCATCATAGCTCACCCCGCATCTCACGTCGGGTGCGGCCTGACCCTCTCCGTGCCTCATAGCTGTTACGTGTGATTAGCCTGACCTCTACATGCATCATAGCTAACCAACGGTTAGCCTGACCTTCGTGAATCATAGCTAATCACATGTAACCAGCCTGATCAAGTTCCCAAGCCGATCACATGTTAAAGCTAGTACTCACACACTTAGTCATAGGTTCTTGCTCTTGGACATATGGTTTCTTTTCCTGCAGTTACTTACAGTATTTTCCAGTATTTCTTTCATTGAACATTTCTCGTACCTATACATGCATCTGGTATATTTCCATCTAGAACTGCTACATAGTTTATGTCATTTATATAGAACTGCTATTTAGAGATGTACTTTGCTCCTTCCTGACTGGAAAATATTTTTCCAGACTGTGACCTTAGTGGACTTGTTTCTGACACTTGGGGATTGGTTGTTACTGATTGCAGGTATGATTATTTTGTCATTAGACTTGTGTTGTATTCTTTTGTTTCTTCAAATTCCTATCGTGCTGTAGTTGTGATTGAGTATGTTGTGAATATTTTTATAGTATTATCCGAATCTCCTTATGGAGTTGGATACTAGCGTGAGATTGTTAGATAGTACTCGACCTAGACAGCGTTCTACCGCCGATGCTGCGGCGTAGGCTGGACGTACCCACGCACTCGTGTCTCTAAACCGGGTGTGGGTCGTGACAGTATTGGTTATTTATGTTGTAGTACTCGTGGACTTGTATTTTGACTTGTATGCGATTAATTTTATTATGTTAATTACATATCTTTTCTGAATTATGTCTTGTGTGTTTCCAGCGTGCATTTGTGCCGTTGAAGTCCGATTTGACGAGAATTCTACTGTGGGTTACGCTGGGTGGTTGATATATTGATATTGCTTAACAGGTTTTATATAAATAATATATACTGGGATATCTGTATTTAAAAGTTTTTTTAATTATATGCATATTAGCGATGGATATTCGTCGTCTTAGTGGCTACCCACGACATACTTGAGACTATTTAGCGATGGATAAAATCGTCGCCAATAAAATTTCCATACTTGGGCGACGGATTACCGATATACGGTGACGAAAAGGCAACTTCTTTCTGATAGAAAGTAATATTGTTATTCCGTCACCAACTTGTGTATCAGATTTTTTGTTCAGTATCGGAAACCTAATTAATGTTTTCAGGTAGTCGCTAAAACAACGCTAATGTTGTCGCTCACCCGTCGCTAAAATGCCGCCAAATAAATTTGTCGCTTAAATGTCGATTATACGTCAATGAAAACAACGCCGCCTATTATGCTAGTTAATCGTCAAGGAATCGACTGATTGGCGACGGATATTTTTAGCGACGTAGCATTTACCGACGAATATTTTTTGTCTAAATACCGTCGCTGGGTAGTCGCTAATAGTGAATAGCGACATTTTGATGACGGATATGGACGTTGTTATTCCTTTGTATTTTAGTAGTGACAATAATATAAGAGAAGCATAAATATTTAAATTTAGTCATAAGCAAGAGACAATTGAACAACTTCTCTCATATATCCCAATTAAACTATATATCATAGTCTAGTATCGAATCATGTAGTAGAAAAGAAAATAAGCATATCATTGCAACTAGCCAAAGTCTAAACTAAAATTTAAACTAAGTGACATAATTCTAAACCAAATGGAAATACCAAGCAGTGCTTACTAAAAGTCATAATGTCATAGTATATACTAAAAGTTTTCAACTTTAAGTCAAAAATAGGCCTCAGATTTACTATTATATTTTGAAAACAATTGCAAATATACCTTAAGATACTTAAGTACCGTGTTGCTTAGGCTATTTACACTTTTTTGATAGAAAGGCCCTTTCGACTTATAGCCAAAAGTAATCTTAACTTTAAAGAACTTAGATTAAAAGTAATTTAAGCAAATTATATCTTTATACACATCCGAATCCAGAATCCTAATTCTTGACGAATAAAGTTCACTCAAAGATATAATGCATGCATAGACAATTGTGTCATATTAATATAAAATAAATGACTCCATAGTGTGAAGTAATCATCTAGTCAAGCTGAATAGAAGTAATTATAAGAAAAATAACTAAGCATGCCAGTATCATATCTCAAATTGATTTAACTAAATAACAAATAAAGGATATCAATAAGAGATAGTAGAAAAATATTGATTAAAAAATATTAGATTAATAATTATAGCCATTTAGGAAGAATCAATTAGCACGCTACCAAAGTGGCTCAAGTGACCATATTTATGTTGGTACAATTTCTTGGAAGATGACCTTTGTAGCTTTGCAATCACCAATATTCTCCTCGGTGCTAAATTCTGACACAAAGTGTTCTACCTACATTATTAGGCAGAGACTTTGGCATCCAAGATTTGGATCCATATTTTTAGCTTTGGGAACCCACTTATACATATTCATATCAACCAAATTTCTAGCCTTGCACTAATGTAAAATATGTCTTTTAAAACCACAATAATGATATGTAGCATATGTATTTGTGTTGGATGTAGAAGTATAAGTATGTAAAGTGGTGTGTTATGTCTTCCGTGGATATTTGTAGTAGGGCGTGATTGTGTGAAGCTTTAGCCTTGCTTGCTTTCTTAACAAATGATTTGCCGTGTGTGACTTTGTGATGAGTCGCGTGACTTCTGTTAGATTGATTCATAAGTTGCATTACTTGTTTTCCCAATATAACCTCTAACTTTTTAGATCTAGCATATAAATTATCATATTTAGCAATAAGAGCATCAATTCTTAGTGAGGCATTAGAGTACTTCTTCCTTTCCTGTTCCAAGTCCTCTTGAAGTTTAGCATTTTCTTGATTGCTTTCATCAAAACAGTCAAGTGCTTCTTGTAAGCTAAGCTTAAGTTTGGATATATCAACAGAGTCATCATGAGAGAAATTTTCTCTAGCTTCATTTAGTAAGCAAGTAAGCTTTTTATTCTCAAACTGATAAGATTTAATATCTTTTCTAGCTTGCTTATACCTATTCGTAAGCTTCTTATGATCATCAAATAAATTATTGAAAGCATCAGATAATTCATCATAAGGGAACTCTTCAAATAAAGGATTATCTTGTACCTCATTTGATAATGTCATTAAGCATACATTTGCAGCATGTCGAGGGATTTTTTCTTCACTTTTACACCAGATGCTTGTATTTGCATATTTGCGAGACGGAGACCCTTCTTTGTTTGATTGTTTATATCGATTCTCTGTCATGACCCACACCCGGTGTAGGGATGCAAGTCGGGAACAACGCCCAGCTTACGCTGCAGAATCACTGGTAAAATGTTGTTTGGGTAATCTATCTAACAATATAATGAGCCACCAAAAATATCAATATACTCAATCACAAATCTAAGATAGAAATGAGCACGAATATGATAAAAGAATAGAATATGACCAAACAACTCATGAGCCAAAAATAATAACATCAATGAGTCTGAAGAAATACTAGAAGTAAGCTGGAGACAAATCTAGTACAAAAGAATACTAAGAAGCTACAAATCCCGGGTCATTTGTCTCAGTCGGGATGAGTCCCTCCTGAGCCAGTGTCTCTGACTCTAAGCCCACAACATCCTGAGGCCTGTAATGAGTAGGGTACCACTCCTCATTGTCATCTGGGAAAAATATATCCAGTCAGGAAAGGAGCATAGTATATCTCTAACAGCAGTTCTAATCAATGATAAAAACTATGTAACAATAAATATATATGAATATATAAGATGCAAAAATAGATACAAGAGAGATACAATAAAGGAAATACTGGAAATAAATAAAAAAATAAACAATATGACAATGAACAAGAATACTAATGACTAAGTGAGTGGATACTAGCTTTAACATGTAATCGGCTTAGGAACTTGATACAAGATATATGGCCTGACTAATCATACGTGCGGTGTATGATTAACACTATTCAATGAATAATATTTGATACAAGGAGGCAATGATCACATATCTACACTACATACTCTCCAACCCCGACTGGTATAGTAGATCCAACCATGGTACGCTATGGCACGGGATTCTCTAGGAAGAAAGCTAGTCTCCCCGAGGATCAGGGTTTGTACATGTACAAGAAAATAAGGAAACAAGGCTTGCACAAGATACACCATATATACCAAAGAATAATACCTCATGACGAGATCCGGATATATTAATCTGTGTAACCATCGTGTCAAAAAATCAAGGATATCTACACTAGATACAATAAATATAGAGGATATCATAAATGATAAACTATCAGAGAATGTACTCACCTAAAATCCGATGAATAGTCTCACAAATGTCTGGTACGGTGCCTCAAAGACCTAGATATGGAATATAACATCAATACAAGGTTTCGAAAAGAAAATAAGTTAAACTAGTCAACATCTAGGTCAAAAAGCCATTTCAAAGTCAAAATAATCAAACTAGGTCAACTCTAAGTCAAATTGGTCAACCTTAGTCAAACTACCTATTTCTAGGTCGTAAGAGTCTATCTCTAGGATATTGGGTCCATATATTATGAAACTAGGTCACACTAGTTAAATCTAAGATACTAAGATACCGTATCGCAAAATACGCAAACAAGAGATATAGAAATAACATATATGTATATTCAATCAAATATATATATACTAATCCTAATTATAAAATGCTAAGTGGATACCTTGGCTTTGAACGCGGTATCGCACCACTAAACCTCTATCTCGATACCTAACTTTAATACCTTGAGTGACCCTCAATACCTTGACACTTACCTTGGTATCTCAAGTTAAATGTGATTCTAATATATAGTAGCTACCCCACTAGCTATATATACTAAGACATGTATATATCAATCCAATATCACCTATTATACTAATTACCAACCACTACTATATACTAATACGAATATTAAATACCAACTACCAAACTAATCACTAACTAAAAATACATATATACATGTACACATATCTACATATATAGATAACTTAGAGAAACATAAGTATATATGTATCGATAACTAAACTAGATACTAATAACTAAATAGCTAAAAAACAAGTTAACTAACCACCTTGCTGTTGATGCTAATGAATCTGCTGCTGCCGCTAGGACCCGCTGGTGTAGTTGCTACTGCTATGCGACTGCACGCTGCTGTTGTTGCTGTTGCTACTGATTAGCTAGCTGCTGCTGCTATGCGACTACACGCTGCTGCAATTGTTTGTTGCTGCTGACTAGCTAGCTGTTGCTGCTCCTTTCTTTGATGTTTCTTGTCGAGCCCTCGCTGCTCACTATCCGATGTTACCTGCATTCTAGCACTGTGCAGTACTGAATGCGCTGCCCGAGTCTGCCCCCTCCCCCCTATCACACACACACCTACAAGCACACTTATATATGTATCTATCCACACACTATCTAAACACATAGATATATAACCACTCTCACTAGTAGTTATAATATATATCCATATACACTCTAAATATATATATATATATATATATATATATATATATATATATATATATATATATATATATATATATATATATATATATATATATATATATATATATATATATATGTTATGTGGGAGAATGAGTGTGTGCATATATGTACATTATATATATATATATATATATATATATATATTTATATTTATATTTATATATATATATATATATATATATATATATATATATTATATATATATGCACACACTCATTCTCCCACATAACATATATATATATATATATATATATATATATATATATATATATATATATATATATATATAATACCCCTCTCAACTATACATATATGTATACTTATACAACACATATACATAAGTACATATATATAAATGCACACCCACATATATACGTATATGAACGTAACACATATACACTACTAGATTCCATACACATATATGCACATAAACATATATATTCCACTTACATATATACATATACCATACTATTCAATTTGCTATATATATAGATGTATATCTACATATATATAAACTCATATGCATATATAGATACTTGATCCACTAGTACATATATATAAATAACAATATATATATATATATATATACTACAATTAGCTAAGAATAATGGAAATTAGATTTAGAAATGCAACAAAACAAACACTTGGAGTACATCGCACCCGTATCACACTAGATCTATGATATGCTTGCAATACGAGTCCACCACACAACCAAATATACCCCGAAGGACACGAGCAACTCTAAAATAGTATATATGAACAATATGAAGAATCATTTACTTATCTATATGTCTGTGTCAAAATATGACATGCACAAAGCCCCGTATCGGAGAAAAAACCCCCAAATTAACATGTATCACCAATTTGTTGGGATACGACCTACACGTATCCATTTATGGACACAACAACCAAACACATGTCCAATTGATCTATATGATCAATTAACAAACACAACAAGTGTCAATCTAGAAATTCTCCCAAAATTGACACAAAATATACCATAACTTTCTCAATAGGCCTCCTATGAACTCAATTCCAATTCTTATGGGTAGCCTATGCATATGGGGTGGTTTATCATGGTTAAATCTCAGATTTAGAACCTAACTAAAAAGAAAAAAACTAAATTATACCTATTGGGAGATAGATTCCCAATGCAACCTCTAAATTTGATAAAATTGGCCTCCTCTTTGTAGATCCTTGCTCCTCTTTGTAGATCCTTACTTTCTCCTTCTAAATCCTTGCTCTACTAGCCTCTATTAGTGATAATACCCCTTGGGGCCTCTCATAAAAAAATAATTAAGGTGGGAAGGTTCTAGTCTAATGGTTTTAATTAAACTAATCATCCTCCTAATGAATGTGCTTCTAATTGGGCTCAATTGTAACTAATTACAAATATTGGTCCATGAGTCTAAACTAAACTAGTTAGGTCCACTAACACAAGTCTAAAATAATAAACTAACATCTAACAATAATTAAATAATACAATAAATAATTATTCATTATGCATAATATTTAATTAATTATAAAATGACCAAAATACCCTTTCCTAGAAAATGTGATAGTGACAAGTCTACCACCCTTAAAATAATTTTTTTCTCGAAATTCAAAGACGAAAACTAACCTCAAAAAATAACAGAACTGAACAGAAAAGAACATAACATAACTATGAAAGAACATACCTTACGGCACAAACAAATATGGGTAACACTCTCACATTTTATCCTCTTTCTCCCAGGTAGACTCCCCCGGAGAGTGATGCCTCCATGTGACATGTACTAAGGAATAGTCTGGCTCCTCAGCACCTTCTCTCTCTGATCCAAAATCTTAACTGGCTGCTCTGGATAGCTAAGAGTAGGACCCACCTCTATCTCCGAGTGATCCAACACGTGACTAGGATCCGCCATGTACCGTCTTAACTATGACACATGAAATACGTTGTACACTCTCTCTAATACAGGTGGCAAGTCTAGCCTGTAAGCAACTACATCGACCCTCTCTAGAATAATGAAAGGTTCGATGAATCGCGGACTAAGGTTCCTGCCTCTACCGAAACGAATCATGCCTCGTGTCGGAGAAATTCTCAGAAATACCAAACTACCCACCTAGAATAAAATACAACCTTAAGAACTTAATCTATAACAAACAACCAATAACAAGCACAAAACAAAAATTCTAAAACTATAACTCAAACTCCAAAGGTCTTCGGTGGCTATCGGCCCAACGCCACAGTATGTCATGCGCCACTCGAAGTCTGTCTCTGATCAGCTTAACCTTCTCCGTTGCATCCACAACCATCTCTGGCCCTACCAAAACTCTCTCTCCAACATGGTCCCATGATAAGGGAGTACGACATCTTCGACCGTACAGAGCCTCAAATGGTGACATCTATATACTAGCCTGGTTGCTGTTGTTGTAAGCAAACTCTACCAAATAGAAATGGTCCTCCCAAGATCCCCCAAAATCTAGTACACAAGTGCGCAACATATCCTCGAGAGTCTGAATAGTACTCTCTGACTGTCCATCTGTCTGGGGATGATATATAATACTAAACTTGAGCTGGGTGCCCAAACTCGCCTACAAACTCCTCCAGAAATGAGAAGTGAAACGATTATCTCGATCTGAGACTATGCTAACGGGAACTCCATGTATCCTGATGATCTGCCTCACATACATCTCTGCCAACTTCTCCATAGACAAACACACCTTGAAAGGCAAAAAGTGGGCCGACTTGGTCAACCTGTCAACGATAACCCAAATCGCGTCATTCTCTCTTGGATATCATAAAAGTCCAGACACAAAATATATAGTAATATGCTCTAACTTTCACTCTAGAATGGGTAATGGTTGATGTAAACCTCCTGGCCTCTGCCTTTCGGCTTTTACCTGCTGGCATACTAAGTATCTGGATACAAACTGTGCCACTTCCCATTTTATGTTATACCATCACACCTCTCTTGCATATCCGGATACATCTTGTTGGCACCTGGATGTATAGAATACTGAGAGAGATGCACTTCCTGTAATACTTTCTCACGCAGCTTCCACTAGGCACACACAATTTAACACCATGCCGCAAAGATCCATCCTCAGCAATGGTGAAATTATCCTCCAATCATGCTCTCACCTGAGCTTTGATGCTCCTCAGATATACATCCTCATATTGGGCTGCCTTGATCCTATCCATTAACTCTGAGTGTATATGCAATCCCCACATCTGCATAGCTAACCCAGGAACTATCAACTCAATGCCCAAGCTCTCTAAGTCCACCAACAAATATTGATCCCGCGTAAAGAACATAGCTACCAGATAACTACTTAAGGCATCAACAACTACATTAGCATTTCCAAGATGATATTGCAAAGATATGTCAAAATCCTTCATCAGTTCCATCCACCGACGCTGCCTCATGTTCAACTCCTTCTACGTGATAACGTCCTTCAAGATCTTGTGGTCTGTGAAGATCTCCACACACTCTCCGTATAAATAGTATTTCTATAACTTCAGGGCAAAGATGACTGCTGCCAACTCCAAATTATGGGTAGGATAGTTTTTCTTATAAGGACGCAATTGCCTAGATGCATAGGTAATCAATTTCCCATTCTGCTGAAGAACACAACCTAAACCTTTCCCCGATGCATCACTATAAATAGTGAAACCTCCAGACCCAGATGGCAACATCAAAATAGGAGCAGACGTTAACCTCTTCTTTAATTCCTTAAAAGTAACCTGGCACTCCTCCGTCCAAACAAACTCTACATCCTTCATGGTGAGTCTGGTCATCGGCTCGGCAATCCTCGAAAAATCTTGCACAAACTTCCTGTAGTAGCCTGCCAAACCCAAGAAACTCTTGATCTCTTTTACTGAACTCGGGGTCTTCCAAGACTCCACTACTGCGATCTTCTTCGGATCTACTGAAATACCATCATCAGTCATAACATGTCCCAAGAACTCTACCTTGTCCAGGAAGAACTCACACTTGGACATCATCCTATACTGCTTCTCCTTCCTCGGCACATCCAACACAATCTGCAAATGCTCCTCGTGCCCCTCCGGTGTCTTCGAATTTTTGAGTATGTCATCGACGAATACCACCACGAACTTATAAAGGTACTGATGGAATACCTTGTTCATCAAATTCATAAATACCGTTGGAGCATTAGTCAACCCAAACGGCATCACCAAAAACTCATACTGACCATACTGAGTCATAAAAGCAGTCTTCGGTATGTCCTCCGGCTTCACTTTTACCTGGTGGTAGCCAGATCTCAAGTATATCTTAGAAAACATTTTGGCACCACTCACCTGATCGAACAAGTCATAAATCTGTGGCAAAGATATTTATTCTTGATAGTGAGATTATTCAATGCCCTGTAATCAATGAGCATGTGCAACGATCCATCCTTCTTCGATACAAATAATACCGGGGCTCCCCACAGTGAAAAACTCGATCTGATAAACATATTATCCTGTAACTCGTCCACCTGCTTCTTCAGCTCGACCAGCTCGCTGTTGTTTACTTTATAGACATGTTGTAAAATTGGTTCTACACCTGGCACCAAGTCTATAGAGAATTCAACATCTCGATCTGGCGACAATCCTGGTAATTCCTCAGGAAACACATCCAAGAACTCTGCTATCAGCGGCAACTCCTTGTCTTTCTCCACAAATAATGCCTCATCCCTGCTCTGCAGCTCCTCTAGCAAACTCGAACTCTGGCTCTCCTGGTGGACCAAACAAAACTCTACCTCCTCTACAATCTATACTAGCACGGTGCCTACTTAACCAATCCATCTCGAGTACAATATTGTAACTCGGAAGTGGCATTACAAGTAGACACGCACTCAACTCCCGGCCTCCCAGAGTAACTCTCCGATCCTTACAAATATCATTAACCAGGATAATACTTTCTCCGGTCATGATCTTGTAAGTCCTAAGCAAAGACTCAGCTACCAAACCATGCTTCAGAGCAAAAGAAACAGATACAAAACTATGGGAAGCACCACTATCAAATAAAGCTAAAGCCGGAAGAGAATCAAGAAGAACAGAACCTGCAATGACATCTCTGGTAGGCTCGACCTCCTCGACTATCATAGAAAATGCTCGTCCCTGACGTGCACCTCCGTGATGTTGCTATTGGGCATAACGCTGCTATTGGGTCGGAAGCGGCGGTCCCCTCGGCTGTACTGCAGGTGGTTTTGCCTGTGTCCTCGGAGCTGGAGCTACTCCCTGAACTGTACGACGAGGATTGGAAGGACACTCTCTCAGCTGATGCCCTTCGGTACCACAATACAAACAAACTCCCAGCCTCCTCCTACAAACGTTTCAGATATGGTCGAGCTTCCTGCAGTAGTGGAAAGGAGCTTGTTGTAACTGTCTCTGCTGCTATGGTGCCTGGTGAAATGGTGCCCTAACTGGAGTATAGTGCTGTTGTAGCTACTGAAAAGGCCTGGACTGGAAATGAGGATGTTTGGCAGATACTGTACTGTTGGCCCCCAGAAAAGAATCGCGATCTCTCTTGGGCTTCAAACCCAACTCCCGCTCAACCTTGCGTGCCTCCGCAAGTATCTCTGAGTAAGTCTCATTAAAAGACGGAATAAGGATCTTCACTTCCCAGTTTAGACCCTCGCAAAAATAAATAGCTCGAACCTTCGACTCTCTCACCAAATACTCCACAAATCGGCTCAACCTGCCGAACTCTGCAGCATATTCATCTACAGACATGCTCCCCTGAATGAGGCCCTCAAACTGCCTCCCCAAGTCTAACATGTCTGCCTCTAAGAACTTCTTCTTGAAGAGGTCCTTGAATACCTCCAAAGACTGTCTTGCATCAACAAGAATTGGCTCATTTCTGAACCAATTATGGGCGACGTCGAACAGTTGAAGTCCTACCGCCTCAACCTTCAGATCCTCAGAAAGACGGGACACCCTCATGAGATGCTCAATATCCTCGAGCCAATCATCAGCATAGAAGATGCCCTCTGTCCCCTTGAAGACCTTAGGCTCCAGCTTCTTGAAGTCCTAAATGTTGTCTGGCCAAAGTTGAGCAACCCAAGGAGCAACCTGCTGCTGGATCGAAACTTCTCTCTCTACTACGGCACGAGCAAGCTGATGAGCACTCTCGATGCCCTGCCGTAAGACATCGGTCTGTCTCTGGAGTGCCTCAAACTGATCCCTATGCGCCTCCAACATCTCGTAAAATAGTATAAACTTCTATGTCGCATCTGCTGGTATGAAAGGTAGAGGTGGAAGTCCCTCAGATACAGCTGGCACAGTCCTCTGAGTAGGAGATAGACCTCCGAAAGAAGCTGACACTCCAATCACTAAAGAAGTGACTGGTGCAGGCCCTGGAGATGTCACAGACCTCTCAGAAGCTGCTCTCCCCTGCTGTGATCTAGTCTTAGGCGGCATCTTGAGACAAAGCGAAAGAAAGAATCAATATGGCACATGATGTAAGATACTCAAAGGAAGGACAATTTAAAGATCAAATATCAATATCAAGGAAGAATAGTTGAATAGAATCAAAAGTGTTTTTTCTAGATGTGATTGAGTATTCTCAGCCTATAGCCTATATCATATATCATGAAACTGGCTCGCAATAGTACTCAATTCAAAGTACTACTATGAATCGCACTAATTTTGACCTCGAAGACCTGCATAGGCCACCACTAAAAATATGTCACGACCCGCACCCAGTGTAGGGATGCAAGTAGGGAACAACGCCCAGCCTACGCCATAAAATCGGTGATAGAACGCGGTTTGGGTAATCTATCTTACAATATAATAAGCCACTAACAATATCAATATACTCAATCACAGATCTAAGATGGAAATGAACACGAATATGATAAAAGAATATAATAGTCACAAATAACTCATTAGTCAAAAATAATAACATCAATGAGTCTGAAGAAATACTAGAAGTAAGCTAGAGATAAATTCAGTACAAAAGAATACTAAGAAGCTACAAATATTGGGTCATCTGTCTCAGTCTGGATGAGTCCCTCCTGAGCCAAGGTCTCTAACTCTAAGCCCACAACATCCTGAGGCCCGTAATGTGTAGGTTACCACTCCTCAGTGTCATCTGGAAAAAATATATCCAGTCAGGAAAGGAGCAGAGTACATCTCTAACAGCAGTTCTAATCAATGATAAAAACTATGTAACAGTAAATAGATGTAAATATAAAAGATACAATAATAGATACAAGAGATATACAATAAAGAAAACACTGGAAATAAATATAAAAATGAACAATATGACAATGAACAAGAATATTAATGACTAAATAAGTGAGTACCAGCTTTAACATGTGATCGGCTTGCGAAATTGATACAAGATATAAGGCCTGGCTAATCATACGTGCGGTGTATGATTAACACTATTCAATGAACAATACTTGACACAAGGAGGGTATGATCACATATATACACTACATACTTCCAAACCCCGACTGGTATAGTGGATCCAACCATGGTACACTATGGCACGGGATTCTCTAGGAAGATAGCTAGTCTCCCCGAGAATTAGTGTCTGTACATGTACAAGTAAACAAGGAAACAAGGCTTGCATAAGATACACCATATCTACCAAGGAATTATATCTCATGACGAGATCCGGATATACCAATCCGTGTAACCATTGTATCAAGAAATCAAGGACATCTACACTAGATACAATGAACATAGAGGATATCATAAATTAGAAACTATCAAAAAATGTACTCGCCTGAAGTCCAGTGAATAGTCTCATAAATGTCTGGTACGGTACCTCGAAGACCTAGATATGGAATATAACATTAATACAAGGTTTCGGAAAGAAAATAAGTTAAACTAGTCAACATCTAGGTCAAGGAGCCATTTCTAAGTCAAAATAGTCAAACTAGGTCAACTCTAAGTCAAACTTGTCAACCTTGGTCAAACTACCTATTTTTAGGTCGCAAGAGTCTATCTCTAGGGTATTGGGTCCATATATTATGAAACTAGGTCACACTAGTTTAATCTAAGATACTAAGATACCATATCGCAAGATACGCAAACAAGAGATATAAAAATAGCATATATGTATATTCAATCAAATATATATACTAATCCTAATTATAAAATGCTAAGTGGATACCTTGGCTTTGAACCAACGCGGTATCGCACCACTAAACCTCCATTTTGATACCCAACTCTAATACCTCGAGTGACCCTCAATACCTTGACACTTACCTTGGTATCTCAAGGTAAATATGATTCCAATATATAGTAGCTACCCCACTAGCTATATATACTACGACATGTATATATCAATCCTATATCACCTATTATACTAATTACCACCTACTAGTATATACTAATATGAATATTAAATAACAACTACCAAACTAATCACTAACTACTAATACATATATATATGTACACAAATCTACATATATAGATAACTTAGAGATACACAAGTATATATGTATTGATAACTAAACTAGATACTAATAACTAGATAGCTAAATAACTAGTTAACTAACCACCTTGTTGTTGATGCTAATGAATCTGTTGTTGTTGCTAGGACCCGTTGGTGTAGCTGCTACAGCTGCTATGCGACTGCACGCTGCTGCAGTTGTTGTTGCTGGTGACTAGCTAGTTGCTGCTGCTATGCGACTGTACGCTGCTGTAGTTGTTTGTTGCTGCTGACTAGCTAGCTGCTGCTGCACCTACCTTTGTTGTTTCCTGTTGAGCCCTCGCTGCTCACTGTCCGCTGTTACGTGCCTGCTAACACTGTGCAGTGCTGAATTCACTGCCCGAGTCTGCCCCCCTATCACACACGCACCTACAAGCACACTTATATATGTATCTATCCATATACTATCTAAACACATAGATATATAACCACTCTCACTAGTAGTTATAATATATATCCATATACACTCTCAATATATAAATATATCAAGATCCGTAACATATAATATACATATATGCATACACTCATTCTCCCACATAACATATATATATAATACCCCTCTCAACTATACATATTTTTATACTTATACAAAACATATACATAAGTACATATATATAAATGCACACCCACATATATACATATATGAACATAACACATATACACTACTAGATTCCATACACATATATACACATATACATATATATTCTACTTACATATATACATATACCATACTATTCAATTTGCTATATATATAGATGTATATCTACATATATATAAACACATATGCATATATAGATACTTGATCCACTAATACTTATAACTACATCTACATCTACATCTATATATATATATATATATATATATATATATATATATATATATATATATATATATATATATATATATATATATATATATATATATTTATATACACTACAATTAGCTAAGAACAATAAAAATTAGATCTTGAAATGCAACACAATAAACACGTGGAATGCATTGCACCCGTATCACACTAGATCTATGATACGCTTGCGATATGAGTCCACCATACAACCAAACGTACTTCAAAGGACACGAGCAAGTTTAAAATAGTATATATGAATAATACAAAGAATTAATTACACATCTACGTATTCGTGTCAAAATATGATATGCACAAAGCTCCATGTCGGAGGAAGAACCCCCAAATCAACACGTATCACCAAATTATTGGGATACGACCTACATGTATCAATTTATGGACATAATAATAGCCACAACAACCAAACATATATCAAATTAATCTATATGATCAATTGACAAACACAATAAGTGTCAATCTCGGAATTCCCCCAAAATTGACACAAAAAATACCATAACTTTCTCAATAGGCCTCCTATGAACTCAATTCCAATTCCTATGGGTAGCCTATGCATATATAGTGGTTTCTCATGGTTAAATCTAAGATTTAGAACCTAATTAAAGAGAAAAAACTGAATTGTACCTATTGGGAGAGGGATTCCCAATGCAACCTCCAAAATTGATCGAATTGGTCTTCAACTTGTAGATCATTGCTCCTCTTTGTAGATCCTTGATTCCTCCTTCGAGATCCTTGCTCTACTAGCCTCTAATGGTGATTTGGGAAGGAATTGGGATAAAATTTGCTAGAAAATTGATGTAGGAATGAAGGAATTTGGTTGAGGGAAATTCTAAATCTAGTTTTAAAATGAAAAGAGGAGAGAGAAACTTTTTTCCCTCTTTTAATAGGCCAGCCACTTAACCCCCTCCCCAAGTTTCTATGTAATTTCCATTATACCCCTTGGGCCTCTCATGAAAAAATAATTAAGGAGGGAAGGTTCTAGTCTAATAGTTTTAATTAAATTAATCATCCTCCTAATGAATGAGCTTCTAATTGGGCTCAATTCTAACTAATTACAAATATTGGTCCATGATTCTAAACTAAACTAGTTAGGTCCACTAACACAAGTCCAAAAGAATAAACTAACATCTAACAATAATTAAATAATATAATAAATAATTATTCATCATGCACAATATTTAATTAATTATGAAATGACCAAAATACTCTTTCCTAGAAAATGTGGTAGTGACAAGTTACCCCCCTTAAAATAATTTTGTACTCAAAATTCAAAGACGAAAATAACCCCAAGAAAATAACAGAATAGAACAGAACAGAAAAGAACATAACATA
Source organism: Iris macrosiphon (assembly GCA_036927795.1). Lineage (NCBI taxonomy): Eukaryota > Viridiplantae > Streptophyta > Magnoliopsida > Asparagales > Iridaceae > Iris > Iris macrosiphon. The sequence continues at coordinate 36,174,608 of JAYESA010000011.1, forward strand.
ACTATGAAAGAACATACCTCAAGGCACAAACAAATATGGGTAACGCTCTCGCATTTCATCCTCTCTCTCCCAGGTAGACTCCTCCGAAGAGTGATGCCTCCATGCAACGCATACCAAAGGAACAGTCTGGCTCCTTAGCACCTTCTCTCTCCGATCCAGAATCTCAACTGGCTGCTTTGGATAGCTAAGAGTAGGGCCCACCTCTATCTCCGAGTGATCCAACACGTGACTAGGATCCGCCACGTACCATCTCAACTATGACACATGAAACACGTTGTGCACTCCCTCCAATGCAAGTGACAAGTCTAGTCTATAAGAAACTGTACCGAACCTCTCTAGAATAGTGAAAGGTCCGATGAATCATGGGCTAAGCTTCCCGCCTCCACCGAAATGAATCGTGCCTCATGTCGGAGAAGTCCTCAAAAATACCAAACTATCCACCTAGAACAAAATACCACCTTAAGAACATAATCTATAACAAACAACCAATAACAAGCATAAAACAAAAAATCTAAAACTATACCTCAAACTCCAAAGGTCTGCGGTGGTTATCGGCCCAATATTGTTGTCTGTCCTGCGCCACTCCAAGTTTGTTTCTGATCATCTAAATCTTCTACGCTGCATCCACAATCATCTCTGGCCCTAGCAAAACTCTCTCTCCAACATCGACCCATGACAAGGGAGTACGACATCTCCGACCGTACAGAGCCTCAAATGGTGACATCTCTATACTAGCCTGGTAGCTATTGTTGTAAGCAAACTCTACCAAATAGAGATGGTCCTCCTAAGATCCCCTAAAATCTAGTACACAAGTGTGCAACATATCTTCGAGAGTCAGAATAGTCCTCTCTGACTGTCCATCTGTTTGGGGATGATATGCAGTACTGAACTTGAGCTGGGTACCCAAACTCGCCTGTAAACTCCTCCAAAAATGAGAAGTAAAATGACTATCCCGATCCGAGACAAAACTGAAAGGAATTCCATGTATCATGATGATCTGCCTCACATACATCTCTGCCAGCTTCTCCGTAGACAAACCCACCTTAAAAGGCAAAAAGTGGGCCGACTTGGTCAACCTGTCAATGATGACCCAAGTCACGTCTTTCCCTCCTGGAGATCGTGGAAGTCCGGAACCAAAATGAATAGTAATGTGCTCTCACTTCCACTCTACAATGGGTAATAGCTGAAGTAAACCTCCTGGCCTCTTCCTCTCGGATTTCACCTGCTGGCACACTAAGCATCTGGATACAAACTATGCCACTTCCCTCTTCATGTCATACCACCACACACTCTCTCGCATATCCCGATACATCTTGTTGGCACCTGGATATATAGAATACTGAGAGCGATGTGATTCCTTCGACACTTCCTCACACAGCTCCCCACTAGGCACACACAATCTAACACCATGCCGCAAAGATCCATCCTCAATAATGGTGAAATCATCCTCCAATCCTGCTCTCACTTGAGCTCTGATGCTCCTCAGAGATACATCCTTATACTGTACTACCTTGATCATGTCCATCAACTCTGAGTGTATCTGCAATCCCCATATTTATTGGAGGACTTAGAGAGCTTGGGCATTGAGGTGATAGCTCTTGGGATACCTGCTCAAGGCATCGGCAACTACATTAGCTTTCCCAAGATGATATTGCAAAGATATGTCAAAATCCTTCATCAGTTCCAGCCACCGATGCTGCCTCATGTTTAAATCATTTTGCGTGAAAATGTACTTCAAGCTCTTGTGGTCTGTGAAGATCTCTACACGCTCTACGTACAAATAGTATTTCCACAACTTCAGGACAAAGATGACTGCTGCCAACTCCAAATCATGGGTAGGATAGTTCTTCTCATAAGGATGTAATTACCTGGATGCATAGGCAATCACTTTTTCATTCTGTTGAAGAACACAACCCAGACCTTTTCCCGATGCATCACTATAAATAGTGAAACCTCCAGACCCTGATGGCATCATCAAAATAGGAGCATACGTTAACCTCTTCTTTAATTCCTCAAAAGCAACCTGGCACTCCTTCGTCTAAACAAACTCTACATCCTTCCTGGTGAGTCTGGTCATCGGCTCGGCAATTCTCGAAAAATATTGCACAAACTTCCTGTAGTAGCCTGCCAAACCCAAGAAACTCCTGATCTCTGCTACTGAACTCGGGGTCTTCCAAGACTCCACTGCTGCGATCTTCTTCGGATCCACTGAAATATTATCACCAGTCACAACATGTCCCAAGAACTCCACCTTGTTCAGGAAGAACTCACACTTGGACAGCTTCTCATACAGCTTCTCCTTCCTCAGCACATCCAACATAATCCACAAATGCTCCTCGTGCTCCTCTGGTGTCTTCGAATATATGAGTATGTCATTGATGAACACCACCACGAACTTATCAAGGTACTAATGGAATACCTTGTTCATCAAATTCATAAATACCGTCGGGACATTAGTCAACCCAAACGGCATCACCATAAACTCATACTGACCATACTGAGTCCTAAAAGCAGTCTTCGGTATGTCCTCCGGCTTCACTTTCACCTGGTGGCACCCTGATCTCAAGTCTATCTTAGAAAATACCTTGGCACAACTCAACTGATCGAACAAGTCATCAATCCGTGGCAAAGGGTATTTATTCTTGATAGTGAGATTATTCAATGCCCTGTAATAAATGCGCATACGGACCAATCCATCATTCTTCGGTACAAACAATCTTGGGGCTCCCTATGGTGAAGAACTCGATCTGATAAATCCCTTATCCTGTAACTCGTCCACCTAATTCTTCAGCTCAACCAGCTCGCTGTCGTTTACTCTATAAATATGCTATAAAATTGGTTCTGAACCTGGCCCCAAGTCTATAGAGAATTCAATACCTCGATCTGGTGACAATTCGGGCAATTCCTCATGAAACACATCCAAGAACTATCATAACCCACACCCGGTGTAAGGGTACAAGTCGGAAACAACGTCCAGCCTATGCCACGGGATCGGCGGTAGAATGCTGTCTGGGTAATCTTTCTAGTAACATAATGAACCACCAACAATAGCAATATACTCAATCACAGATCTAAGATAGAACGAGCACAAATATGATAAAGAATAGAATAGTCACATACAACTCATGAGTCTAAAATAATACATCAATGGGTCTGAAAGAATACTAATAAAAATAGCTGGAGACAAATCCAGTACAAAAGAAATACTAAGAAGCTACTAAACTCGGGTCAACTGTCTCAGTTGGGATAAGTCCCTCCTGAACCAGGGTCTCAGACTCTAAACCCACAACATCCTGAGGTCCATAATGTTAAGGGTACCAGTCCTCAGTGTCATCTAGGAAAAATATATTCAGTCAGGAAAGGAGCAGAGTATATCTCTAACAGCAGTTCTAATCAATGATAAAAACTATGTAACAGTAAATAGATATGAATATACAAGATGCATAATAGATACAAGAGATACATAATAAGGAAATACTAGAATAAATACGAGAATGAACAATATAACAATGAACAAGAAAACTTATGTCTAAGTGTGTGAGCACTAGCTTTAACATGTGATCGGCTTGGGAACTTGCAAAAGAATATAATGACATGGCTAATCATACGTGCGGTGTATGATCAACACTCACAAGGAACAAGACATGCACAAGGAGGGTATGATCACATATCTATACTAAAGTACTCCCCACCCCCGACTGGTATAATAGGTCCAACCATGGTATGCTATGGCACGGGATTCTCTAGGAAGGTAGCAAATCTCCCTGAGAATCAGTGTCTGTACATGCACAAGATAATCAATAAAACAAGACTTGCACAAGATACACCATATACAAGGAATAATATCTCATGACGAGATCCGGATATACTAATCTGTGTAACCATCATGTCATGAAACATGGATATCTATACTAGATACAATGAACATAGAGGATATCATAAACGAGAAACTATCAGAGAATGTACTCGCCTGAAGTCCAATGAATAGCCTCACAGATGTCTGATACAGTGCCTCGAAGACCTAGATAGGGAATACAACATCAATACAAGGTTCCGGAAAGAAAATAAGCCAAACAAATCAACTTCTAGGTCAACAAGTCAATTCTAAGTCAAAAGTCATACTAAGTCAACTCTAAGGTCAACTATGGTCAACTATGGTCAAACTATGGTCAACTGCCTAATTCTAGGTTGCAAAAGTCGACGCAAGGATATTGGGTTTAAATACTAAAGTCTAAGTCACAAAAATCTATATCTTAAATACTAGGATACCGTATCTCCGGATACGTAAATCCATAGGTAAAATATCACATACAATTGTCAAAACAATATTATTAAATAAAATCTTAAAGACAAACATCAAAACGATTTGGTTTCGAACCAACTTGGTATCACAACATAAAACCATAATCTTGATACCCCAAACCCAATACCTTGGGTATTCCCAATTACCTTGGTATTTACCTTGATATCTCAAGGTAATACCCCAAACTCGTTTATACTAACTACCCATAATATACATATGCTATATTAATTATACGAATACTACAAAGAATTAGCAATTTAAGAGGATATTTACTTATATATTAAATACCAATATATACATATATATCTAATCTATATCTATATAAGTATTTATATAGAAATCTGCCAACTGTCACTAAAAACAGTCTCTGAAATTCTGACACGCTGCCCCTTTAGTGACGGTTCTGCCCGTTGCTAAATCTGTTGTCGCTGTTGCTGTTGATTGTTCCCGCTGCTGCTGTTGCTTTGGCGACGGGTTACGGCCGTCGCTAAACTGCTGTAGCCGCTGCTGCTGACTGTTCTCGTTGTTGCTGGTGCTTTGGTGACGGCTGCGGTTGCTGTCACCTTTGTTGCTGTTGCTGCTTTCACCCTTTGCTGCTGTCGCTAAAACCATTATATATATATATATATATATATATATATATATATATATATATATATATATATATACTCATATATACATACCACTATTTAATATATACTTACCCTAATACATGCAACTATTACATATAAATATACATACACTCTTACCCCTCACATACACATATATAAATAGTAATATATGTATATACATAACACCATATTTAATTACATATACATATAGCTTATACATATAGTATATATATATATACAGACAATATTTTATATTACCATATAGTATCATAAATACCCATAGCTATCCTCAAAATAAATATGTATATAATAAATACATGGTACCATACACACATACATAGTATTATGTATATATATAATTATACATATATGTTTACCTATACATAATCATACAATAATATGTCACAAATATATATAATAGGACTATAACAACATATAATTATCTATTGAACATATGCATATCTATATATACTAATATATATATTTATACTTACAATTAGAAGAATAGCCACCTAACAATATATACACTTATAATATATACATAGATACATAGATCTAAGACACAATATTACATAAATATAATTATACAATAATATATATATATATATATATATATATATATATATATACTATTACATCACAATGACAAGTGAACTAGATTTACAATTTAAATTACACAACTACATGGATCGTATCACCCCATATCCCACTAGATCTAGGATACGCTTGCGACACGAGTCCTCCACACATCCAAACATACCCCGAAGGACACGAACAAGTCACATATATTATTTATAAACAATACAAAGTGTCAAAAATAAATCTACGTATCCGTGTCAAAATGTGACATGTACAAAGTCTCGTGTCGGAGGAAAAACCTCCAAATCAACACGTATCACCAAATTGTTGGGATACGGCCTACACATACCCAATTGTGGACACGATACTAGTCCTAAACACATAAGCATATGCCAAATTGATCTATAAGACCAATTGACACATACAACAAATGTCAATCTCAAAAATTTTCCATAATTGACACAAAAAGTACCATAACTGTCTCAATACGCCTCCTATGAACACAAAACCAAATCCTATGGGTAGCCTATGCATATGAGTTAATTTTGCATGGTTAAATCTCATATTTAGAACCTAAATTAAGGAAAAAAAAACTAAATTGTACCTATTGGGAGATGGAATCCCCAATAAAATATCCAAATGTGATGAAATTGGCCTCCAACTTGTAGATCTTGCTCCTCTTTGTAGATCCTTACTTTCTCCTTCTAGATCCTTGCTTTTCTAGTCTCCAATGGTGATTTGGAAAGGAATTGGGATAAAATTTGGTAGGAAAATGAAGTGAGAATGAAAGAATTTGGTTGAAAAAAATTCAAGATCTAGCTTTGAAATGAAAAGAGAAGAGAATTTTTTCCCCTCTTTTATAATAGGCCGGCCCCTATTTCCCCTCTCTCAAGCTTCCATGTAATATCCAATATACCCCTTGGGGCCTCTCATGAAGAAATAATTAAGGAGGAAATCTTCTAGTCTAAAGTTTAATTAATTTAATCCATCTCCTTAACAATGGGCTTTCTAAATGGGCTCAAATCCTAACAATTAATTCATGTTGGTCCATTAGTCTAAACTAAACTAGTTAGGTCCACTAACACAAGTCCAAAATAAATAACTAACATCTAACAACAATTAAATAATACAACAAATAATTATTATCATGTACAATATTTAAAGAAATTATAAAATTACTAAAATACCCTTTCCTAGAAAATGTGGTAGTGACAAGTCTACCCTCCTTAAAATAATTTTTTCCTCAAAATTCAAGGATGAAAACTACCCCCAGAAAATAAAAGATCATAATCAAAGAACAGAACTAAAGAACATAACTAACTATGAAAGAATATAACAATGAACAGAACATAACTAGGAAATAACATACCTCAAGGCACAAACAAATATGGATAACATGCCTCCATACGACGCGTACCAAAGGAATAGTCTGGTTCCTCAGTACCTTCTCTCTCCGATCCAGAATCTTAACTGTCTGCTCTGGATAGCTAAGAGTAGGGCCCACCTCTATCTCCGAGTGATCCAATACATGACTAGGATCTGCCACGTATCATCTCAAATGAGACACATGAAATACGTTGTGCACTCCCTCCAATGCAGGTGGTAAGTCTAGTCTATAAGAAACTACACCGACCCTCTCTAGAATAGTGAAAGGTCCGATGAATCACGGACTAAGCTTTCATCCCCCACCGAAGTGAATCATGCCTCGTGTCGGAGAAATCCTCAGAAACACCAAACCACCCACCTAGAACAAAACACCACCTTAAGAACTTTATCTATAACAACAATCAATAACATGCACAAAATAAAATCTAAAACTATACCTCAAACTCCAAAGGTCTCTGGTGGCTATCGGCCCAATGCCGCTGTCTGTCCTGCGCCACATGAAGTCTGTCTTTGATCATCTGAACCTTCTCTGCTGCATCTACAACCATCTTTGGCCCAAGCAAAACTCTCTCTCCAACATCGTCCCATGACAAGGGAGTGCGACACCTCCGACCGTACAGAGCTTTAAAAGGTGACATCTCTATACTAGCCGGGTAACTGTTGTTGTAAGCAAACTCTACCAAATGGAGATGATCCTCCCAAGAACCCCCAAAATCTTGTACACAAGTGCACAACATATCCTCGAGAGTCTGAATAGTCCTCTCTGACTGCCCATCTGTTTGTGGATGATATGTAGTACTGAACTTGAGCTAAGTGCCCAAACTCTCCTTCAAACTCCTCCAGAAATAAGAAGTGAAACGACTATCCTGATCCGAGACTATGCTGATGGGAACTCCATGTATCCTAATAATCTTTCTCACATTCATCTCTGCCAGCTTCTCCGTAGATATGCCCACCTTGAAAGGCAAAAAGTGGGCCGACTTGTCAACCTATCAATGATGTCCCAAATCGCGTCTTTTCCTCCGGGAGATCGTGGAAGTCCAGATAAAAAATCTATAGTAATGTGCTCCCACTTCCACTCTGGAATGGGTAATGGCTGAAGTAAACCTCCTAGCCTCTGCCTCTCGGCTTTCACCTGCTGGCATACTAAGCATCTGGATACAAACTGTGCCACTTCCCTCTTCATGCCATACCACCACACACTCTCTCATATATCCTGATACATCTTATTGGCACCTGGATGCAGAATACTGAGAGCGATGCGCTTCCTGCAATACCTTCTCACGCAGCTCTCTACTAGGCACACACAATCTAACTCCATGCCTCAAAGATCCATCCTCAGCAATGGTAAAATCATCCTCCAATCCTACTCTTACCTGAGCTCTGATACTCCTCAGAGATACATCCTCATACTGTGCTGCCTTGATCTTGTCCATCAAATCTGAATGTATCTGCAATCACCACATCTGCATAGCATCACCAAGAACTATCAGCTCGATGCCCAAGCTCTCCAAGTCCTCCAACAAATATTGATCCTGTGTCAAGAACATAGCTATCAGATACCTACTCAAAGCATCGGCAACTACATTAGCTTTCCCAGGATGATATTGCAAAGATATATCAAAATCCTTCATCAGTTCTAACCACCGACGCTGCCTCATGTTCAACTTCTTCTGTGTGAAAATGTACTTCAAGCTCTTGTGGACTGTGAAGATCTCCACACGCTCTCCGTACAAATAATGTTTCCACAACTTCAGAGCGAAGATGACTGCTGCCAACTCCAAATCATGGGTAGGATAGTTCTTTTTATGAGGACGCAATTTCCTCGATGCATAGGCAATCACTTTCCCATTCTGCTGAAGAAAACAACCCAAACCTTTCCCGGTGCATCACTATAAATAGTAAAACCTCCAGACCCTGATGGCAACATCAAAATAGGAGCAGACGTCAACTTCTTCTTCATTTCCATGAAGCAACATGGCAATCCTCTGTCCAAACAAACTCTACATCCTTCCTGGTGAGTCTGGTCATCGGCTCAAAAATCCTCGAAAAATCTTGCACAAACTTCCTGTAGTAGCCTGCCAATCCCAAGAAACTCCTAACCTCTGCTACCGAACTCGGGGTCTTCTAAGATTCTACTGTTGCGATCTTCTTCGGATCCACTGAAATACCATCACCAGTCACAACATGCCCCAAGAATTCTATCTTGTCCAAGAAGAACTCATACTTGAACAACTTCCCATACAGCTCTCCTTCCTCAGCATATCCAATACAATCCTCAAATGCTCCTCATGCTCCTCTGGCGTCTTCGAGTATATGAATATGTCCTCGATGAACACCACCACAAACTTGGCAAGGTACTGATGGAACACCTTGTTCATCAAGTTCATAAATACCGTCGGTGCATTAGTCAAACCAAACGGCATCACCATAAACTTATACTGACCATACCGAGTTCTAAAAGCAGTCATCGGTATGTCCTCCGGCTTCACCTTCACCTGATGGTAGCCAGATCTCAAATCTATCTTAGAAAATACTTTGGCACCACTCAACTGATCAAACAGATCATCTATGCGTGGCAAAGGGTACTTATTCTTTATATTGAGATTATTCAAAGCCCTGTAATCAATGCACATGTGCACCGATCCATCCTTCTTCGGTACAAACAATATTGGGGCTCCCCACGGTAAAGAACTCGATCTGATAAACCCCTTATCCAGCAATTTGTCCACCTGCTTCTTCAGCTCGACCAGCTCGTTGTTGTTTACTCTATAGACATGTTGCGAAATTGGTTCGGCACCTGGCACCAAGTCTATATAGAATTCAATATCTCAATCTGGCGGCAACCCTGGCAATTCCTCAGGAAACACATCCAAGAACTCTGCTATCAACGGATGCGACAAATCCTTGTCTTCCACCATAGCTCCACAAATAATGCTTTCTCCCTGCTTTGTAGCTCCTCTAGCAAACTCAAACTCTGGCTCTCCCGGCGGACCAAACAAAACTCTACCTCCTCTACAATCTATGCTAGCATGGTGCCTACTCATCCAATCTATCCTGAGTACAATGTCGTAGCTCGGAAGTAGCATTACAAGTAGACACGCACTCAACTCCCGGCCTCCTAGAGTAACTCTACCATCCTTGCAAATATCATTAACCAGGATAATGCCTCACCCGGTCATGATCTTGCAAGTCCTAAGCAAAGACTCAGCTACCAAACCATGCTTCAGAGCAAAAGAAACAGATACAAAACTATGGGAAGCACCACTATCAAACAAAGCTAAAGCTGGAATGTAATCAAGAAGAATAGAACCTACGATGACATCTCCGGTGGGTTCATCCTCCTCGACGGTCATAGCAAATGCTCGTCCCTGACGTGCACCTCTCTGCTGATACTGGACATAACGTTGCTGCTGTATCGGAAGCGGTCCCCTCGGTTGTACTGCAGATGGTCTCGTCTGTGCCCTAGGAGCTGAAGCTACTCCCTGAACTGTACGACGAGGATGGAAGGACACTCCCTCAGCTGATGTCCTTCAGTACCATAATATAAACAAACTCCCAACATTTTCCTACAAACTTCCCAGATATGGCCGGACTTCTTGCAGAAGTGGCAGGAAGATTGCTGTAACTGTCTCTGCTTGTGTGGTGCCTGGTAAAAAGGTGTTCTAGCTGGAGTCTGGTGCTGTTGTGGTTGCTAGAAAGGCTTAGACTAAAAATGAGGACGTTTGGCAGATACTACATTGCTGTTTGCCCCCAGAAAAGAATTACGGTCTCTCTTGGGCTTCAAACCCAACTCCCGCTCAATCTTGCGTGTCTCCACAAGTATATCTGAGTATGTCTCATAAAAAAACGGAATGAGGATCAATATGGCAGATGATGTAAGATACTCAAGGAAAGAACAGTTTAATAGATCAAGTATCAATATCAAAGGAGAATAGTTGAATCAAAAGAATTTTCCTATATGTGATTGAGTATCTCAGCCAATATCATATATCCTATCGCAGGCTCGCAGTAGTACAACTAAATCGTTGCACTACCACGACATCGCATAACTTGCGAAGCTTGACCTGCATGGGCCACCACTAAAAATGTGTCACGACCCACACCCGGTATAAAGGTACAAGTCGGAAACAACGCCCAGCCTACGCCGCAGGATCGGCGGTAGAATGTTGTCTGGGTAATCTATCTAGCAACATAATAAACCAACAACAATAGCAATATACTCAATCACAGATCTAAGATGGAACGACCACGAATATGATAAAGAATAGAATAGTCACATACAACTCATAAGTCTAAAATAATACATCAATAAGTCTGAAAGAATACTAACAAAAATAGCTGGAGACAAATCCAGTACAAAAGAAATACTAAGAAGCTACTAAACCCGGGTCAACTATCTCAGTTAGGATAAGTCTCTCATGAACCAGGGTCTCAGACTCTAAACCCACAACATCCTTAGGTCCATAATGTGTAGGGTACCAGTCCTCAGTATCATCTGGGAAAAATATATCCAATCAGAAAAGGAGCAGAGTACAACTCTAACAACAGTTTAAATCAAAGATAAAAACTATGTAATAGTAAATAGATGTGAATATACAAGATGCACAATAGATACAAGAGATACATAATAAGAAAATACTGGAATAAATACAAGAATGAACAATATGACAATGAACAAGAAAACTAATGTCTAAGTGTGTGAGCACTAGCTTTAACACGTGATCGGCTTGGGAACTTGCATAAGAATATAATGGCCTAGCTAATAATACATACGGTGTATGATCAACACTCACAAGGAACAAGACATGCACAAGGAGAGTATGATCATATATCTGCACTAAAGTACTCTCCACCCCCGACTGGTATAATAGATCCAACAATGGTTATGCTATGGCACGGGATTCTCTAGGAAGGTAGCAAATCTCCCTGAGAATCAGTGTCTGTACATGCACAAGATAATCAATAAAACAAGACTTGCATAAGATATACTATATACAAGGAATAACATCTCATGACGAGATCCGGATATACCAATCCATGTAACCATCGTGTCATGAAACATGGATATCTACACTTGATACAATGAACATAGAGGATATCATAAACAAGAAACTATCAGAGAATGTACTCGCCTGAAGTCCAATGAATAGCCTCACAGATGTCTGATACAGTGCCTCGAAGACCTATATAGGGAATACAACATCAATACAAGGTTCCGGAAAGAAAATAAGTCAAACAAATCAACTTCTAGGTCAACAAGTCAATTCTAAGTCAAAAATCAAACTAAGTCAACTCTAAGGTCAACTATGGTCAAACTATGGTCAACTGCCTAATTCTAGGTTGCAAAAGTCGACACAAGGATATTAGGTTTAAATACTAAAATCTAAGTCACAAAAATACATATCTTAAATACTAGGATATCGTATCTCCGGATACGTAAATCCATTAGTAAAATATCACATACAATTGTCAAAACAATATTATTAAATAAAATCTGAAAGACAAAATTCGAAAAGGTACCTTGGTTTCGAACCAACTTGGTATCACAACATAAAACCATAATCTTGATACCCCAAACCCAATACCTTAAGTAATCCCAATTACCTTGGTATTTACCTTGGTATCTCAAGGTAATACCACAAATACGTTTATACTAACTATCCGTAATATACATATGCTATACTAATTATACGTATACTACAAAGAATTAGCAATTTAAGAGTACATTTACTTATATATTAAATACCAATATATACATATATATCTAATCTATATCTATATAAGTATTTATATTGAAATCTGCCAACTGTCACTAAAAACTGTCTCTAAATTCTGATACTCTGATATGTTGCACCTTTAGTGACGGTTCTGCCCGTTGCTAAATCTGTTGTCACTGCTGATTGTTCCCGCTGCTGCTGCTTTGGCGACGGGTTGCGGCCGTCGCTAAACTGCTGTCGCCGCTGCTGCTGACTGTTCCCGCTGTTGCTGCTGCTTTGGTGACGGCTGCGACTGCTGTCACCTTTGTTGCTGTTGCTGCTACAGCGGCTACTGCTGCTTGTTGTTACGCGGCAGTTGTCACCCTTTGCTGTTGTCGCTAAAACCATTATATATATATATATATATATATATATATATATATATATATATATATATATATATATACCACTATTTAATATATACTTACCCTAATACATACAACTATTACATATAAATATACATACACTCTTACCCCTCACATACACATATATAAATAGTAATATATGTATATACATAACACCATATTTATTTACATATACATATAGCTTATACATATAGGATATATATATACACACAATATTTCATATTACCATATAGTATAATAAATACACATAGCTATCCTCAAAATAAATATGTACATAATAAATATATGGTACCATACACACATACATAGTATTATGTATATATATAATTATACATATATGTTTACCTATACATAATCATACAATAATATGTCACACATATATATAAATAGGACTATAACAACATATAATTATCTATTGAATATAGGCATATCTATACATATTAATATATATATTTATACTTACAATTAGAAGAATAGCCACCTAACAATATATACACTTATAATATATACATAGATACATAGATCTAAGACACAATATTACATAAATATAATTACACAATAATATATATATATATATATATATATATATATATATATATATATATATATATATATATCACAATGACAAGAAAACTAGATCTATAATTTAAATTACACAACTACATGGATCGTATCACCCCGTATCCCACTAGATCTAGGATACGCTTGCGACACGAGTCCTCCACACATCCAAACGTACCTCGAAGGACACAAACAAGTCACATATATTATTTATGAATAATACGAAGAGTCAAAAATAAATTTACATGTCCGTGTCAAAATGTGACATGTACAAAGTCCCGTGTCGGAGGAAAAAACCCCAAATCAACACGTATCACCAAATTATTGGGATACAGCCTACACGTATCCAATTTTGGATACGATACTAGACCCAAACACATAAGCAAATGCCAAATTGATCTAAAGGACCAATTGACACACACAATAAATGTCAATCTCGGAATTCCCGCAAATTGACACAAAAAGTACCATAACTTTCTCAATAGGCCTCCTATGAACACAAAACTGAATCCTGTGGGTAGCCTATGCATATTGGTTGATTTTCCATGGTTAAATCTCAGATTTAGAATCTAAATTAAGGGAAAAACTAAATTTTACCTATTGGGAGATGAATTCCCAATAAAACATCCAAATGTGATAAATTGGCCTCCAACTTGTAGATCCTTGCTACTCTTTGTAGATCCTTGCTTCCTCCTTCTAGATCCTTGCATCTCTAGTCTCCAATGGTGATTAGGGAAGGAATTGGGATAAAATTTGGTAGGGAAATGAAGTGGGAATGAAGGAATTTGGTTGAGAAAAATTCTAGATCTAGCTTTGAAATGAAAAGAGGAGAGAATTTTTTCCCCTCTTTTATAATAGGCCGGCCCCTATTTCCCCTCTCTCAAGCTTCCATGTAATATCCAATATACCCCTTGGGGCCTCTCATGAAGAAATAATTAGGGAGGGAAGCTTCTAGTCTAAAGTTTAATTAATTTAATCTATCTCCTTAACAATGGGCTTTCTAAATGGGCTCAAATTCTAACAATTAATTCATGTTGGTCCATGGGTCTAAACTAAACTAGTTAGGTCCACTAACACAAGTCCAAAATAAATAACTAACATCTAACAACAATTAAATAATACAACAAATAATTATTATCATGCACAATATTTAAATAAATTATAAAATTACTAAAATACCCTTTCCTAGAAAATGTGGTAGTGACAAGAACTCTGCTATCAACGGATGCGGCAACTCCTTGTCTTCCACCACAGCTCCACAGATAATGCCTCCTCCTTGCTCTGCATCTCCTCTAGCAAACTCGAACTCTGACTCTCCTGGCGGACCAAAAAAAACTCTACCTCCTCTAAAATCTATACTAGCACGGTGGCTACTTAACCAATCCATTCTGAGTACAATATCGTAACTCGGAAGTGGCATTACAAGTAGACACGTACTCAACTCCCGGCCTCCCAGAGTAACTCTCTGATCCTTGCAAATATCATTAACCAGGATAATGACTCCCCCGATCATGATCTTGCAAGTCCTAAGCAAAGACTCAGCTACCAAACCATGCTTCAGAGCAAAAGAAACAGATACAAAACTATGGGGAGCACCACTATCAAACAAAGCTAAAGCTGGAATAGAATCAAGAAGAACAGAACCTGTGATAACATCTACGGTAGGCTCGACCTCCTCGACTTTTATAGCAAATGCTCGTCCTAGACGTGCACCTCCCTGATATTGGTGCTGGGCATAACAATGCTGCTGGGTCAGAAGTGACGATCCCCTCGGTTGTACTGCACGTGGTCTCGCCTGTGTCCTCGGAGCTGGAGCTGCTCCCTGAACTGCACGACGAGAATTGGAAGGACACTCTCTCAGTTGATGCCCTTCGATACCATAATACAAATAAACTCCCAGCCTCCTCCTGCGAACTTTTCAGATATGGTTGGGCGTCTCATAGTAGTGGCAAGAAGCTTGATGTAACTATCTCTGCTGATGCGGTGCCTGGTAAAATAACGTCGTAGCTGGAGTCTGGTGCTGTTGTGGCTGCTGAAAAGGCCTGGACTAGAAATGAGGACGTTTGGTAGATATTGTACTACTGTTGGGCCCCAGAAAAGAATCACGATCTCTCTTAGGCTTCAAACTAAACTCTCGCTCAACCTTGCGTGCCTCCGCAAGTATCTCTGAGTAAGTCTCATAAAAAGATGGAATAAGGATCTTCACTTCCCAGTTTAGACTCTCACAAAAATGAATAGCTCGAACCTCCGGCTCTCTCACCAAATACTCCATAAATCGGCTCAACATGCCAAACTCTACAGTGTATTCCTCCACAGACATGCTACCCTGAATGAGGCTCTCAAACTGCCTCCCCAAGTCTAACCTGTCTGCCCGAGCGAAGAAATTCTTCTTGAAGAGGTCCTTGAACACCTGTAAACTCCCTCACCCAAAATAGGTATTTTGTGTATATTTTATATTATTATATTTATTATAGATGTTGAATTTATTTAGAGTATTCTCTTAGTTAATTAGAAAATAAATTTTTTTACTATATTTACTTATATAAATATTTATTTAGAATTATTTTAGGCTATTTTAGATTATTGGGATTTTTTCCATAATTTTTAGTTAATTAAAAACTAGTAACACTAATTTTCTAGGACTTTAAAGAATTTATTTTATGTCCAAACTTAACTAAAAATATCCCAAAATTTTATTTTAGTTTCTAAATAGTCACATATATTTTCTAGAATTGTTTGAGAATTTTCTGAGTATTTTAGTATTTATTGGGAGTAATTAGGCTAATAACTAATTTTTAGGAATTGAAGAATTTATTGTGCAATCCCAGAAATATAGAATAGACCCACATTATTTTTTAGAGTTTATAATATTATTATATATTTTCTGGAATTATTTCAGAATTTTTGGAATAATTTTAGTATTTATTTTTAGTTATATGGGTAAAACTAATGTTAAAAAATTCTCCTAATTATAGTAGAAAACCTATGAACATAAAATTATCCCAAGTATTTTTCTAGGGTTTTTGGATTCAAAATGTATTTTTTGTAATTTTTCCATATTTTTATGATTATTTTTAATATTTATTTGGAGTTATTTAGATTTAAAATGACTTAAATAATGTTTTGATAAAGGCAAATCAAAAATAAATAATATAAATAAAACCATCCAATCAGATTCTGACATGTGTCAGCCTATAGATATCCATTCAGCCGCAGGTACATCTTTATATATATATATAATATGATAACCCTAATTATCCCATTATTTAGAGAGAGAGATTTTGGAGAATTGCCATCTAGGGTTTCTTCATCTTCCAGAAGCCATTGCGCATAGCTCCGGACTCCAAACGAGGCCTAGTTTCTTGCGTTAGAAAGATATTGAGGTTAGCTTTCTGATTATATAAATTTTTTTAGAAATTATTAGTATTAAATTTTGGAAAATTCGTAGAGCACAGCATGTCCGAAAATAGACATGTTTCAATATTTTCGCAATTTCGGGAGAACCCGGAATCAGAATCATGAACCGTTTAAAGTTTCAAAAAACTAATGTCGAGTCATCGACATATATTTTTCTCAAAATTTATTTCGAAGTATTTACATACAATTAATTCTGTAGAACTTCAAGGTTAGAATTTAACCATCGGTGCACAATACAAAATTTGTATGTGCCATAATTCCCAAACAAATTGGAATTCGGACGAGCCGTAAATTCCAGCATGTTTTTGACACTAAAATCTACAGGAAATCATGCATGAAAGTTGAGTTTGTGTTGGTTGACTTTTCGGTCAATAGATCGCCTCGATTTGCGTACCATGAGTCTCGAGTTGATAAAATTCAGTTCTTTGGACAAAATTAGGGTTTAACAATAAAATTAGATTATAATAAGATTAAAATACTATTTTAGTTTATTTTATTCCGAATTAAAATAGATTAAATGGAGGAACCTATTTACCCACTTTTGTAACCTAACTTGTTTAATTTATGTGACGGATAGATCGGACGACGCCTTGACTTGGGACTTCATCCTTTTTAGACCAGGCAAGATACCTTGCCAAATTGCTTACAGTATTTTGCATGCTTAGTATATTTCTTTATATTTATTTCATTTCTGTTTATTTATTGCATATGTAGTTTCTTTCAATCATTACTATATATTAGATATGTTGACACACACATGGCACCTAGTATTATGAGAGGACAATCATTAGACGTATGGGCTTTTAACCACTCTGGTAAAACGTAGTATATAGTTCGCACTACGGGCCTGTGTCGCGCTGGTCGCTACCCCCGCGGTATGTCAATTTCTGGAGTCTCGCTGGTCGCTACCCCTGCAGTATATCGATTTCTGATGTCCATTGACGTATGTATGAGTTGTGAGGTAGATCGAGTAGCCTACCCTTTCCCATACGTCAAAAAGTTGTTCTTATTGCATTCATATAGATGGTCTTATATAGCGTACTTATTTATTTTTAAATTATATGCATGTTTACTATATTCAAGTTGGCTCGCTTTTCTGTATCTTGTTACGTCCCTCTGAGGACCTGGTCCTCTGCCAGGTGTATCTGTTCTTGAGTATTTGCAAAAGAGCAGATTTGGATGGTTATATATGTTTCATGGATGTCCTCTCTTCGAGCCCGTGATTGCTAGCTGGTATTCTTATATGGTGTTGTTGTGTTGTACTTATTTTGTATTTGCTCTTACATTCGAGTTGGTAGTGGATTTGTTTTCATCCAACTATCATCCTTAGATACTTATGTTGAGATCTAGTTATATAGATGCTGGTTATTCATTTATATTAATTTTTTGTGGATGAGATTTAGATTGTACCCTGTGACTTGTGACATATGTTTATACCACTTGTGGATTTTATATTCATATTACAGCGTACGTATGGGTTTGGTTTCCATATATTGGAGTTGCCATATCCATGCGGCTGGCATGCTTACGTGTTCCTAGTCCTATGTATTTTGGGACTGGGGCGTGACAACACCTCCCAAGACTACCCTGCGTCAACAAGAATTGGCTCATTCTTGAACCAAGTACGGGCGACGTTAAACAGTTGAAGTCCTACCGCCTCAACCTTCAGATCCTCAAAAAAACGGGACACCCTCATGAGACGCTCAATATCCTTGAGCCAATTATCAGCATAGACGATGCCCTCCGTCCCCTTAAAGAACTAGGCTCCAGCTTCTTGAAGTCCTGAATGTTGCCTGGCCAAAGCTGAGCAACCTGGGGAGCAACCTGCTGCTGGATCGGAACTCCTCTCTCTACTACGGCACGAGCAAGCTGATGAGCACTCTCGATGCCCTACCATAAGACATCGGTCTGCCTCTGTGTGCCTCAACTAACCCCTCTAAGCCTCCAACATCTCGCGAAATAGTGTGAACATCTGTGTCGCATTTGCTGGCACGGAAGGTAGAGGTGGAATTCCATCAGATACAGCTGGCACAGTCCTCTGAGTAGGAGGTGGACCTCCGAAAGCAGCTGACACTCCAATCACCGGAGAAGTGACACTACCAGAATAAGCGGTATTAGCGACGTATTTTAGCGACGTCTAGTTAAAACGTCGCTAAATCAGCGACTCTGTAAAACGCGTCGCTAGACGTCGCTAAATGGCGACATTTAGCGACGTTTAGCGACTTTTATTAAGATTTTAAAAGGATAGTCACTATAAGTTCAATTAAGGTCGCTAAACGTCGCTAATATATCTGATTTAGCGACGTTTAGCGTCGTAATTAGCGACGTATATATCAAAAAAATTTAGCAACGTATTTAGCGACTTCATTTGCGTCGCTAATTTTAATTTTAGCGACGTAATTATGTGACGTCGCTAAACGTCGCTAATTTTTGTTTAATTAGGGCTCGGTTTTCTTTTCTCCGTCTGTCGAAAATTTTGTCGAAAATTTCGAAACCTTTCGAATTCCCCCGCCCCCCCCCCTCTCCGGCGACCGGATTTCCACGGCTGCGTCTACTCCGGCTTCCCCCTCCTCCTCCTCGAGCTCTAGGTAATCTCTCTCTCTCTCTCTCTCTCTCTCTCTCTCTCTCATGTGACACTGACACAAGATACTTGACAGACACGACACACGCACACAGATACGACACACGCACACAGACACACACGACACATACACACACAGACGCAGACACACACACACGACACACATAGACGACACACACACAGACACACACACAAACACGACACACACACGACACACAGACACAGACGCAGGGGTTAGGTTTAGGGTTGGGGTTAGGGTTAGGGTTAGGGATAGGGTTAGGTTTTTTGACCTGGGGTTAGGATTAGGGTTAGGGTTTGCTTTGCTTGTAAGTGTTTTTTTAGGTTACTTTTTGTTGTTGATTTTTAAGGGGCTTTAGGATTTTGGGCTTCTCAATGGATGTGTATCATAATTTTCTAGTTATACACTTTAAGTGTTTGTTTAAATGCTAGTGTGTGTGTTATATTGGAGGCTATGATATATGTATTTGTGTAGATGTCATATATATATATATATATATATGTGTGTGTGTGTGTGTGTGTGAGTGTGTGTGTGTGTGTATTTTCGTGGTTGTGTGTGTGTGTCCCTTAACTAATGAGGTGCCTGTGTGACTAATGGTGTGTATGTGGCAGTGGGGGAATAAGTGGTGTGTTGGTTAGCTTATAGAAGCTGTGATAGCAGTGTAGAGTGATATGCACATATCAGTACACATCATTTGGTGCTTACACAACAGGGTTGGGCAGCACTGTGCTGTGGTCGGGCTATGAAGTATCAGTAACAGCTGCAACTTATGTTGCACTGCTAGAGAGAGAGCAACACCGCAAGAGATAGGGGAAGTATTGGTAGTTGGTACTGCTGTTGTATCTGTGTGAGGGAGCCAATTGGTGCTCGAGTTGTACTAAGGGGAGGAGAGTCACTGCTCAATAGCAGTGACTTAAGTGTTGTAAGGATGATGAGATACTTGTGCCTGTGGGTGTGTGAGTGTATGAATGTAATATCGTGTTTGAGTATGGATTATACACAGGTTGTACAAGCATGGAGAAATGAGCCTGGGGAGGGAGTGAAGGTCAGTTGCTCAAGCACATACATGGTGCTCTGTGCAATCTGATAATTAGAAGAGCAGAAGTTCAGTGATGAAATTTTAACAAAAATGTTAGCAGTGGCAGTAGTAAATGACAAGTGAGAAAGTTTGAGGGTGTGTATCTTGATAGCATGTATGTGGTGGTAATATTGAACTATGAAGTGACTAAAGGGGGGGGCCTGGATGATGCGATGTTCAGTTGAAAGTTAAGTAATTAGTGTAAGTTGGGTAATGCAGTGTCAGTGGGTGTATTGGTTAGTGTCACCCCCACATTTTTAGATGAGGATAATTTTGTCATTTTGTATAGTTATTTTATTTTTAGTGATTTAATATTAATTGGTGTGCTATTTAATTAAATTATGCTTCCGTTCCAATAGCTAATTCTTTGTTTTCATCTATCTTACTTTAGAATGATACATAAAGCTTTATAATCTACTTTAGAATGATCTATACTGCTACATAGTCAATTTGCTAATTCTTTGTTTTCATCTATCTTACCAGATGGCACCCAAGAGAGCGACACCTCCTACTGTTAAGGAGGAAGTTATGCCTCCTACTGTTAAGGAGGAAGTGATGCCGACTACTGTTAGGGAGGAAGAGATACCACCTGCGGGGAGTTCCAGTCACCCAGCACCTATCGCGGCGGTATCTCAGACGGGGAGTTCCAGTCACCCAGCACCCATAGCGGAGCTTGATAACATTAACGCTGCTTATGCGCAGTATTTGAGGGACTGGTATCTGCCCCATTTTGGAAATCCTCGAGATTGATACTATAATGTTTCATATACTTATATATTATGCATTTTGTGTTACTGTGATACTCTGATACTTATATATTATGTGATGCTGTTTATGTCCATTTTGTGTGAGTGTGATGCTGTTTATGCCCTTTTTGTGTTACTGTGATGCTGTTTATGCCCATTTTGTGTGACTGTAAAACTTTTATTGTCTGTCTATAATATTTGTGTGTATTAATTGTATGACTGTGATACTTTTATTCATATTCAATATTGTTAATCCGGTGTTGAGTGTTCCACCGAAGGGGTCGACGAACCCATAGAATTCAACGGAGGGTTGCTCCGGGTATATTTTAAATTAGAAATTTATAAATTGCAGGAATAATAGTTTGGAAAAATTCAGGTTTTTTTTTAATTTTTTTGTAACTTTAGCGACGTATTTAGCGACGTTTAGCGACGTCTAGCGACGTTACTATAAGTCGCTAAAAAAGTCGCTAATTAGCGACGTGCATTTAGCCGTCGCTAAATACGTCGCTAAACGTCGCTAAATATGTCGCTGTACGTCGCAAATTGCTGACATGGCAGTACTGCCAGGTCATTAAATACGTCGCTGTTACGTCGCTATATAAGTCGCTAATTAGCGACGTTTAGCGACTTTAATAAACGTCGCTATTTAGTGACTCGGAGTCGCTAAACGTCGCTAAATTTAGCGACACAAAAAAGTCGCTAAAATACGTCGGCATAGCGACGTTTAGCGACGTTTTTCCTTTCGGCGACTTGGTTTTTCCCGACTGCGTGAAAACGTCGCTAAATACGTCGCTAAAATTTTTTAGCGACGTTTTTTTGTTATTTAGCGACATTTTTGGGCGTCGCTATTTTGACTTATTCTGGTAGTGTGACTGGTGCAGGCCCTCGGGACATCGTAGACCTCTCGAAAGCTGCTCTCCCCTGCTTCGATCTAGTCTTAGGCGACATCCTGAGACAAAGCGAAAGAAAGAATCAATATGAAACAAGATGTAAGATACTCAAAGGAAGGACAGTTTAAAGATCAAATATCAACATCAAGGAAGAATAGTTGAATTGAATCAAAAAAGTTTTCCTTATATGTGATTGAGTATTCTCAACATATACCATATATCCTATATCCTGAAACAGGCACGTAATAGTACTCAATTCAGAGTACCACTACGAATCGCACTAATTGTGACCTCAAAGACCTGCATGGGCCACCACAAAAATATGTCATGACCCGCACCCGGTGTAGGGATGTAAGTCGGGAACAACGCCCAGCCTACGCCGCAAATCGGTGGTAGAACGTTGTTTGGGTAATCTATCTAACAATATAATGAGCCACTAACAATATCAATATACTTAATCATATACCTAATATGGAAATGAGCACGAATATGATAAAAGAATAGAATAGTCACAAACAACTCATAAGTCAAAAATAATAACATCAATGAGTCTGAAGAAATACTAGAAGTAAGTTGGAGACAAATCCAGTACAAAAGAATACTAAGAAGCTACAAATCCTGGGTCATCTGTCTCAGTCGGGATGAGTCCCTCCTGAGCCAGGGTCTCTGACTCTAAGCCCACAACATCCTGAGGCCCAAAATGAGTAGGGTGCCACTCCTTAGTGTCATCTGGGAAAAATATATTCAGTCAGGAAAAGAGCAGAGTATATCTCTAACAACAGTTCTAATCAATGATAAAAACTATGTAACAGTAAATAGATGTGAATATACAAGATACAACAATAGATACACGAGATATACAATAAATAAAATACTAAAAATAAATACAAGAATGAACAATATGACAATGAACAAGAATACTAATGACTAAGTGAGTGAGTACCAGCTTTAACATGTGATCGACTTGGAAACTTGATACAAGATATATGGCCTGGCTAATCATACCTACGGTATATGATAAACACTATTCAATGAATAAGACTTGAAACAAGGAGGGTATGATCACATATCTATACTACATACTCTCTAACCCTGACTGGTATAGTGGATCCAACCATGGTATGCTATGGCACGGGATTCTCTAGGAAGATAGCTAGTCTCCCCAAGAATCAGTGTTTGTACATGTACAAGAAAATAAGAAAACAAGGCTTGCACAAGATACACCATATATACCAAAGAATAATATCTCATAACAAGATCCGGATATACCAATCCGTGTAACCATCGTGTCAAGAAATTAAGGATATATATACTAGATACAATAAACATAGAGGATATCATAAATAAGAAACTATTAGAGAATGTACTCACCTGAAGTCCGATAAATAGTCTCACAAATGTCTGGTACGGTGCCTCGAAGACCTAAAAATAAAATATAATATTAATACAAGGTTTCGGAAAGAAAATAAGTTAAACTAGTCAATATCTAGGTCAAAGAGCCATTTCTAAGTCAAAACAGTCAAACTAGGTCAACTCTAAGTCAAACTGGTTAACCTTGGTCAAACTACCTATTTCTCGGTCACAAGAGTCTATCTCTAGGGTATTAGGTCCATATATTATGAAACTATGTCACACTAGTTAAATCTAAGATACTAAGATATCGTATCGCAAGATACGCAAACAAGAGATATAGAAATAGCATATATGTATATTCAATCAAATATATATATACTAATCCTAATTACAAATTGCTAAGTGGATACCTTGGCTTTGAACCAACGCGGTATCGCACCACTTAACCTCCATATCGATATCCAACTCTAATACCTTGAGTGACCCTCAATACCTTGACACTTACCTTGGTATCTCATGGTAAATATGATTCTAATATATAGCAGCTACCCCACTAGCTATATATACTAAGACATGTATATATCAGTCCAATATCACCTATTATACTAATTACCAACTACTAGTATATACTAGTACGAATATTAAATACCAACTACCAAACTAATCACTAACTACTAATACATATATACATGTACACATATCTACATATATAGATAACTTAGAGATACATAAGTATATATGTATCGATAACTAAACTAGATACTAATAACTAGATAGCTAAATAACTAGTTAACTAACCACCTTGCTGTTGATGCTAATGAATATGCTGATGTTGCTAGGACCAGCTGGTGTAGCTGATGCTGCTATGCGACTGCACGCTGCTGCAGTTGATGTTGCTGGTGACTAGCTATTTGCTGTTGTTATGCGACTTCACGCTGTTGCTGTTATGCGACTTCAAGTTGCTGCAGTTGTTTGTTGCTGCTGACTAGCTAGCTGTTGCTGCTCCTTCCTTTGTTGTTTCCTGTCGAGCCCTCGCTGCTCACTGTCTGCTGTTACCTGCCTGCTAGCACTGTGCAGTATTGAATGCACTGCCCGAGTCTGCCCCCCCCCCATCATACACACACCTATAAGCACACTTATATATGTATCTATCTATACACTATATAAACACATAGATATATAACCACTCTCACTAGTAGTTATAATATATATCCATATACACTCTCAATATATATATTTATCTAGATCCATAACATATAATGTACATATATGCACACACTCATTCTCCCACATAACATATATATATAATACCCCTCTCAACTATACATGTATGTATACTTATACAACACATATACTTAAGTACTTATATATAAATGCACACCCACATATATACGTATATGAACATAACACATATCCACTACTAGATTCCAAACACATATATACACATATACATATATATTCCACTTACATATATACATATACCATACTATTCAATTTACTATATATATAGATGTATATCTACATATATATAAACACATATGTATATATAGATACTTGATCCACTAAACATATAACTACATTTATATACATAACAATATATATATATATATATATATATATATATATATATATATATATATATATATATATATATATATATATATATATATATATATATACATATACATACTATAATTAGCTAAGAACAATGAAAATTAGATCTAGAAATGCAACACAACGAACACATGGAGTGCATCGCACATGTATCATACTAGATCTATGATACGCTTGCGATACGAGTCCACCACACAACCAAATGTACCCCGAAGGAAACGAACAAGTCTAAAATAGTATATATGAACAATAAGAAGAATCAATTACATATCTATGTGTCTGTGTCAAAATGTGACATGCACAAAGTCCCGTGTCGGAGGGAAAATCTCCAAATCAACACGTATCACCAATTTGTTAGGATACGACCTACACGTATCCATTTGTGGACACGACACTAGCCACAACAACCAAATATATGTCAAATTGATCTATATGATCGATTGACAAACACAACAAGTGTCAATCTCAGAATTCCTCCAAAAATGACACAAAAAGTATCATAACTTTCTCAATAGGCCTCCTATGAACTCAATTCTAATTTCTATGGGTATCCTATGCATATGGGGTGGTTTCTCATAGTTAAATCTCATATTTAGAATCTAATTAAAGAGTAAAAACTGAATTATACCTATTGGGAGATGGATTTCCAATACAGCCTCCAAATTTGATGAAATTGGCCTTCAACTTGTAGATCATTACTCCTCTTTATAAATTCTTACTTCCTCCTTCTAAATCCTTGCTCTAGTAGCCTCCAATAGTTATTTGGGAAGGAATTGGGATAAAATTTGGTAGAGAATTGATGTATAAATGAAGGAATTTGGTTGAAAAAAATTCTAGATCTAGCTTTGAAATGAAAAGAGGAGAGAAAAACTTTTGTAAACCCCCTCACCCAAATTTAGGGCTACTTGGCTTAGATAGTGAAATTAGGGCTAGTTTGAAACAATTTGAATTAGAACGCGGCCTTCTATTCAACTGTACATTATTTTATCGCGTAGCGCGCCATCCCGTTGCTTCGTTAATTAGAGCACCTCACTAGCCATTGCCTATCTAGAAACTTCACGATCTCATCCTAGGTATGCCCATCTACGATTCTGATCCTTGTGCAACTCATAATATTGCTCTCTGATACTATATTATAGCCGCACAACAAACATCGCAGACGTTATTTATTAATTATAAATAAATTCCCAATTTTGTACCCTTGTGCGTCCCAATTGAAATTGGGGACACAATCTGGACCGTTTTGAGCAAACCGAATTTTATTAATATTCTACACTGTCCCCTCTACGCCCTGACAATTTTGGCCGCCTGATTTAATCCCATGTACTCCTAATTAATTTTAGAACATCGTGCGCGCTTCGATTTAATTAATTAAATCCAATTTCTGCCTTTGTGCAATTTTTTAATTGTTGGGGGGCTTTTATGCAAAAATGCATTGAGGCATCCCCGCCATTGGACAATTCTTGAAGAAACTCAATTTTCTCTTCATGTAGATTTTTCCCATAATTTTCACGAGGTGCAACGCGCGCACATCGCTCTCGTATATTTAAACCCCATCCTTGCATTTTAAATCATGTAATTTCTAGCCTATCACCCTCATGTGAGCCCAAGGCCATCCATAGGAGATGTGGACCAAGCCCAACAAAGTTTAGGTCAAACTCACCTAGGTCAAACCCTAAAACCCACATGAGTATTTAATATAATTTTCTTCTTCCTTTTCTATTGGAAAACCAAACCAATACAAATATTCAGCCGACTTCTATTTCCTCTTCCCTCTCCCTGTGCTCGAACTCCTCCCTGCCTGGCCTCGCCGGAGCAGTCACGGCCATCTCCGCTCACAACCAGCCGAGCCTCCTCCCTGGAGCTCCTCCCTCTCTTCCTCCTCCCCTGCTGTCGTAGACCGGAGCCACCACAGCCGGCTAAACTCACCGCTGCCCGGAGCCGCCCGCCGCCGGAGGCAACCACCTCCAGTATCACCATCAACCTCTCCTTCCCATCTCGACATCTCACCCGCCGGCCTAAACGAACGCCTGACCACCGTCAGTTCGACAGCCTGGCCGGATCTCCTTCCTCGTCGCACTCGACTGTACCTCACCGGCGACACCACGATCTCCCTAACTGCACCAAGCCACCACGACCCGCCGTCCCTGCTTCCTCTTCTCCGACCCTCTCCTCTCCCTCTTCAATTTCTTCTCAGTTGAGCCCCGACCAAGCCCTAATCTAATGGCAGCCGTGCCTTTCCATCCTCCTCTCCCCCTCAACACCTCCACACCGAAGCGGCGCAGCAGAGCAACGGCGCGGAGCTGTTCCGAGCGGCAGCAGAACCTGCCCATCAGCCATTTGTGGAAATGCCCGACCGGAGATATAGCGCTCAAGGTCTTTGTCGTCTCTGACCTTCACACCGACTACCCGGAGAACATGGCGTGGGTGAGGAGCCTGCCGGCGCTCCGGCACCGGAAGGATGTCCTGGTCATCGCGGGGGACGTAGCCGAGACCTACGACAACTTTGCGAGCACAATGCGCGAGCTGAGGAGCAGGTTCCGGTCTGTGTTCTTCGTGCTGGGGAATCACGACCTCTGGTGCCGGAGGGAAGGAGATAGCTACAGAGCATTGAGGTGTGAAGGCGCTTAATGGTGATCTGGGAGTTGAAACTAGCCCAAGAATAGTGGATGGTCTGGAATCATTCCTTTGTTCTCATGGTATCACAAGAGTTTTGACAAAAAGAAGGATATAATTGATGTTCAAATACCTTCGCTGCAGATGGTAATCTCTCTTTGGCAAGAGCTATGCCCAGAGAAGAGGATGTTTTTTTTACCCCAATCTTCCAAAGATCATAGGTTCTGATTATTTGGAGGCTCGAGTGAGGTCTATACATGATGACAATGGAAGTGAATCAGCCTGCCACGTGTTTGGCCATAAACACTTTTGTTGGGACGCAGTTCTGGATGGTGTCAGGTATGTTTAGACATCTCTGGCTTACCCTAGAGAAAGGAAAAGGAGAATGAATGGTGGTGAAGATTGGCTTCTATTTTGTGTCTATCTTGGAGGATTTACTGGTAGACCATCGCCATCTACGTCGCAGCCATCATCATCACCTCACCATTCATTATCACCATCATCATCATCGACAACCCTACCGTCGTACCCGTGTACGTACCCCAAGGTACGAACCTGTCCATCTTCCTCTTTTATATGTGCTTGTGTGTATGCCAGTAGGATATTAGTATTGCTTATTGGTTGTTAGTTGACATCAGGCCCGGAGTCGGTGAACCCAAATGCGTGTACGTACATGTACGCGTACGGGTATATTATTCATTGATATATATATTTATATAGATATTTAGTACATGTATTCAATTTGGTACGTATATTTGGTTGTTATATATATAGAAATATATAAATATATGGTATGTACATAAATTGTAAGTAATTAAATACTATGCTAATATATTCAGACTATACGACCCTAGGACACCGTGGACTGTCCCGTACTTACCTTGACCATGTTGACTCTAAGAACTTATGAAATTTCTGCCTTGCGTACTTTAACGTACTGGCTTAGACATCTGTCAATCGACTGTCTGACTGTGTACAGCACTTAAAGACCGACACCCGCGTAATTCAACGCATAATTTATCCGTATTAGGTGACTAGTGCCACCCCTAGTGTACCCCTGAGTCCAGTGTAAATATTATTGTGTATGCACTAATGTAATGACTAATAATTTTATTGTATTATATTCATATGTATATAGGATGTTGGATTTATTCTGCACGACTTTTGGAGCAGGTTATTGGTACATCGCAGCTCTCTGGCCAGGCAAGTATACCTTGCCATTGTACTGTTATTTATATTCCATATGTTGCACGCATCTTTATTTTCTGTCTTTAGTTCATATATTTTAATTGTTATATAAAATGCGTGCGACGGTGACGTCGCGAATGTTTTATTTATGTATTGCATTGACCTTGTTCATGAGACTATCCCATTATCATGTAGCACCATTAGGTTCATTGGCCGTGACACAGTGGTTACACGAGTATGAGTCTCATATAGATCACGGACTGCGTGACAGGTCTGGCCTCCTGTACGTATGGGCCGTGCGATAGGGATAACTGCCAATAAAAACTTTGCATGCTAGTAGACCTGGCGGTTATTAGAGGTTTATCGTGTCATGGACATGACATGCTTAGAGCATTGGGTGGGGAGAACAACAAGTACCGCATTTGAGCTCCTTTACACTTTTTCTCCTGTACGCCCGGATTCTCCGCTGGAGATACGGGTCATGATGACCACTATATATTATGTACTATCAGGCGGGCCACCGGCGTTCAAAAGACGACGTGCCTTTTAGGCCCCTGGATCTCCAAAAGAGAACCATGCCAAATCCCAGTTTTCAGCCAGATAGCTCACTTGTGGGGAAAGTTGTTCTTAACTGCATTCACATAGATGGTTAGGCGACCCCAATGGATGTTTATTTTTAGTACTTTATTGGCATGTGTTTAAGTATCTTGTTATATCCCTCTGAGGACCTGGTCTGCTGCTAGGTGTGCCCGTTCTTGAGTATTTGCAGGAGTGCAGAATTGGAAGGATATAGATGCTTCGTGGATGTCTTCTCTTCGAGCTGTGATTGGTAGCTGGTACTTATATTGTTTGAGTGAGTTGTACTTATATTGTATTTACTTTTCCTATTTGAGTTGGTAGTGGATTTGTTTCCATCCAACTGTCATCCTTAGATACTTCTTATTGAGATCTAGTTTCATAGATACTGGTTATTATTTCTATATGATTTTGGTGGATGAGATTTAGATTATACCCCGTGACTTGTATTACATTTTATACCACTTATGGATTTGATATTCATATTACAGCGTACGTATGGATTTGGCTTCCATATATTGGAGTTGTCATATCCATGCGGCTGGCATGCTTACGTGTCCTAGTCCTACGTATTTTTGGGACTGGGGCGTGACAACTTTTCCCCCCTTTTAATAGACCGGCCACTTGACCCCCTCCCCAAGTTTCTATATAATGTCAATTATACCCCTTGGGGCCTCTCATGAAGAAATAATTAAGGAGGGAAGGTTTTAGTCTAATGATTTTAATTAAACTAATTATCCTCCTAATGAATAGGCTTCTAATTGGGCTCAATTCTAACTAATTACAAATATTGGTCCATGAGTCTAAACTAAACTAGTTAGGTCCACTAACACGAGTTCAAAATAATAAACTAACATCTAACAATAATTAAATAATACAATAAATAATTATTCATCATGCACAATATTTAATTAATTATGAAATGACCAAAATACCCTTTCCTAAAAAATGTGGTAGTGACATTCTCCCTTTTTGATTTGTATCAATCTTTCATCATGTGGCCTGACCTTCTGCAGTTATAGCAAATGGGTTCTTCTTCAAGATCTTTCTACTTTCAGTTTGTTTTTACAAACTTCAAGAATCGTTTGAAGCTCCTATAAATTTGGGCTATATCCTCATTATCTGAATCATCATCTTTTTCTTCATCTTCAGAAGCATCGTGAGAGGATCTTTTATGATACGCCTTGAATATGATGATCTTTTCTTTTGGTGCTGATTCTTCCAGATCGTTGAAGTCCAGCTCATGTGTCATCAGCTTTTCCATGAGTGTTTCTAGCGTCATTATAGTGAGGATATTTCCTTCAATGATAGTTGTTGCTTTTGGGTTCCAATACTTCGAAATTCCTCTATGTACTTTGTGTATCTTCGCATGGTTGTTGTATCCCTTGCCAAGAGATGATAGAGGATTGACGATGTCAAGAATCCTTGTGAACATCTGAGTGATGGTCCCATTTGGCTTCATTTTGAATGCCTCGTACTCTTGTGTCAGCGTGCTTATCTTAGACTCCTTCACCTGAGTAGTTTCTCCATGAGTCACCTTAAGAAGTTTTTAGACTTTATGCGAAGTGGTACATGTAGATACTCTGTTGAACTCAGTACTGTCCAAGGCATAAGGCATAAAATAAAGCATTTGCACCTCTATCATCAAGATTAGATTATTTCTTTTCCATATCACTATATTTATCTTTTGGCTTATCTATAAGATTACCATCTACAATAATTCTATCAGGCTTTTTGTAGCCATCTTCAACTATTGACCAAAGGTCATAGTCTAATGATCTGAGATAGAAATACATACGTATTTTTTAGTAAGTGTAGTTAGTTCCATCAAATAGAGGAGGTATATTTATGGATTGGCCTTCACCAGAGAAGATAGATTTCATAGTTGCCATATGTAATACTCTAGGAAGTAAATTCTATAAAAGAGAACCCGCTCTGATACCAATTGTAGGACAGTGATGGCAACTTTAGAGGGGGTGAATAGAGTACAGGAGAATAATCTATCCAATTAAAAATTGATGTATAGTAAAGAAAGATACCAACTAATAATAATAATGCAGATATGTAAAGGAGTAAGGGTAATAGAAAGCAAACTTAAACACCGAGATGTTATCCTGGTTTCCCACTGAGAGGACTAGTCCAGACCCGAAAACTCTAGCTCGGAGTTGTATCCACTATAATCACCAATAGTGAATCACAAGCTTTGATCCAAAGGCTTGCATACTTCTTACAACCTCGAGCTTTGATCCAAAGTCTCGAAAGACTTCACACGTGCGTTTGATGCGAAGGACACGCCGACTTCAAACACTGAAGACCAAACTTGACTAATCAAGCTTTTACAACTCGAACAGACTTTTAACCGAAATCGCACTTGGCACTAGAAGGCTGGGTGTCACATCCCGCGTCCGCATGATCGGGTACGGGTTATGAACGCCCAGCCTACGTTGTTGTTAACAGCGGTAGTCAGCTATTCTAAACCTTTAATAACCTCCAATGTACCAATATTTGATTAACTCATCACAACTATCTAGACGTGTTTCCCATAATGAACAATCACCGCAATCCACTATTGCTTTTATCATATGTCTTTTACAAAGAATGTCCGAGAACAAATTCGGTGAATGTAAAGACAACATCCAACAACACTGTACATCCACAATACAAAGTAATCAACAAAATGTAACTACACAAAAGTCTAAGTCTCCAAAGGAGTGTCCTCCAAAACTTCAAGTGGTCTGAACTGTCACCTTCATGCATGGCCTAATATGTCAACACTCAGTCAGGGTTGGAGCAAAGTAACATATATCTCACAATACAAAATAGTATGATGCAATAATATAAATAAGTAATAGCTGAAAATAAACAAGTAAAGTGAAGCAAAATACCTGACCACATGCACTACTACATGTGGCACGTGCAATCAGAACACTAAATAGCATGTAGGGACTGATAGGGAATAAGGCACATCACGAATGATGTGCTAGCAGTCATGCATGTATAAGACACGTCTCACGACAGTTCTTGAAGTCACGCATGTAATGGACATAAGGCACGTCTCACGGCAGTGCTAGCAGTCATGTAGTGTCCAAAGCTAGGTAAGCTACATCCTATAGTAGTTTTCTCCCTCCCGACACGATACGAAAAATATAACAAGAACAGGACACGTAAGAAGTGTTGGTTTTGCTTCTCTTCAAAAAGTTCAATTCCTCTTCCTATCTTTAGTCCCACATCGGATGGGGCAAAGCCCTCTTGTGGACATATATTACTTTCTCTTCTTTGCTCTATTAAGTTGTTGTGTGGGGAACCCCTTGGGCCACACGCACGCGCCGCCGCCGCCGCCCGGCCCGGCTCGGCTCGGTTCGGTTCGGCGCGCGTAACGGGTGCGGGTACGCGCCCACATCTGCGGGCGCCGAATGCCGATCCGATTTCCTCTTCGGGTTCGGACTGGGACCATAAAATTCTTTTTGCTCCTCTTTATTCAGTCATTTATTTTTCTGCAATATTACAAAATTAATTTCTGAACGTTTTGAACCGTTACAAATTTTTGTGTCCAAATTCATCCTATTAATTCTCCTGTGTAACGGCTGAATTAATCGGAAATTAATTCAGACCGTTACACATCAGTCTTATATATTTCGGACTGTTTCGTTGTAAATCAATTAGACAAAATTCTTTACGAAACCTCTGTCAAAATTCTTTTCTGTGCAATCTTCATCGTCCTCAAAGCTCTGGACAGAGCTAAGTCCTGGTCGTTCTCTCCAAGTCGTGTGCGGCAACGAGATACCGGTAGTGCGGGGGTTTTACCACTAGGAGCTTCGGGTACATCTGCACACAGATCCCGAATAAACTCTTAGGGCAGTGCTTCGTGCACGACTTCCCCAGAGGCCGGTAACATCTGTTTAAATTTTATTTTTTGTATTATTAAATTTTAGTAAAAAGAAAAACAACAATATTTCTAAGCAATTCTATAAACATTTGTTAATACTGTTACTTATTAACAATTTGCTTACTAAAACATAAAAACTTTTCAAAGCAATTCTATAGCAATTTGTTAATAGAAGTTAATACTGTTACTTATTTGTCAACACTTTGCGGACACCTTTATCTTGTTCTTGAAGTTTATAGCAATTCTGTAGCAGTTTATTCTTTAAGTACTTATTAACAATTTGCCGGACACCTTTATCTTGTTCTAACCCATATCATTTGTTAATACTGTTACTTATTTGTAATTCTACAGCAGGAATCATACTACCACATTTGTTAATATTGTTAGTTTAAAAGGAATTCTATAGCAATTCTGTATCAATTGTTTAATACTGTTAGTTATATAGCAATCCTTCTAACCATTTTTAATACTGTAATAATTCTTCTAGAAATTTTTTAATACTGTTTCTATAGCAATTTGTTCACAAAATTCATTTCAATTGTAACCTACAATTTGCAACCTTTGTTAGAAAATATTTCTACCAATTTTATAACAAATTACTCTTACTACAGAGTCATTATTCAAATTGCTTAAATTTGCCTAAAGTGTCTTACTATATTGTTTGTTTAAGCCAATTCTTCTAGCAATTTGTTACTGTACCAATCTTTTAATATTGTAGAAATTTGCAATACTGTAGCAATTTGTTAGAATATAAATTTTTGATCCAAATAGCTACTGTTGAATTTGACTATAATATTTTATTCACAACTTGTTACTTTTATTCACAACGCTGTTACTGTTATTTTTGTTCACAACTAACAGTAAGTGTATACAGTATTTTATTCTCAAATATTTGTTCAAGCAATTTGTTAGAATCCCAAAAAATTGTTACAATTGCTTAAACATATTGTAGTAATTTATTTGTTACAATTGATTTCTAGAAATTTGTTAGAATTGATTTTCACTATTAGCTTCTCACTATTTGCTTCTAATTGATAGCTAATAAAATTTGCTTCATTTTAATCACTTAGTATTTTTTAAAGCATTTTTGGACCAAAAGAAAATAGTTTAAGGAAATTGCAAATAAAATCTTCAAATCTAAAGTTTCAAAGTAGAGACAAACTCGGGCACAAGCCGAAAGGGTCCTTCTGTCAACCGGGTGTAAACAACCCTAAGCGACACGGTACTTAAGAGTCTTCGGACCGCCGCTAGCTGGGAACCGGCCCCTACAGCTAACCTGAGTTGATCAACACTTGAAAAACTAAAGATTTTAAGATTGTTTAGCAAAGACCACCTAAACTATTATCTTGTAGAAGGCCAAGGAAAACCCAAGTCTAATTTTCCTTATAAACCCAAAAAGAATTTCTTCAAGAAGAAGAAAAACTTTCAGCCTAACCACCAAAACCATCATCACCAAAACCAAAAACCTAGAAACTTTAGTCAGACTCAGTTAGACCAGAAGCGAACATGCTTCACCAAGGTTCTTTTAGTTCCTTCAGGTCTGTAAGCTTTCAACCCCTTATTAACCTCTCTTACCATTCTGATGACTGATGGTTGGATTCTGGAGCTAATGTTCATGTTTCATTTGATCGCTCCTGTTTTTCAAACTATCAGGAATCAAGTGAAGGAGGTGTGACCCTAGGAGATGGCTCAACGGCACAAATTATTGGAAGAGGAAAAGTTAACCTGAAGATGACATCAGGAAAAATTTTAACTCTTCATAATGTTCTTCATGTGCCGTCTGTCAGGAGAAACCTAGTTAGTGGATCCCTTCTTGTAGCCTCAGGATACAAAATTGTAATAGAGGCAAATAAAGTAGTTTTTTCTAAGCATGACTCTTTTATAGGAAAAGGCTTTGTAAAAGATGGTCTTTTCATTTTAAGTACAATGAATAAAATGTATGATGGTTCTCTCATTGTCTCTAATATAGAATCTTCAAATGTTTGGCATGGCAGACTAGGTCATGTGAACCTAGGCTCTATTAAAAGGATAATGACCTTAGATCTTATTCCCAAGACTCCAATAGATGACAAACACAAATGTGAGATTTGTGTTCAAGCCAAACACACTAGATTACCATTCAAATCTGTAGAAAAGAATTCTGACCTTCTAGAACTTATCCATAGTGATGTATGTGACTTAAATAGGATTTTGACCAGAGGCGGTAGAAAATACTTTGTTACATTTATAGATGATTATTCAAAGTATTGTTATATCTACCTTCTCAAAACCAAAGATAAAGTTCTAGATAGATTTAAGGTCTACAAATCTGAAGCTGAGAATCAATTAGAAAGGAAGATTAAGATCCTTAGATCTGATCGTGGTAGAGAATATACCTCAAACGAAATGACTAACCTCTGTGAAGAACATGGAATAATTTATGAGGTAACTGCTCCATATTCACCTCAGTCTAACGGAGTTGTTGAACGCAAGAACCGCACTCTGTTAGATATGGTGAATGCCATGCTTCTCAGCTCTGGTGCTCCTGATAACTTGTGGGGAGAAGCCCTTTTAACTGCCTGTTACATTCTTAATAGGATTCCTAGTAAGACAAAAGATAAGACTCCCTATGAGCTGTGGAAAGGTAGAGCACCTAGGATTAATTACCTTAGAGTTTGGGGATGCCTTGCTAAAGTCGGAATTCCCGAACCTAAAAAGAGAAAGATTGGTCCCAAGACTGTAGACGCTATTTTCGTAGGATATGCCTTAGACAGCTATGCCAATAGATTTCTAGTGACTCACTCAGAAGTAAATGAAATCTCTAACAATACCATTATAGAAGCAAGAGATGCAGTTTACTTTGAAAACATATTTCCCTTTAAGGACAGAAATTCAATCTCTTCCTCCATACCCTCTACTAGTTCTCATGTCCAAATACCTAGCTCTCATTCTGAACAAGACTTAGAACCAAGACGGAGTAAAAGGAATAGGATTGAGAAAAATTTAGGAGAAGGATTCTTCACTTTTTTGATAGAGGGTGATCCCTCAACTTATGAAGAAGCAATGTCGTCTCCTGATGCTCCCTTCTGGAAAGAAGCCATTAACAGTGAATATAACTCCATCATGGAGAATAACACTTGGTTTCTAACAGATCTACCTTTAGGGAATAAACCAATAGGTTATAAGTGGATCTTCAAGAAGAAACTCAGAGCCGATGGTACTATAAAGAAATACAAAGCTAGATTAGTTGCTAAGGGGTTTACTCAGAAGAAAGGGTTAGATTATTTTGATACCTACTCTCCTGTAGCTAGGATCACATCCATTAGAACTCTCTTGGCCTTAGCATCCATTCATGATATGCTAATCCATCAAATGGATGTAAAGACAGCATTTTTGAATGAAGACCTAGAGGAAGAACTTTATATGGACCAACCTGAAGGTTTTGTTGCTAAAGGTCAAGAAAAGAAAGTCTGCAGACTAGTAAAATCCCTCTATGGCCTGAAACAAGCTCCCAAACAATGGCACAATAAATTTGACAAAGTAATTTGTGAATATGGTTTCTTGTCAAATGCATATACTCTAAAGGTACATGTAAAAGTTGTGTCATTTTATGCTTGTATGTAGATGATATCCTTATCCTAGGTTCATCACTAGAATTGATAAATATTACAAAGAACTATTTATCTAGCCAGTTTGATATGAAAGACCTAGGAGAAGCCAACCTAATTTTAGGAATGCAAGTAACCAAAGGCAAAGAGGGTTATACTCTATCTTTAGCACATTCAATTGAAAAAATGCTAAAAAGATTTAAGTTATTTGATAAGAAACCTGTCCTTACTCCTTATGACAGCAGTATTGTACTGAAAAAGAATGAAGGATCACCTTTGGAACAACATAAATATTCACAGATGATAGGCTCCCTTATGTATATAACAAACAGGACAAGACCTGATATTGCATTTGCTATTGGAAGACTAAGCAGATATACCAGTAACCCAAATCAGTCACATTGGACTGCCTTGGATAGGGTATTTAGATATCTCAAGGGCACCCTAGATTACAAACTTCATTTTACTAGGCACCCTGATATCATAGAAGGTTATTCAGATGCAAACTGGGTAACTGACTCACATGATATAAAATCTACTACTGGATATGTTTTTACTTTAGGAGGAGCTGCGATCTCCTGGAGCTCTTGTAAGCAAACTATCATAGCTAGGAGTACAATGGACTCCGAAATGATAGCTTTAGATACAACTTGCACAGAAGCTGAATGGCTTAAAAATCTTATTATGCATATACTTGTTTCTCTTAGTCCTGTTCCTGCAATTTCTATAAATTGTGATAATAAATCTGTTATTGAACTACTAAAGCATGATTCTGTGAATGCTAAGATGAACAGGCACCTGCAGCTGCGCTTCAAGTCAATAAAGAGCCTACTAGGCAAATATGTGGTTCTTGACTATATAAAGTCAGAAAAGAACCTTGCAGATCACTTGACGAAGGGTCTGTCTAGGACTTTGATCCTAGAATCATCGAGGGGGATGGGGTTAAGCCCATAAGTTAGTCACCAGCAGTGGCAACCCAACCGAGTCTGACTGGAGATCCCAAGAAGCCGGTTCAATGGGTAGAAACAAGCTGAACTTAGGTGACTTTATGGAACACTGACTCGAGATTAAAGTCTCAATAAAATAAAGCCCAAGTGGCTGTACATGTGTACAATGACTCCCCATCCCTATGGTGACAGTGTTCCTGTGTGATATGGTTAGGATAAGTTTAAACTCTTAATAGGTCCAAGCTGTAATGCTAGGTTGATTCATATCACCAACCATTAAGGACTTACCTATATGAGAGGTCGTGAAGGCCGCGACTATGGGACAGGGCGATCCCAGACAACTCTCATGAATGTGGATAGTGCGCATGGCCATTTAAAAGCGCCACCCGATAGACCAAGGACCTCTAGCGTACTATGTGTGTTATTTTCTAAATCTGATTCAAGAAGTCTGATTCAAGGCATAGTCCATCAAGCGCTTCTTCAGATTAAGGCAATAGTCACTACGTGAGATTCAAGGCTGTAGTCCATCTCATCTATGCATAGTATTTTTCTGCCCAGATGCTCTCTCTCTCTCACTCTCTCTCTCTCTATTTACTTCACTCTTATCTCTGTTTTGGAACTTGACTTTTTGGGGGGGGATTGTTGGTTTTGCTTCTCTTCAAAAAGTTCAATTCCTCTTCCTATCTTTAGTCCCACATCGGATGGGGCAAAGCCCTCTTGTGGACATATATTACTTTCTCTTCTTTGCTCTATTAAGTTGTTGTGTGGGGAACCCCTTGGGCCACACGCGCGCGCCGCCGCCGCCGCCCGGCCCGGCTCGGCTCGGTTCGGCGCACGTAACGGGTGCGGGTACGCGCCCACATCTGCGGGCGCCGAATGCCGATCCGATTTCCTCTTCGGGTTCGGACTGGGACCCTAAAATTCTTTTTGCTCCTCTTTATTCAGTCATTTATTTTTCTGTAACATTACAAAATTAATTTCTGAACGTTTTGAACCGTTACAAATTTCTGTGTCCAGATTCATCCAATTAATTCTCCTGTGTAACGGCTGAATTAATCGGAAATTAATTCAGACCGTTACACATCAGTCTTATATATTTCGGACTGTTTCGTTGTAAATCAATTAGAAAAAATTCTTTACGAAACCTCTGTCAAAATTCTGTTCTGTGCAATCTTCATCGTCCTCAAAGCTCTGGGCAGAGCTAAGTCCTGGTCGTTCTCTCCAAGTCGTGTGCGGCAACGAGATACCGGTAGTGCGGGGGTTTTACCACTAGGAGCTTCGGGTACATCTGCACACAGATCCCGAATAAACTCTTAGGGCAGTGCTTCGTGCACGACTTCCCCAGAGGCCGGTAACATCTGTTTAAATTTTATTTTTTGTATTATTAAATTTTAGTAAAAAGAAAAACAACAATATTTCTAACAAGAAGGTGCACAAATAATCATGGATTGCAATACTGTAAAGTAAAATGAGGGAGAATGTACTTGCCTCGGATCAATATTGACTTTGCTCCTTATTCCAAGCCTATTAAAAATACAATAATTCACTATTGGGTTTCTGCACCTCTTATGAATAATTCTATTTTAGGTTCCTAAAGGATTTGGATCAAATCTTGTACTAATTCAATGTCTATTTATACCTTATCTTTTCTTGACAGTCCCAATTTAATTATAAGTCCTATGTAACTGAATACAAGCCCAACATAAATTATTGTGACACTGGCCCTAAACTGGTCTGACCCATTATCAATTCCCAATTATACTCTTAACCCATTTGTATTCAATTAGTGCCCAGATCCAATAAACCTCAAATTTCCTATTAACTCTATTGGACCGAAACCTACAGTTGTTCACATTCATATGACTCAAAACTAAACAATGAAAGCTAAAGAAAGAAGAAGGCACAGGTACCGAGACCTCTTACCAAAAATTTCTAAATATTTTACTAATGGCTCATGGCTCATGGCTCAAGGAATTGATTCCCAAACTCTAAATTTCATTCAGCTTTAGTCAAAAGTTAAACCATCTTTAAATAAAACCCACTCCTTAATATAGACCCGCTCCCATCTTCTTCTTCTTCTTCTTCTTCTTCTTTTTCCCATTACTATTATTCCCAATGTTACCACTGCTTGACATTTCTAAGGAAGAGAGAACAGATGAAAGAATGAGTGAAGGAAAGAGAGATTACAAGAATTCAAGAAAGAAAGCAAGAAAGCTAAGGAAGAGATCACCTCGGGAAAGAAGATGAGCGGCTCCAGAAAACTTCCACCTGCTACTGGCGATGTCGCTCGGCGGTGGATGACGAAGCGGCGGCTTCCGGCGGAGGCTCACGGCGACCGGGAGGGACGGTCGAGTCGGTTAAACGGTTCAGATTCGCGAGGGATCCAGATCGGAAAGATCGAGGGCTAGCAGATCTGTTCGGATCCGTCAGTCGAACATTCCGGCACGGCGAACGGCGGGGAAACCATCTTGTCGTCGTATCCAGTCGGGATCGAAGGAGCTTAGGCGGGAAGCGCCGACCAGAAGGGTCCTCGATTGGCTCAGTGGTCCGGAAGCTGTGAGGACACAAGCGCGACCGGCCATCACGGAGTAGAGGGCATGCGTCCAGGGGCCGGAGCGGTGTCGGGCTAGGGCGTCGACTATATCGTGTCCTCAGGGACGTCGGTGTGGTGGAGCAGACGTCCGGTCGGAGAAAAGTAGAGTTACGGTTTCTGTTGTCCTTGTGTCCGTTGTAACCGTGTCTTTGGGGTCGGATCCGGGGACACGAGGATCTGGTATAGATTTTTTGGTTGTTTCTCTGGATTGGGAGTTGTGTCGGACTCTGTGTCCAGATATGTCACACCCCAAAACCAGAATACAGGAGAACGGGACTGACAAGGTCAGTTAAAGTACACCAGTACACATGTACAGTGAAGCTGTAAGACATGAAGGATCACTATTACAAACCAACAGTCAAGCCTAGGTCCAACAAACTCTAGTGTTTCAATTACAAGAACAACATGAATAATAACAAAATGTAAGATCGGCTGAAATATAATAGTAAAGCGTCACAAACTATAATATACAAATGATCATGAAGTTAGTGAACACAAAATGAATAAACTAACCAGAATCTAAGTCATACATGATCAACCCTAGGATATGTCAATCATGCTATTTTTTGTAGGCTAACTAATCAATCCAAAAATGAGTTAAACATGTGCTCGATGGCTAAACGCCAACAAAAGTAGAATGTACATCAGAGTAAAAAAGTAAGAAAACTCACTCAAGTAGCCTGGTGCTCCAGGTGATCATCTTTCTCAGAAAACAACAAACGATCATCCGGTAGTGCTAAACCCCCAAATAACAAGTACCATAAAGAAAGCCAATCTAGGAACTTAAACCAACAACACAAACAATACATATACTAAAAAATGAAAATTGAATGTAAATGATCCCAGAAATATAAAAGAAATATTTAAACCTGCAAAGTGACATATCCTGAACTGATAAACAAAATGTAATAACAAGAGTAGTAAAAAAATGTATGATCATACAAAGCCTAGACTAACCATCATCCATAAATCACGACAAATCATATAAGTACGGCTTGATATTTAACTAAGTAGGGTTATCACAATCCTAATTACTAACAATAATAAGGTAACACGATACTAGAGTTCCTTCTGATCGCATGCTCCTGCAGTCTGTTCGGAATATCCATACGCACAAACCAGTACCAGATACTCCTCAAGATACTCCACAAGATAAATCACTGGATACTCCACAAGATACTGCACAAGATAACCATATGAATAACCAGAACTGTATGCAATCTAGGAAAATCCATAGCCACGTACTAAGTGAATCTCTAGTTAATAATCCCTAGCAGTTTCTTGTATGAATCCGGGTGTGGCATTTCGCAGAATCCATCCTAGACATGATGCAACAAAACAAGTTCTAATAATATAAACAAGTTTTTGATATACATTTCACAAACAGACTCATGTAAGTCATGACAACAACCAAGTCATGTGAATCCAAGTAAAGCTAGGTAAAGCCATGTGAAGCCAGGTAAAGCCATGTAAAGCCAAGTACAACCATGTAAAGCCATGTCCATCT
Source organism: Iris macrosiphon (assembly GCA_036927795.1). Taxonomy (NCBI): domain Eukaryota; kingdom Viridiplantae; phylum Streptophyta; class Magnoliopsida; order Asparagales; family Iridaceae; genus Iris; species Iris macrosiphon. Next base: position 36,216,770 of record JAYESA010000011.1, read on the forward strand.
AGATGAAGCCAAGTAAAATCAAGTCAAGCCATGTCCGATGAAGCCATATAAAGTCATGCCAAGTCAAGTCCAGTCAATCATGTCATCACGTGTACCCGAACAGAGTCGGATAAAATCGAGTAAAGCCAAGTCAAGTCATCTGAAGTCATGTAAGTTCATGTCCAATCAGGTCAAGTCATCGCATGTCCAAACAAAATCCAAAATAATCAAAATAAAATCGTGAAAACCCAAGAATTCATAAAGAAAGAGCAGGATCGGTATACCATCAGTACAGTCTAGTACACCGTCGGTATACAGGTCCAGAGATAGAAAAAATACAACAAGTCTGGATTCCAACAAATCAGTATATCGTCGGTAGACTATAGTATACCGTCGGTATGTCGTTCCAAGTAGGAAAAAAAAGTTCTAAAAAATAAAGTTTTACAAATCGGTATATCGTTAGTATACTGAGGTAGACCGTCGGTATGCCGGCCAAGAAAAATATTTTGAAGTCGGTTAATAATGTCTGCAAGGATCGGTATATCGTCGGTACACTGTAATACATCATCGGTATGCCGATAGGGTTCACACAAAAATTTTTAGAAATCCAAGTCAGTCGTAATCGGTATACCGTCGGTATACTGTAGTATACCATCGGTATGCCAATTTTCAAGGATAAACATAGTTAAGTCAAGTCTGATTTTTGGGACCCAAATCAAATTTCAAAAATTACCAGAACCAAGTCTAACAAAAAATCAAGTATAGGATAAGTCTCATATCATAATATGGACTAAATCTCATAGTCACAACTCTGATACCGTATCCGTTACAAGATTACCAAAAAGGGATGAAATAAGATTTGACCATAAATCAAAACCGAAATGGTCACTAAGCTAGAAATCACGATAAGAATAATTATAGTAAAGCGTGTCTAACCGTAAAAGCAACAACCAAGCTCCAGAAAAGTAAAATGACAGAAAGCAAAAGAAGTTCACGAAATCGGCAAGGTATAATTGCCTAAAGCAAGCTTCCAGTCAAAACCTTCTAGTCTACCACTAGGAAGGGGTTCAGAAACCACACTCCAGGTTTCAAGAACAAGCTCTGAGCTCGAAAGAAAAATAAAGAAGAGTAGAGAAAGAAAGAAATGAAATAAAATAAAATCGAGGACTATTTAAAGAGAGATTCTCGAAAATATCTCAAAAATATCTTGAAAAGTAAAATAAATATCTGCCGGGCAGCATACCATTGGTATACCGGTCAGGTAGTAAAGTTTAAATTTTGAAAATTTTGAGCTTTCTCGAAAACCAATAAAATATAATAAATAGCACAAAAAATACGTATCCACATAAAATACGAATACTGTGAGATGAGACTCACAACTCTCCCCTCTTTAGAAAAAATTTGTCCTCAAAATTTCCATAAGTATCCAAAATCAACTAACAAGAAAATCTAAGAAAGCAAGCACGAAACTAAAACAAGAAGGAAACTCATGTGAGCATAAATTTTTTTGGAAAATAATAAGAAATTAGAAAAGAAATAATAACAGACATAAAAGATAAGATATCAATCAATCACATCCACAGGCTAAGATAGGACACGAGTATACGTATAAGTATACCTCCCGAGTCGTAGAGAAATGGATAACGAGTACGCATATCATAATCACGCTCCTACATTGGCTCGCCCATTAAGTGATGCCCCCAAGCAACTCGAACTAATTCGATAGTCCGGTTCTTGAGAACCTTCTCCCAATGGTCTAAATTAGACACGATCCACTCCTCATATGATAGGTCAGTACCATCGACCAACTCAGAATGATCTAGTATATGGCTCGGGTCTGGAATATACCGACACAACTGAGATATGTGAAAGATGTCATGTACATCATAAAGCGATAGTGCAAGAGCTCCACGATATGATACGTCTCTAACTCGTTCGAGAATATTGATCAGGCCTATATATCTGGGACTAATCTTTCCCCGTAGTCGATATCTCATAACTCTACGGGTAGGCAAAATTCTCAGAAATATATGGTCCTGACAGAGAACTCAAGATGGCGATGGTGTTGATCTGTCCAATGATGCTGGTGATCCTGAGCCACTCTGAGATGCTCTTTGATCTGCCTGATCACTCCAACCGACTAAGCAATTATCTCTAGACCAAGCATCTGTCTTTCGCCAATGTCATCTCAAGCTAATGATGATCTTTATCTCCTACCATACAAAGCCTCAAAGGGTTCTGTCATGACCCGCACCCAATATAGGGGCACAAGTACGTGGGTACGTCCAGCCTATACCGCAGCATCGGCAGTAGAATGTTGTCTAGGTTCTAATACTATCTAATCAATCTCACACGAATATCCAACTCCATAAGGAGACACAGATATAACATATAATATGAAATACACAACCACAAAACTAAAGCACAAAATTATACCGAAAGAATAATCAAACACAACCACAAAGTCTAAACAATAATATAATCTAAACTTCAAATAATAACATCCAAGTCTCAATATATGCCGAAAATAAATCCAGTACCAAAATATGCTAAAAGAAACTAGCTAAAATAACTAGTGATTTTGGCTACACCTTCCGGCAATCACGCTTGAACTATAAGACCCAAGGCTGCAGCTACTCTCCCTGTGGTCCATAATACGTCAGACACCAGTCTCTAAGTCACAGTCAGAAAAATATATACAGTCAGGATTGGAGTGAAGTATAACCCGATAACAGTTCTAATTAATTGACAAGAACTATAAAACAATAATTAGATGATGCTATATACTGAGAGAAAATAATAAACTGAATGTAATGGCAAATAATAAAGAGAACATGCAATTTAAGCAATAAGGTATAGCCAGTACATATACGAAATGAAAGAGGAAGGAACTACAATGTCATATACAAGGTAATATAATATATGAAATTTGAAATAAACAACTGCAACTATTCTAAGTATTTTGGAATTCTAGTTTCGATATGTGATCGACTTGGAAACTTGTACGATAGCTATATAGCCTGGCTAATTATACGTGAGGTGTATGATTAACACTAACAATGTTTTATAATTTACAGTAGGAATATGATCACATCTCTTACTAACAATTTCCCCTGTCCCCAACTAGTACAGTGGATCCAACCATGACATGTTACAATATACGATCAATGTCCAATAATAATACCATATACAATATCTAATATCAATGTCATGTACGATGTCAATACGATAACCATTGTAACATCTCATGACTGAAGATCCAAGCTATATACTAGTCCGTGTACCAAAGTATCAAGAATCAGATGTAATATTTTTAAGTACTTGAATATAGAAATTATCAAATAATAGAAACTATTGGAGAATGTACTCGCCTATCGTCCAGAGCAATAAATATTGAACTATGTCCGAACTGGTGTCACACAGACCTATATATAGAATATTATATTAATACAAGGTGTTGGAATGAAATTAAGTTAAACTAGTTCAATTCTAGGTCATGAAGCCATTTCTAAGTCAAACCAACTAATTCTAGGTTGTCTCAAAGTTTCTAGACCAATACTAATGTCTACCAACCCATAATAGTCTTATACTAGCTGATGTTAGTCTATATTAACTAATGCTACTAGTACTAGCTAATTAATATACTAGATGTTATTAATCATTAACTCATATACTATGGTACTAAGTTTATACCCTAACTGACACTAAGGTATTTAGTCTATTTAGGTTACTAACTAGCTAGCACTAGCTATCCTTCCTAACATTAACCAATACTTAATAAATACTAACTAGTATATAATTAACTAACTAACTTAGAATTGATACTAACATAACACTAACCTAATACACTAACTGTATGTTAATTCCAATTGATACTACATATAACTGATACTAATAACTGACCTCTTAGTATAACTCACCACTGATATCTAACTTAATTAACATATACCAGCTTAACACTAACTAACACAATTGATATCAATCATGATTGATACTGACTTAACTTACTAAAATATAACCTGCAACTACTCAAACACGAGCCCAACTACCTATAGCAAGTTCCAGGAATCCCCTTAACTGTTTGTAGTACAAGACTCTGCCCAAGCCCAACCTACACACTGATACTAGCTAAGGTACACCTAATTGCACTCATATACCCACTCCCACTTGACACTCAGACAACCACCCAATGATACATCATAAAAACCCTCATTCGAACACATCTTGACCCCTTATTCCCTATCCAGATCTGCAATCGTTACCTGCTTCCAACTATCACTCGGTACTGATACTACTTGTACACTAGGTGCATTGATGCACTCTTCATATACTAGTAATCCTATCAATCACCCCCAAGCACCCCAGTGCATTATAATATCTGTCAAAGGGTTGCTGCAACTTCTTGCTTGCAGTCCAAACACTGCCTCTCCCCTCAACTATACATACACTTATCCTTACCAAGTCTACAGGAGCTACCTGTTGTGGCATTGCTGCCTAAACTTGGCAAACACTACCCAAACTGGGCCAACTGCTACTGTGCATATGAAGCATGCTGCCTAACATGAACTTTCCCTCACCTGGGTTCTCAGGTCTGCACAGCAACCTCGAGTGCTGCAGGTATCAGACCATACTGGCAGACCCCGATCCGTGCAACACAAGTGCACAACTGTAAACCTCCTAAAATTGCTTACTGCACAACACATCCATGTACATGCAGACCTTACTATGGCTGCTTAGTGCACATCACCCATTCTCAAATATCAATACAGGCTGTAGGAAAATAGTTGTACACAATCCCTCTTACCTTGTTGTGTTCCAGCACTGGAAGTAGGTAGTACAATAGATGCAACTGCTATATAACTCAGAAATCCCCATAACCCTATACCAATATCTCATTCCCTCACATCAAAACACTGACACTGGATGCCTCACTACACAGATGCTCTCCATGAATTGCAGGAACACCTACATACTCACCTAACACCAAACCTGGAATCCATATTTACCCATTTCCACAAACACCCCTATACCACCTCACTGATACTCATATCAGTCACTCATAATGTCATGCCCCAGTCCCAAAATACATAGGATTAGGAATATGTAACATGCCAGCTACGCATTCGACCAGACTCTGGTCCAACTCGAATACGTATAAGTTCTATTATAATGGTCACTATCTAGATAATCAAGTAAATATAAATATCTATGCCTCAATCCACAATGAACATAATATACAAGAATGAGCTACAAGTACTAAAGTTGGCCGCCCAGTAACACACAAACTCGAATAGACTCGAGAAAGAAATATGAGTCTATAATACTAGGCTACATCAGCAGATAAATAAATAATATGAATAAATAACCATAACTCCGGTAGAAATGATATAAGTACCTGGTACCAATGCCTGCAAGACAAGCAACTCCAAAGGCTCTGTAACCGTCTATGCTGCAAAAACTGGAAGGGGACCAGGTCCTCAGAGGGACATAACAAGGGACAAGAAACAACATGCCAAAAAGTAAAACAGTATAATGCCACATACTCAAGGGTAAACTACTGTAACCATCTATGTGATATGCAAATGAGAGTATGGTATCGTACCCCGGGCTGGTACTCACGAAAGATCCCAATGGACACTTCTGTATGCTAATAGTATACTCAAGGCTCCATGTGGGAGAACCAGGAGGAAGATGTATATATATAGAGCTGGTACTCATGAAAGATCCCAATGGACACTTCCGTATGCTAATAGTACACATAAATAGTAATAGTAAAATATGCCCAGAGCACGATGAAGACTCTTCCACCCAATGTAACCTCACGTCTCATGTCTATAACACGTAAGATCATGATCTCTAGCTAGTACAATGAGTCATAGTCAATATGTATAATTATAATTACCACTATAGCATGCATCATGTAGTCCTATCCAGAGTCCAAGTACCACGATCAAGCCGAGAAAGACTCTGCCACATGAATATCGTGTCAAGTGTCCTATGGTCGGATGTGCAAATAACATATACACAACACATGGGTTCGAAAGAATGACTCTCTAACTACGATACTCGACTCCGCAGAGGATGTCGGTACCCGAATCTTGTCCGGACACAAAGTATCGTATAACGACCCTAGGCTCACAAGTACAATAACCAAGCCACACAATTATAATATCTAATGCATATATAATATCAAATAAATAATGTATAACTATAAACATCTTGGCAAGGTACACTTGCCTGGTTCTTCAGTCAGTGGTGGTAAAGATGATCTCGCGTCCACTCCTTCAGAATTTAATTGATCTAAACACCAATTAAATACTTAAGGGTCCAATCATGAATTCATGTAATTATAACTTAATTCTATAATTTCTTTGATGCCATGCAAAATCAAGACCGTTATTATTTCTAACAAGTTTGCTTACTTTTACAGGGTATCGGGACCTAGTTTCTTAGTTTTTGACTTCCAAAATTTAAGTTTAAGTTCTCAATTAAATAAAATGAACATAAATCATATAATCTTATTTAAATATAATTTATATTTATTTTAATAATTAATTTTTAGATTTAACAAAATAATATATTTTAAGATTATGGCTACTTTAGGTTGACTAGTTTTGTCCGAAACTTGTTCGAGACATTGCTAGTCCATTAGTATAGTTTATATTTATGAAAAAATATTTTATATCATATTATATTATGAATTAATCTCAAAAAATAATTATCATTTATTTCTTCCAAAATAAGCTCTATTTACTAGCAAAATAATGTCATAAAGATACCCAAAATATAGGTTAGTGGCCCTTATTTTTAGGGTTCAGGTTTGACATACAAATACTATAAATATAAATTTAAAATAATTTATTTCTAGAATTAAAATACATATAAATTTAGTTTTAGGAATTAAGATCAAACCCTCCAAGAATCGTATCACAAAGTCATGTTGTGCATCGACTAGGTATTCTGGCAACTTGATGCTAGTTTGTACATGCAACATTACCAACTTAAGTAATAAAGTATATTTAATATTAAATTATATTATTATTTTTCTAGAATTTAATAATTATATATATATATATATATATATATATATATATATATAAAATTATATCACATCATTCATGCAACCATCTCAATTATAATATATATAATTATATCACAATATTACGCTATCTAACTATTCTTGTACCTTGGCCAAGTAGTCTTTGTATCGAATCTTTTCGTCAGGATAAAACATGATTAATTATATAATTATAATATTTATAATCTAAATTAATAACATATAATTTTTTGGAATTATTTTATATATATTTATAAAGACAATACTCATTGAACCTTATCTACCATTGGTGCGTCGTGTCCGTGTCATGATTGTTCAATTTGCTTGGAATAGTTTCTATATAGAAATATGGGTTTCTTATGTATGGAATTAATCCAACTCATCATCTAATATTATCATGAGTTAGACAATCTTTGGTTCATGGAGAATAGGAAAAAGAATCTAAGTTGGAAGACTTATCCGTATGTGATTACGGCGTGGTCCTTTCTCGCGACACGGACCATTCGGAGCACCAAACGGACTCCAAACTCCATAAAACTTGAGGGAGTGCTTGGGGGCTTCATATAGGAGGTAAATATTCAGTTTGTATATGGTTTTTAGGGATGTTATGGGGGTGGACAGTAACTGCAACCAGCAGTAAGCAGTCGGCCTGTAGAGGTGGCTAATCTCTTGCTCTAGGGCTTGTCAGCTTGTGGGGGGTGAAGTAGAGGTTAGAAAGGAGTAAAAAGGAAGTAGATAAGGAGAGGGATAGGCTTAAGGGGTCATGGAAAAGAGGAGGGAGGATATAGGGGCGACCACAAAGAGGGAAGTAGATGTTAGGGCTAGAGTTTGGTGATAAGTTAATATATATATGGCCTTTTTAAATAAATTTAAATAAAGGAGGGGGTTTATCCTATTTCTAAGGGGTTCGACCAAGGGGGGAGGCTCTTTGTCAAAATTTTGAGGGTGGGGTTGGTTGTTATGGTTAGGATTGGATAAGATTTGGTTGTTGGGTTGGTTAGGAAAGTGGTTAGGTAGTTATTTGCCAATTAGGTTGCCACCTATACAACTTTCTATAGTTAGAACTCCTATATATATAAATTGATTAATTTAAATATCATTTTTATATATAATGTATCTTTATATGGGAATATTTGTGGTTTACTATATGCCTACATGTGTTTGGGTTGGGTTTGGGTCAAGTTCTAGTCAAAAGGAGGCAATTTTTCGGTAACCGTAATTCTTGATATTATTTAATATTTTTTGGAGCATGGAAGAGATCAAATAAATATAAAATTCATGTTCCAACAATACTAGACTCAATTAAAATTATTAATATAAATTTTGGTGGAAGAAAAAAGGTCGTGCATTGCTCAAAATATCGAAGCCATGGCAAAGTGTCATATATATTTAAAAAAATTTAAAAATTAATTTTGTAAATCTATTTAATTAAATAAAATAATAAAAATAATGATAAATTATCAAATTATCCCTATTCTAAAATGAGAGTGCTTATAATCTACCCACCTTAAAAGAATATTGTCCTCAAAATTTAAGATCTTCAATAACATATATTTTTTCTCCATCAAAATTCAAGCAATATAATCATGAAATCAAATCACTTTTGTTATTTAACAAGTCCTCAAAATTTACTTCATCCTCATAGTTTAAAATTTTAAAGTAAATATTTAAGATTCGAATTTATCTTCAAAATTTTAAAATCTAATATTTTTTTAAATTAGATTCTCAAGTCTTAACTATTAATTACAATCTAACATTATTTTCTCAAATTTTTAAATCTTATTTATGATTGTCTTCAAAAAATTTATAATTCAATCCTTCAAATTTAATTCCATATCCAAAACTAAAAAAATCAAATCCAAAATTTTAGTTTCATCCTTGAATATAAATTTTCGGTATTTAAATTAATGGTCTTCCTTAAACATCAATTAATGAGTCAATCCTAAAAATTTAAAAGTTAAAAATAATTACTTAATTTAAATCCTACTAATGTATATCTCATGAATAAATTTAAATATTCAAAGTCTCATCATCAAAATTTAAATTCAAAATCTACTCCATCAAGCGTTTCTCTTAAAAAATTCTTCCAATTTTGAATTCAAATTAAGTCCTTAAAAGTTAATTCTATAAGTGATAAAGTCAATCTTTATATTATTATTATATTGGTATATCCCAACCCATAAATCAAATCTCAATATTATATTGAACTCCTAACACTCAAAATCCTTAACATTATCCTTGAACTCCTATCACTACTATAAACCAATAATCAAGCTTAGGTCCAACAAACCTTAGTGTCTCAATCACAAGATCAACAGGAATAATAACAAGATATAAGATCAGCAAAATTATACATATGATCATGAAGCTAGTGAACACAAAATAAATAAACTAGCTAGAATCTAAGTCATACATGATTAACCCTAGGATATGTCAATCATGCTATTGCCCATAGGCTAACTGATCAATCCAAAACATGAGCTAAATACGTGCTCGGTGGCTAAACGCCAACGAAAGTAGAAAGTACATCAGAGTGGGAAAGTAAAAAAACCCACTCAAGTGGCATGGTGCTCCTGGTGGTCACCATCCTCGAAAAAGTACAGAAGATCCTCCGGTGCTGCTACTGGATCTGGCCATGCAAAACTAGTGGAGTCAAATCCCAAATAGTAAATACCACAAAGGAAGCCAATCTAGGAACTTAAACCAACAACACAAATAATACAAATACTGAAAGTAAAGACTGAATGTAAATGATCTCAAAAATATAAAAGAAATACTGTAAACCTGCAAAAGTGACATATCATGAAGTGATAAACAAAATGTAATAACAAGAACAGTAAATAAAGATATGATCATGCAAAGCCTAGACTAACCATCATCCATAAATTATGGCAAATCATATAAGTATGGCTTGATACTTTAACTAACTAGGGTTATCACAATCCTAATTACTAACAATTATAATACAACGTTATACTAGAGTTTCTTCTAATCGCATGACCCTACAGTTTGTCCAGGATATCCATACACACAAACCAGCACCATATACTCCTTAAGATACTCCACAAGATAAACCACTGGATACTCCACAATATAACCATATGAATAATCGGGACTACATACAATATAGGAAAATTTCTAGACATGTACTAAGTGAATCTCTAGTTAATAACCCCTAGCAGTTTCTTGTATGAATTCGGGTGTGGCATTCAGCGGAATCCATCCTAGACATGATGCAACAAAACAAGTTCTAATAATAATATAAACAAGTTTTTAATATAAATTGCACAAACTGACTCATGTAAGCTACGACAACAACCAAGCCATGTGGATCCAAGTGAAGCCAAGTAAAGCCATGTGAAGCCAGGTAAAGCCATATAAAACCATGTGAAGCCATGTCTATCTAGATAAAGCCAAGTGAAACTAAGTCAAGCCATGTCTGATGAAGCCAAGTAAATTCATGACTGTAGAAGCATGAAAAATACGCTGCAGAATTATACGCAATATGCATAAAACTCGCGTAAAGCAGAGTTTTAGTGTTGTGCGACATAAAACATGACTTCAGAGCCATTGGCGTACAACAGAGCTTCAACGCTATTCAGCATAAAATATAGCTCCAGAACAACCCGCAAAATACAGTATTTCCAGACTTCTTCAGCGTAAAAAGGTTGCTACATCGTCACTTTGGCGTAAAACCCATCTGCTTTTAATGCAGCGGGAAAATGTACGAGAAACTCTTCGTATTCCTCGAATGAACCTTTCAGACAGTACAATGAACCTGACTTCTGACAAAGAGTACTGCACGACTATCCAGACGATTGCTGTAATAATGATTCGGCACAGAGCTCCAGACTATCGTTTAGTGACAAAGACTTGATATAAGACGTCGTTTATGCCTTCAAGTAATACGCTGCCTATTTTACACAGGCAGCCATGAGCTTTTACGCTCAAGATAAGAAAAAGCTGACCGCCACGTCAAAAGCTGCTCTTCGTACAGAATTCGAGGCACGTCTCTGCAGTTAATGAGCGAGATAGAGGCAGATCTCTGCATTTAATGCACGAGATTTTATTTTATTTCCAATGACTGGGTGAGGTATAATTAGGGCTAATACGTCCATATCACCATCCCTGCATATTACGCCATCAGGCTACTTTCAGCTATAGGAGTACGCCGTATGCTATCTCCTTGAAATACGCCAACTTAGGCTATATTGGCAAAGGTTCATGATAATGATATTTGTTCCAGAATACGCTCAAGATCTCAGTCAAGGAAGGATAATCGACTATCTTTACACTAGCTACCTATCCGTGCAGCATCAGGCTTCTACGCTTACTTGTCTTCTATGCCAACTTGACAGCTATTGGGCTTCTACGCCTATATGATAGCTATTGGGCTTCTATGCCTACTGGGCTTCTACGTCTATATGACAGCTACTAGGCTTCTATGCCTACTGGGCTTCTACGCCTACCTGGCTTCTACGCCAGTATGACAGCTATTTGGCTTCTACGCCAACCTGACAGCTATTTGGCTTCTACGCCAACCTGACAGCTATTCGGCTTCTACGCTAATCATCTCTACGTGAGGGGCAGTTACCCACGTGGCTTGCATGACGTGATCTTCACAGCAGTTATACGCGTTATCTCATAATGGGACATGCATCACACGCAGAGTCGAGAGATCATTTAGACGTGGGTAGCAGTTATCATAACTGCCGTGTAAAGAGTGCCACGCTCTCCACTGTTCGGCTTCTACGCCGACTGGACGGTTACGGCAATTGAATTCTATAAATAGAGACCTCTATTGACATAGGTCAAGGATTAGATTTTATTTTTTGAGAGAGAAGATCCTGGGGCACAGACAGAGGGGAGTGATTGACGACTTTGGCATCGAGCATCCAATCCCTCTTGCAATTTTTGAAGCTTCTCCTTCTTCTACAGCACTTCTTCGTCATTGTGTGGTCCAAGGGACAAAGTGATCGACTGCAGATCAGAATCCTATAGCAATATTTACCCAGAATTAAATTTTGTACTTAACATCCTCGTATATGATTAATTGTACTTCTTGTTTGTAAACCAAAGAAAGGGTTTCGTATAAACCTAGTTTTATTTCTTGTAGAAGCACGAAAAATATGCTGCAGAATTACACGCAATATGCATAAAACTCGCGTAAAGAAGAGTTTCAGTATTGTGCGGCATAAAACATGACTTCAGAGACATTGGCGCACAACAGAGCTTCAACGCTATTCAGCGTAAAATATAGCTCCAGAATAACCCGCGTAATGCAATATTTCTAGACTTCTTCAATGTAAAAAGGTTGCTACATCGTCACTTTGGAGTAAAACCTATATGCTTTTAATGCAGCAGGAAAATATACGAGGAACTCTTCGTATTCCTCGAATGAACCTATCAGACAGTATAATGAACCTTACTTCTGACAAAGAGTACTGCACGACTATCCAGACGACGGCTGTAATGATGATTCAGCACAAAGCTCCAGACTGTCGTTTAGTGACAAAGCCTTGATATAAGACATCGTTTACGCATTCAAGTAATACACTGCCTATTTTACATAGGCAGCCATGACCTTTTACGCTCAAGATGAGACAAAGCTAACTGCCACGTCAAAAGCTGCTCTTCGTACAGAATTCGAGGCACGTCTCTGCAGTTAATGCGCGAGATGGGGGAAGATCTCTGCATTTAATGTATGAGATTTTGTTCTATTTCCAATGACTGGGTGAGCTATAATTAGGGCTAATACGTCCACATCACCATCCCTGCACATTACGCCATCGGGCTACTTTCAGCTATAGGAGTACGCCGTATGCTATCTCCTCAAAATACGCCAACTTAGGCTATATGGGCAAAGATGCATGATAATGCTATTTGGTCCAGAATATGCTCAAGATCTCCGTCAAGGAAGGATAATCGGCTATACGCTAGCTACCTATCCGTGCAGCATCAGGCTTCTACGCTTACTTGGCTTCTATGCCAACTTGACAGCTATTGGGCTTCTATGCCTATATGACAGCTATTGGGCTTCTATGCCTACTGGGATTCTACGCCTATATGACAGCTACTAGGCTTCTATGCCTACTGGGCTTCTATGCCTACTTGGCTTCTATGCCAGTATGTCAGCTATTTGGTTTCTACGCCAACCTGACAGCTATTTGGCTTCTACGCCAACCTGACAGCTATTCGGCTTCTACTCCAATCATCTCTACGCGAGGGGCAGTTACCCACGTGGCTTGTATGCCGTGATCTTCGCAGCAGTTATACGCATTACCTCATAATGGGACACGCGTCATACGCAGAATCGAGAGATCATTTAGACATGGGTAGCAGTTATCATAACCGCCGTGTAAAGAGCGCCACGCTCTCCACTGTTCGGCTTCTACGCCGACTGGACGGTTACGGCAATTAAATTCTATAAATAAAGACCTCAATTGACAGAGGTCAAGGATCGGATTTTATTTTTTGAGAGAGAAGATCGTGGAGCACAGACAAAGGGGAGTGATTGATGACTTTGGCATCAAGCATCCAATCTCTCTTACAATTTTTGAAGCTTCTCCTTCTTCTATAGCACTTCTTCGTCATCGTGTGGTCCAAGAGACAAAGTGATCGACTGCAGATCAGACTCCTATAGCAATATTTACCTAAAATTAAATTTTGTACTTAACATCCTCGTATAGGATTAATTGTTCTTCTTATTTGTAAACCAAAGAAAGGATTTCGTATAAACCTAGTTTTATTTCTTTCGTTTATTATCAAACACAAGATGGCGACTCTACTGGGGACTACTTTCTCTTTCGATGAGAAAACCATTGCTCAACACGATGTTGTATCCGTCGGATCAACGAAGAAGACTCTGGTCGTCCAATTCGACCAATCTGCTTATAAAGACATGCTTCAAGCAGGGGGTATCTCTCATTCCCCATCTGTTCAGGATAGCAGGAAGTTACGTAAAGTATGGATGCCCCGAACATCCTCTACTCTTCCTGCAGGCTCTCTCTCTCCGATCCACAAGGTTGTGGTATCCCAACCTATACGCTATGTGCATAAAAACCCGTCTCCCGTTTGTGATGTGGCAGACAAAGCTTCTGATAATGCCTCAACGCCAATCCAGAAGTCGACTCCGCGCCTTGCGCGTAAAACTTAGTCTCTCGTCGCTGACGTGGCAGACAAAACTTCTGGCAATGCCTCAACGCCAATCCAGAAGTATACAACGCGCTCTGCGCGTAAAAACTCGTCTCCCGTCGTTGACGGGGCAGACGTAGTTTCTGACAAGGCCTCAGTGCCGAGTCAGAAATTTTAAAAGTGCCCCGATCATAAAAATACATCTCCCGCCTATAAGTGGGCAGATGGTCCCTGCAATCTCCGTAAGGGAAAACAAGTGGCAGATTTCCCGACCTCTCGGCTTTTACGCCATCAAGAGAAGAATATGCCCGCTCTTCAGATTACGTGGAATGTTGATGGCAGTTTGAGGACTTCCTCAGTTTTACGCCAACCTAAGCAGAGTTCCAGATTATGCCAGGACAAGCCTCTCGACGTAAAGAAGACACAGTTTGTGGATAGATATGCTCCTCATGGATCATGTGCTACTCACATGGCTGAATTGCTGTATTTCTACGGCAGAGAGAGGGTTGGGGTTCCCAATATCCGCGTTCCGACTAATGTAAAAAGGCAGAATAAGCCTTCTTCTTCTTCTGTTAATCTCCCTGATTTACGCAATTTCTTGATCCAGAAACGCAAAGGCAAGGGATCTTCTGATATGTCTATTACACCCCTTTGGGAGCACTGTTGTAATAGTCACAAAGTTGTAGTTAATTACTGCTGTTCTAAAGAAAAATGATCAGTTTTCGACCGGTTGAACTACTCTTTGTCCTTACAGGAAGAAGAACCGACATTCGCGTCGGTAAACATGGCATCGCATATTCCTCGAGGAAGGTCAAGTTCAAGACATCATCCCTCTAGAACTCCGAGCCAAAGGAGATTCGACAGACTCCTCGAGAATATTGAAGCAGGTGTTTTTTGAAACACTCGCTCGAGGTCATGATAATCGGCTTCATATTCTTCCGATTTCGACACTGGGGGTCGGCAGTTTTCTGAAGATGATACTGACAGTATAGACTTAATCTCCACAGAGGTCTATACTGATCCCTCAGTAGCACCCAAGAAAATGGCAGTCTATGCCATCGGAGATGAATATGAAGAAGCTTCTCCATCAGGAAGTACAAAACAACGTATCGCTGTTTTGGAAGCATCACTCAAAGAGATGCATACCATGATGCAGAGTATGCACCAAATATTGGTGACTCAACACACAGCTGCGCCTGTTCCTCCGACTCAACTACGGGTGGGGGTAGATATACCATCAAGTCAGGAGCTTATTCAAAATCAAGAATCAGCTGCTCCTCAACCTCTCAACCCAAAAAACGTATTACCTCCTATTAGAGTTACAATACAAACAACCTCTTACATCTCTGCGGTCCCTTTTCCAACTGAAGATCCGATGCAAGCAGTGCGGGAATTAACAGCCCAATTTGACGCCCTGAAGCACAAGGATCAGCTCAAGAAGTTGGGCATCAACCAGCCTTACCCAGCTATCTGGGACGAGATCCCTTTTCCACCAAAGTATAAACCACAGGCTATGGTTTTGTTTGAGGGAAAAATGTCACCAAGTCAATACATGAACTACTTCAGTATGATGACGGTGTTGCTACAAGGGAATGACGTCCTTCTTACTGGAGTATTTAAGGGCTCTCTGTCTGGATTGGCCTATCAATGGTACCGTAGCATTGCAGACAACTGCATTACTTCCTTTGAAGATTTTAAGACTCTGTTCTTCGCTCGATTCTATGAAGGAGGGATGGACATGTCTATGTCATCGCTCATCGAAGTGAAGCAGAAAGAGAAAGAGAACGTTCGTACTTTCATTAAACGTTTTCGTCAAGCCACTTTTGTAAACCCCCTGATTTTTCAAAAATTTAAAATCTGGATTTTTCATAATTTTCTGGAATTTTCTGGGATTTTTTGTAAATTAAAAACAGGGTTTTAATATTTAAATGATTTTTTTAATAATAATAAACAGTATTAAAATATTATGAAAATAATATTTTTGGAGGTAAAATGAAAAACTGGACTTAGGGTAATTTTCTGGGATTTTATTGGACCTCAGACCTATTTTTAAAAGCCTAAAAACTATTTTTATAATGAATTAATTAATTTCTGTTTTATAATTATTATTATTATTATTATTCTTTTATTTTTATTTAGCTTTGGGCCCGGCCCGGCCCAGTGGGCCGAGCCCAGCCCAGCCCTCCTGTTAAAGGGTCGGGCGGGTCGGCCAGACCCGGATCCGCGCCCGACCCGACCCGCCTCCATCACCCTCTCCCACGACTCCCTCTCTCCGAATTCTCCGCCGGCCGCCGCGGTTTTCGGCCGCCACGACCGCGCCTCCCCTCCGAACCCCTCGCCCACGTTCTCCTCCTCGATCCGCCAGTTCCGGCCGGACCCCCTCCCCAAGCCTCTCCTTTAAAAGCCCCTACCCTCCGGTCCCCCTCCTCCCTCACCTCCCCTATCTCCGGCGAGCCGACCTCCTTCCCCGGCCACGATCGTCGACCCAGCCCCACCTCCAGGAACCGCCCTCCTCCTCTCTCCTCCTCACAGCAAACCCCTCCGGCCGCCCCTCGAATCCCCCGTTCTCCTCCCCTTCCTCCTCTCCCCGCCGTGCACCGCCCGGTCGATGACCCGCCGCCGGCCAACTCAGCCCTGGCCGCCTCCGCCGGCTCGCCAGAAGCTCCCTAGGCCGGACACAGCCAGCTGCCAGACACGGTCCCAGCAGGACACGGGCAGTGGACACGGCCAAGACTCGTGTCGAACACGAGTAGGACACGAAGTATTCTCAGCTTTTCGGGCCTCGTTCAGGTATCCATATCTTGCACCCTGTAGCTCGGATTTCGATTCCGTAAATTTCTATGCGAAGCCTGTATGACCCTCTCGGTGCCCGGACAAACTGTTCGAGGCATCGCGGCCTGTGGCGATCGCACACCGCGATCCAAAAACAGGAAAAAACTAGACCCTGTTCACCCCGGAACTGAGTACGCCCCGCCAAACGGGACGACTTGGTCGCGTGCGGTCTTCACAGATACGTGCGCCTCGTCGATACGGATGTGTGAGATTTCGCGAAAGCTGATTCGGGTGTGCGTGCACACCGGAATCAACGCGTATCCGCGGACATCGCCCCGTATCCGTACTTTCTGGAACGTGCCCTAACTTTGTGTACACACGTCGAATCGAGACGAAACTTGCGCCATCGGACTCGTAGCGATACGCTGGTACTGTGGGTCAAGTTTGGTCCGATTCTGAGAACGTTGACGAAATCGCGTGTCGTGGGCCCCACAGGCCCCGCTCGACGGGCGATTTTGTGATCGGCTCATCGGAATTCAATTCTGAAAGTTCCGTTGGGTTCGTATCAGCGTTTCTGACCTGTGGACACTAAGTTTGGTGAATTTGGAGACCTTTGACCTTGACACATTTTTCGGTGCAAAGCGGGCCCGCATGTGGATCCCGTTTTGACCCGAAACTGTCGTTTCTGCCCTTGTCTCCAAATTGGACCCAAGGACAGGCGTTTCTAGCTGATTGATATTTTCTGGATCTGATGGTGATGTTTGTTTCAGCAACCGGAGTACCGCCTGCAAATCCAACCGAAGTCAGAACCGCAAACATAGCCGGAACCACAGGCAAGTGTACCTCGCCAAAACTTGCAGTCTTTGCTAAATATTCCTTGGCTTAGTTATATATCAGAGGGCAAGTATACCTTGCCAACTTTACAGTCTTGTTGCATATTTCCTTGTTTTAATTATAACTTGTTTTAACTGCTTAACCTAGGAAACGTGTGACGTACCGAGTGTCCGATCATAGTCGGGTGCCAACACCGTACGCGGTGTTGGGTACGTCATTTAGAGATGGATATTCGATACCCTTACTCTTGGTACTTGTCCTATCAAGTACAACAAAACCCAGGACACTTGACACTATCATGGACAGAATCTTCTTGAGATATTCACGATGATTCTGCATAGGATACAGGTATGACATGGACAGTTTATTCCTAGACATTATATGACTGCTGCATTAGTTATGATCTTGCGTGTCATGGACATGAGACGTGGATTACATTGGGTGGGGAGAGACACACAGGCTACAGGCTGTTTTTATATATATATTATTAGTGTGAGGTCGTAGACTCTCCAGCAGAGCTAGACCCTTTACGTGTTATTACTGCTACCGGCTCCCCGACACAGAGCTTGTAGCGGTCTCAGCCTGAGTTCTAGTAATGCTCTCAACTTGCATTTATCACTTAGCTGGTTACATAGTTCACCCTGCTGTCTCCTTTATTTTTGCACTGCTTATGTTTTGGCTTGTATTATCTGTACCTTGCTATGTCCCCTGAGGACCTGGAATGGACTATTTCCCCAGGTATAGCTGAAGAGATCCATACAGAGATACCCCGTACCAGAGCACTTCCAGGAGCTGTACCAGGACCTGAAGACGAGCTCGCACCAGAGGACTTCTCCTGAGCACTGGCCGTATGTAGTCATTTATTTCTCTTTCCAGTTTCTTTATTTTCTGTCTATTTGCTTGGATGTAACAGACATAATCTCAGATTGTTCACCGAGATATTTATTGAGATTTGATAGTTATTCTATTGCTTTATTTCTGACAGTTACTCTGTGTTTTTCTGTTGTGGATGAGAATAGATTAGTCTATGACCTGTATCATTGCTCTATTTCCTGTTAGACTACAGCTTAAGCATGCCCTGATGGATCCATTAAATTGGGTTATCCATCGGTGCGTGCTGCTGGCCATTGCCACGCTTCTCTAGTCCCTCGTCATTTTGGGACTGGGGCGTGACATAGTTTTTGTGGTGGCCCATGCAGGTCTCAACGACTAATTTGTTCGATTTCAACTCAGGGATCGAACAGGCCTGCAATAAAGCTAGGATAAGTTTTAGGTTCTCATCCACTTGCTTGAATCGTTCTTGATATCTATTCGAATTAATTTATTGGCTTACATCCTGCCTTGATTCCTATGCGCCTCTTATTGTTTGTATTTGATACAGGGAAATGAACCCACAAGCCAGCAACGAGGCTCATGAAGAAACACCACAACCCGTTGTGGTTACCCAAGAAGACGATGTAATACCAGTCGGTGAAGGCCAATCATCACAAGGCAGTCAAGCAAGTCAGCCTGCCTCAATAATCCATCAAGATAGCGTTCCACCCTCAACGCAGCCTACTCCACCGATGCCTTCCTTCCCACTGGGACCACCTATGAATGAACAGCAGATGTTCCGCATGTTCTACATAATGATGCAAGCCTATCAAAGGGTGAAACAAGAAGCTCAACAAAACCAATCGGAGAACTCCATCGATAGAACTAGCTCGGAGTCACTGAGGCCAAACCGTTCAAATGCAACCGCCTTCGACGAGGATGTCCTTACTGCAGCAAGACCCGTGGAGTGCACCACAAGGATCGAGTCCAGCCAAAAGCGGCCGTATGCGTCAGCACCGGACCAATCACAACAAGAGAGCTGCAAAGCGGCCACAGATACATCCACTACCAAGAACAGCATCAGGAGTCTCATTCCTTCCTACTTGTCACTACTGTGGCAAGGTAGGCCACATCGCTAAAGAATGCCGACGCAGACAGGGACAATGTCTATCTTGTGGATCCCAGGAGCATTTGGTAAGGGATTGCCCAGAACGTCGAGAGAAACCAGTGGTGATTCTCCAACCAGCCATATCAAAACCAGCCGGAACACCACAGGAAGGAACTCCAAAGAAGTCTCAGCTGCACCAGCCACCAGAAGCATCTCCGCAAGTACTGCCTACCTGTCAACATTGTCACAAACAAGGCCACATTGAGAGCTGGTGCAGACGTAAGTTGAAATTATGCCTGATTTGCGGAACCAATGAACACTTGGCCAAGGATTGTCCTCAGCATCGGGAGAAAGCAGTGACGAATCTTCAACCCGCCTCATCAGCCCCAGCTGTAGTACCACAGGCAGAAATCGCAAGGAAGTCTCACCTACACCAGCCACCAGAAGCATCTCCATCGGCAATACCTGTCTGTCCATATTGTCGCAAGCGAGGCCACACCGAGGACGAATGCAGACGAAAGAAGAGATTATGCATAGTTTGCCGATCCAGTCAGCATTCATTCAAAGAATGCCCAGAGCGTCGAGACAGAGTACCAACAGGTAACCAACAAGTGTTACCAGCACCACGGTCAGCCTCTCCAGCATTGCAAGCTTCACCAATACCGAGGCCACCCTTGGTAACCCAGGCAACACTCTTCCGGCAGACTCAACAACAGCAGAGGAAGCAACTGCAAGGACCCGGACAAGCTCCAGCGAAGATCGTGGAGAACGCTCCGATTCGTGGAATAGTTGATGCGCGTAAGTGATTTATAGTTATCTGTTTCTAGTCTTGTTTTAGCTCGTGCCCATTGGTTCGTGACCTCATCCCCAACCTAGTAAATTTGCAACTTGTTAATAATAACCTGGTTTTCATAAAAGTTGTAGTTTTTTTGCTTTAACTAGACTTTCTCTGGAAAGTGGATAACTTTTATTTTTAGGGAAACGGTATTTCCCTAAGTATCTTGTGATGTATTTCGAACGATACTTGCAACCGTGTCATCTCTACTGATCGGTTATTCTTTGATTGCGAGGACGCAATCCTCTTAAGGGGGGTAGATTGTAAACCCCCTGATTTTTCAAAATTTTAAAATCTGGATTTTTCACAATTTTCTGGAATTTTTTGAGATTTTCTGTAAATTAAAAACAGGGTTTTAATATTTAAATAATTTTTTTAATGATAATAAACAGTATTAAAATATTATGAAAATAATATTTTTGGAGGTAAAATGAAAAACTGGACTTAGGGTAATTTTCTGGGATTTTATTGGACCTCAGACCTATTTTTAAAAGCCTAAAAACTATTTTTATAATGAATTAATTAATTTCTGTTTTATAATTATTATTATTATTATTATTCTTTTATTTTTATTTAGCTTTGGGCCCGGCCCGGCCCAGTGGGCCGAGCCCAGCCCAGCCCTCTTGTTAACGGGTCGGGCGGGTCGGCCAGACCCGGATCCGCGCCCAACCCGACCCGCCTCCATCACCCTCTCCCACGACTCCCTCTCTCCGAATTCTCCGCCGGCCACCGCGGTTTCCGGCCGCCACGACCGCGCCTCCCCTCTGAACCCCTCGCCCACGTTCTCCTCCTCGATCCGCCAGTTCCGGCCGGACCCCCTCCCCAAGCCTCTCCTTTAAAAGCCCCTACCCTCCGGTCCCCCTCCTCCCTCACCTCCCCTATCTCCGGCGAGCCGACCTCCTTCCCCGGCCACGATCGTCGACCCAGCCCCACCTCCAGGAACCGCCCTCCTCCTCTCTCCTCCTCACAGCAAACCCCTCCGGCCGCCCCTCGAATCCCCCGTTCTCCTCCCCTTCCTCCTCTCCCCGCCGTGCATCGCCCGGTCGACGACCCGCCGCTGGCCAACTCAGCCCTGGCCGCCTCCGCCAGCTCGCCAGAAGCTCCCTAGGCCGGACACAGCCAGCTGCCAGACACGGTCCCAGCAGGACACGGGCAGTGGACACGGCCAAGACTCGTGTCGAACACGAGTAGGACACGAAGTATTCTCAGCTTTTTGGGCCTCGTTCAGGTATCCATATCTTGCACCCTGTAGCTCGGATTTCGATTTCGTAAATTTCTACGCGAAGCCTGTATGACCCTCTCGGTGCCCGAACAAACTGTTCGAGGCATCGCGGCCTGTGGCGATCGCACACCGCGATCCAAAAACAGGAAAAAACCAGACCCTGTTCACCCCGGAACTGAGTACGTCCCGCCAAACGGGACGACTTGGTCGCGTGCGGTCTTCATAGATACGTGCGCCTCATCGATACGGACGTGTGGGATTTCGCGGAAGCTGATTCGGGTGTGCGTGCACACCGGAATCAACGCCTATCCGCGGACATCGCCCCGTATCCGTACTTTTTGGAATGTGCCCTAACTTTGTGTACACACGTCGAATCGAGACGAAACTTGCGCCATCGGACTCGTAGCGATACGCTGGTCCTGTGGGTCAAGTTTGGTTCGATTCTGAGAACGTTGACGAAATCGCGTGTCGTGGGCCCCACAGGCCCTGCTCGACGGGCGATTTTGTGATCGGCTCATCGGAATTCAATTCTGAAAGTTCCGTTGGGTTCGTATCAGCGTTTCTGACCTGTGGACACTAAGTTTGGTGAATTTGGAGACCTTTGACCCTGACGCATTTTTCGGTGCAAAGCGGGCCCGCATGTGGACCCCATTTTGACCCGAAACTGCCGTTTCTGCCCTTGTCTCCAAATTGGACCCAAGGACAGGCGTTTCTAGCTGATTAATATTTTCTGGATCTGATGGTGATATT
Organism: Iris macrosiphon; assembly: GCA_036927795.1. Classification (NCBI taxonomy): domain Eukaryota; kingdom Viridiplantae; phylum Streptophyta; class Magnoliopsida; order Asparagales; family Iridaceae; genus Iris; species Iris macrosiphon. Next base: position 36,239,274 of record JAYESA010000011.1, read on the forward strand.
TGTTTCAGCAACCGGAGTACTGCCTGCAAATCCAACCGAAGTCAGAACCGCAAACATAGCCGGAACCACAGGCAAGTGTACCTCGCCAAAACTTGCAGTCTTTGCTAAATATTCCTTGGCTTAGTTATATATCAGAGGGCAAGTATACCTTGCCAACTTTACAGTCTTGTTGCATATTTCCTTGTTTTAATTATAACTTGTTTTAACTGCTTAACCTAGGAAACGTGTGACGTACCGAGTGTCCGATCATAGTCGGGTGCCAACACCGTACGCGGTGTTGGGTACGTCATTTAGAGATGGATATTCGATACCCTTACTCTTGGTACTTGTCCTATCAAGTACAACAAAACCCAGGACACTTGACACTATCATGGACAGAATCTTCTTGAGATATTCACGATGATTCTGCATAAGATACAGGTATGACATGGACAGTTTATTCCTAGACATTATATGACTGCTGCATTAGTTATGATCTTACGTGTCATGGACATGAGACGTGGATTACATTGGGTGGGGAGAGACACACAGGCTACAGGCTATTTTCATATATATATATTATTAGGGTGAGGTCGTAGACTCTCCAGCAGAGCTAGACCCTTTACGTGTTATTACTGCTACCGGCTCCCCGACACAGAGCTTGTAGCGGTCTCAGCCTGAGTTCTAGTTATGCTCTCAACTTGCATTTATCACTTAGCTGGTTACATAGTTCACCCTGCTGTCTCCTTTATTTTTGCACTGCTTATGTTTTGGCTTGTATTATCTGTACCTTGCTATGTCCCCTGAGGACCTGGAATAGACTATGTCCCCAGGTATAGCTGAAGAGATCCATACAGAGATACCCCATACCAGAGCACTTCCAGGAGCTGTACCAGGACCTGAAGACGAGCTCGCATCAGAGGACTTCTCCTGAGCACTGGCCGTATGTAGTCATTTATTTCTCTTTCCAGTTCCTTTATTTTCTGTCTATTTGCTTGGATGTAACAGACATAATCTCGGATTGTTCACCGAGATATTTATTGAGATTTGATAGTTATTCTATTGCTTTATTTCTGGCAGTTACTCTGTGTTTTTCTGTTGTGGATGAGAATAAATTAGTCTATGACCTGTATCATTGCTCTATTTCCTGTTAGACTACAGCTTAAGCATGCCCTGATGGATCCATTAAATTGGGTTATCCATCGGTGCGTGCTGCTGGCCATTGCCACGCTTCTCTAGTCCCTCGTCATTTTGGGACTGGGGCGTGACAACTTTGCAGATGCCTCCCAGAGTTCCGGATTCAGCCTTGGTGGACATTTGCAGGAAGAACCTGCTTCCACTGATCTCGGTGTTCACAGGACCATATCAGTTCCATGATTGGCCCTCGTTTATCATCTCAGCGGTTGCCGCTGAAGACAACAGTCGGAAGGCGCGTGACAATGGAATCATGATCTCCACCTCTGACAAAGAAAAACGATCATCTTCCAATAGCGACCATCCTCGTGGTTCTAAAGGAAAGGAAGCTCTGGCGATTAACATGTCCAGGCAACCTACACAGACGAAACCTGGGACTTCTAGACCCATAGAAGAATATTCTTTTGATGATGATGACATTCCGAGCATCTTCGACTGTCTAGTCTAAAGTGGCAAGCTCACCCTCCCCGAGGTGAAAAGGCCTAATGAAGTCGGCAGTACCAACAACCCTAAGTACTGCATTTTCTATAGGTATGTACATCACCCTACCAAGGCATGTTATATACTAAAAAGAAAGATCCAGGAGCTGATCGACGCCAAGGCTATCACTTTGCACAATAGCGAGAAGATGGTCACCGCCAATATGATCTCTCTCCAATTTGGCGATCTGCCCCCTCAAGAAGTCTCGGATGGTATAGTACCTATTCCCTGGACGACGATGAACATTGTTAATCTCCCTCCGGCCAGGGGTCAAAACCATGACTTGGCACCCCTAACTATCCAGCGTGGTGAGATTATGTGAGTTCATCCTAATATGGTGTCAGAGATTGAGGAAGAGACTCGAGCTGCTAAGGCTATGTCCCGAAAGAACTCAAGGCGCAAACCATGCCATATGGTTGCAATATCCTCGACATCAGATAAAGAGGCTTTGGCTACCGGAACCCGTTCAGGGAAGGCCTACCTCAAAGACTATGAAGAAAATCAAGAAGATGCAACGACAGACGCTTCAGCTGTCAAGCCTTTAGAGCCTGAACCTGTCATACCAGAGGTAGGTCCTTCTAGACCAACTCCAACGGACAAGGGCAAACAGAAAGAAGTTCGTTTTGATAAACCTTTAAAAAATATTCAAAACAAAGGTTTAGAGAAGCCATATAACTTCAACATCCTCGCCCAATTGGCTAATACTCCAGCCAGACTGTCCATTTTTGAGCTGCTTAGGCTATCCAAAGAAACTCGTCAAGCCTTGAGCGAAGCTTTGATGCAAGCAGACGTATGCTTGACCCAGCTCAAGTCCTCCGACAAAGAGCCTGTGGCATGTCCTCAATGTCATAGTGTAATGGAGGTGGTTCCTAACATCACTTTCACTCAAGAAGACATGTTGTTGAAACATAACAGGCATGACAGACCCCTCTATTATACCGGATACATCGGTTCCATGGAGGTAGACCGGATTCATATAGATCCGGGATCGTCGATTAGCATCATCCCTCATAGTCTGCTCCGGCCATTGAGGATTCCTACCAACGAACTGGCTTACACCACCACTACAATCGTGGGCTTTAACGCCAGAAAAAGTAAGCCGCTGGGGAGGATTCGTCTGAGGATCCAGATTGGTGACCTTAGATCAGTGGCTACTTGTTACGTCATTGATTCGGAGATTTCCTACAACATTCAGTTGGGCAGACCATGGATCCACGATCATAATATTGTTCCTTCTACTCTACATCAATGCTTCAAATATGTAGACTCCCAAGGAACAGTAAAGACAGAGTTTGATGATCTCAACCCGTTCATATGAGTTGAGTCCTACTACTCCGATGCCATATTGTACACCTAAGACTACATGAAGGAGGTGACGGGCAAGACGAAAAAGGAATCCCACCAGGAGCCAGGAGAAACGTCTGTTGAGCAACCTCTATCAATCCAGGTGAAAGGATGAACTACCCGTCCTAAAGTCATAGAACCCATGGCTATCCACTTGGACAGAACCAAATCAGGAAGAGGAAAGGATCCCCTAGTGATCACTCTGAATCAGAAGCCTCCACCATTGGTCATCAACCTTCGACGCAACAAACAGCCAATTAATGCAAATACAACCGGGAACATGGTTTCTGATGATAATAAAGAACCTCTTTTCTAGTATATTGACGCCCAATTTCCTAATCACGAATCATCCCTCCATAATGATATAGAGCCTATAGCACAAAAATTCTTGAAAGCTATAGACTTCTATCAACCGTATGTGTGGGAAGTGGCATCAACATCTAACGTCATCACGACATATGGGCCACATGAAGATTCTATCTTTATTGTCCCACCTACCCGTAAAGATCAGCATCCAATAGCCTTTGGTCGCATGCAGAATCGACCGATTGTACAGGAAGATTCTTACGAGTCTGATGCTAAAAAAATGCAGGTTTTCATATATAGCCCACTGGCCTTAAAAATCATGCAAAGCATGGGTTATGACCTGAAGTTAGAGCCAGGTCTCAACTACGGAAAAGGCAGATGAATGCCACTGTATGGTGATCCCTACCATCAACGAACGCACTTCGGGTTAGGGTATACCACGTCTCTTATAACTTCTGAGTCAAAAGAGGATACCACTTCCTCTCCTCAGGATGGTTCGTCGTCCTCCGACTTATATGCTGATCTCGAACGAGGATTGTCAGCAAATACGGTATTGACAGATTCTCTCGAAATAGAGGAACAAGAATCTGAACCGTTTGAAAATAACTCTTGGGCACAACAAATGGATATACAATGGGAACTCTGGTTCGAGCAGAGAGAACCGCCCACTGAAGATAAAGTTATCCAAATTGATATTAGGGATGAAATTTTACCAAAGTCGATATTTATCAGTAGCAATCTTTCCCCAGTAGAAAGGGAAGAGATGATCCAGCTGATAAAAGAATATATCAACATTTTTGCGTAGAATTATGAGGATATGCCAGGTCTTGATCCAAAACTGGCTACTCATAAGCTCAATATACTGCCCAATTCAAAACCTGTAAAGCAGCACCAATGCCGGTTCCGCCCGGATATGATGGATGCCTTTGAAGCTAAAATTAAAAAGTTGATAGCCTGCGGGTTCATCCGTGAAGAACAACATCATGATTGGGTCGCCAATGTAGTCCCGGTCATGAAAAAAAGTGGGAAAGTTCGTATTTGCATCGACTTCCGAGATCTCAATGCGGCTTGCCCCAAGGATGAATTTCCTCTTCCCATCACAGACGTCATGATCGATAATACATGCAATTTTGAACGTATGTCTTTTCTGGACAGATTTACAGGGTACAATCAGATTAAGATGGATCCTGAAGATGAGAAGCATACTGCCTTCCGTACGCCACTGGGTGTATATTGCTACACAGTCATGCCCTTTGGATTAAAGAATGCCGGGGCTACATATCAGCGAGCCATGAGTAACATATTCTACGAGCATCTACGCAAAATAGTAGAATATTACGTAGACGACATCGCTGTCAAAAGCCGCCTCAAGGCTAATCACATCCAAGACTTGAAGATAGTGTTCGAGTTGATGCGCCAATATCAACTCAAAATGAACCCCACAAAGTCCTTTCTCGGTGTATCCAGTGGCAAATTCCTGGTATTTGTCATTACCGCCAAAGGCATTCAAGTCGACCCTGATAAAGTAAAGGCTATCCTAGAGATGCGACCTCCCCGTAATCTGAGAGAACTCAGGGGATTTCAAGGTCGTCTAGCCTATATCAGGAGATTCATATCCAACCTCTCTAGAAGATGTCAGCCTTTTTCTCGCCTAATGAAGAAAGGTGTGTCTTTCGTATGGGACGAAGCATGTCAGCAAGTGTTTGACGATATCAAACGCTACCTTACTAGTCCTCCAGTTCTGGTGCCTTCCGTCATAGGAAGACCATTTTTGCTGTATGTTCGAGCAATAGACCATTCTTTAGGGGCTCTCCTCGCACAGAACAATAATGAGGGTCATGAACAGGCTATCTATTACCTAAGCAGGATGATGGTCGGAGCTGAACACCGGTACAATCCAGTAAAAAAAGAATGTTTGGCCCTAATGTTTGCCATTCAGAAGACACGACATTATGTCACAGGTCAAACTATTCATCTTATCCCCAGGATCAATCCTCTTCGAGTTCTGATGAACAAGCCGAGTGTCCTTAATTCCTGACTCGTGACTTGGGCGATATTATTAACACAGTATGATATGGTGTACATCCCTGAGAAATCCATAAAGGGTCAGGCCTTGGCTGATTTCTTAGCTGCTCATCCAATTTCGAAAACCTCCAAACTATACGAGAAAATTCCCGACGAAGTTGCAGAATATAATTCTGCAATAGAAGAAGATATATGGCAGTTATTCTTCGATGGTGCATCTCGGACTGGTCCCAAGGAAAATATAGTTTCAGGAGTAGGAATTGTTCTGGTGACTCCTGACAAACTCGTCATCTATCGAGCATATTCTCTTAGCGAACTCTGCTCTAATAATGTGGCAGAGTATAATGCCCTACTCATCGGGCTTCAAGTCGCTAAAGAATTGGAGGTCGAATACCTGGAAGCTTTTGGTGATTCCCAGCTGATCGTCAATCAGGTCAGAGGAGTATATGAAGTCCGTAATCCAGACCTCATTCCTTATCACCAAGCAACGATCGATATAGCCATTTCTTTCAAAAGGTTCTTTTTAGAGCATGTACCTCGATCTCAAAATTTGGAAGCTGATGCTCTGGCCAGCCTAGCTGCATATTTGGCTATTCCTATAAGAAGGCAAAACTCGGTGATCCTTCTTAACAGAGATTTGTTTTGTGTGAAAAATAATTTTTACATAGAACGCAGCTATACCGTAAATACGGTTCCTCCTAAAAGAGATTGGAGAAGTCCCTTTATAGACTTCGCAGCATATCGAATCTTACCAGAGGATCCTAAAGAAGCAGTGTCTATCAAAAGACGATCACTACGCTTCTATTTTGATGCTTCTTCACAAAGTCTATATCGCCGGACTTATGATGGACTATTGTTACGATGTCTCTCTGACGATGATGCAAAACAGATTATCCGTGAAGCTCACGACGGTATATGTGGAGCTCATCAATCCGGTCCTAAGCTACAGGATCGTATCAGGAGGATGGGCTACTACTGGCCTACTATGATTGCAGATGTAGTAAAATATGCAAGACAATGCAAAGCTTGTCAGGTTCATGTGGATTTTATACATCAGCCTTCTGAGTATCTACATCCTACCATTGCATCATGGCCCTTCGAAGCATAGGGTATGGACATCATTGGTCCGATCCACCCGTCATCTTCTAGAGGACATCGGTTCATATTGGCTATCACCGATTATTTCTACAAATGGGCAGAGGCGATCCCTCTTACTGAGGTAAAGACATCCAACGTGATCATCTTTATCAAGCAGCAGTTTATTTATCGCTTTGGGATACCCCAAAGGATAATTCATGACAACGGGCCTCAATTCATCAGCCAAGCATTTTACCGATTTTGCGATAAAAATCGGATACAAAATATGGCCTCTACGACATATAATCCTACTGCTGTTCCTGGATGGATTTGTTCAGGGATTCCATTTGCCCAGCAAGCTCTGCAGTTAAGGAGTCATACTTAGCTTGAACGAGATCGTCGATGCTGCCTCGAGATAGTTGCAAATACTCATTAATAGGTTGTTCCAAAACATTAACTATTTTCTCTAGCGCATCAGCTCTTTCATTATCATTGAAATATCTAATCTGCGCTATACTGAGGTTGGAGGACATCTTCAGAGCCTCGAAGCCTAGATTTTTCTCCAGCACCATCGATATCAGCATTTTCAAAGTGATGTAGAAAATGCTAGAAAACTGCTCAACTAGCATGACGAGATTCGAATGGACGCTAGGAGTGGCTGTGATATCGGTGAATCCCCCTCCAGGAATGACTGCAGAGGATGTTGCCACATTCGTCGCTTCAATAGATGGCGCGACAAAAGAAGAAGCACCAACAACGGTCGAAGTTGGTGGCATGCTCGACAAAGGAGGCACAATCGAGACAATCAGCTCATCCTCCCCCGATGTTATTTGCACTGGTACTGGCGGAACAACATCCGATAATGTTGTATCGGCAACATCAAAGCTTGCTCCCTCAACGTCGGACACCACCGGTTCAATAGCAGAGTCCGTAACAAGCTCAGAAGTGGTGTCAACTCCACCCTCCCCAATGATGTCTCCCCCTGAAAAGAAGACAAGAGAAAGTTAATATCAACCTGATGTTAATTTTTCTAAAAGAGGCATAAAGATAATATTTATCCATGGCTGATGGTATATATGTCGCGTCCGCAGCCAGTACAGCTAAATTATTTCTTAATGATGCTAAACGAGCTGTCATATCTGGAGAAGAGGGCGCACCAAATGATGTCTGAGGGTAGTCTTCCCAGTCTTCACCAAGATCCAATCGAGGTTCATCAGGAGAAATCTCGCTGGAAATACTTACAGATGAAGAAGGGGCTGGACCCATTATTGGTCTGGATAAAGATATCCTTAATACGCTCGGCCTATTAGGTGACCTCACTGCACTACCAGTAGCGGTAGTAGCGACAGCAGTCTCGAGCAAAGAATCTCCGGCACTGTCAGCCGAAACTATGGAGGTTCCCTCTCTAAAAGACGAGGGACCTCTAATCAAAGAATCACCCCCGACCGGGGAAGCAACAAGCTCACTCCTAGGAGCCTCATGGCTAGAAGTCCTTGTAGGACCACTGACAGTCTTTATTTTTTTGCGAGGGGAAGTCTCTTTCAGAGTAGGAGCCCTTCGCTTATTGGGGATAACAAGAGGCTCTGCAGGCGGAGCTATTAGGCCTCTCGGTATTGTCAACAAAAATTTGTCTGGACCGACAAGGTCTTCACCTTCGTCAGAGGAGACTGATGGGACTTCCTCTCTTCTAGTGGACTTATGAGAAGGCACCCTAAAACTTCCACGCACATCAAAATAATGATGGAAGGTATTAATGGATGCATAAAATTGGGCATACGAATGGAGGATACGCAACTCCATGGAGAGAGAAGTCGCGGGCACAGTAAAGGTTGCTATAGTACAACTCATCATGAAGTACCGCCATCCTCTCGCTCTATCAATAAGTCTACCTATGGACTTGAAGCTGGTGATGGCATTTTCCACAAGCAATTGTTCATACCCAAACTGCCTGGTGAACCGACTAGGCAGATAAGGCTCCAAGAAGCAATGGTCTTCACTTCTGTACAACAAATGGGAAGGTCTAATGCAGACCAACCAATAAAAAGCTTCGAGAGAAAGAACGGTCTTCCCGTGACCTGAATCCTGATGTTTTGTCCCCTGTTGATTAATATGTACAGTGGGGACGATACAGAAGAGCTTCCAGCTATGAGCAAAATTTAATGCTCGCCGACAATCTACCACGGTCGTCACATTCCAAGAGGAATTCTTGTAATTCAACAAGAAATTATTTTTCGAACTACTGGCAGAGCCGGGAGACATCACCCTGGGGTTATGAAGAATTAACCATCCCATCAGATATAGGAACGGTAACTCTACCTTGGGAAACCTTTCACGCCGTATTTCATCTGCAAGTAGCCCATCAGTAATGCCCTCAGGCCAGCTTGTATCCGGTATACCATGGCAGGGAGCAGGCCTAGTCTTGCCCCAAACACCAAACGTACTACAGGCCATAAGGTGTTACGATGAATGTGATCCGCAGATGCGATGCCAGGTACTACCAATCGACGTAGCCATACAGAGAGAAAACCAGCCAGTTGAGCTTCCCTTGACAGAGGCTTCCGGCAATGCCTCATATAATTGTAGGCTTTAGTGCCTGCAGGATAACTCCCTATCTCCTCATCAAGAACTTGATCTGAAGCCCCAGCATCTTCAATAAGATCATCGACTATTTGAGCATTAAGTATGGTCAGAAGGTTCAAAGGCTTATCCCTGCTATCCACAACTTTGTCTGGCTTAGCATCTCTGTCCTGATGAAAGAAGAGATAGGACGCCCATTTGTTGGTATGAGCCAAATCAGAGGGCTCATTGTAGAAGGTGGTGCACGCTAGATAATGGCTCATTAGCTCCTGCTACACTGCCACTGCCCGAGGGTTTGTATCCCTCAGCTCCCTGTTTATGGAAACATACTCTTCATAAGGAGTATCCCCCATTGGCAGTCTTGAAATCTCTGCCATCTCGTGAAGGGCCAATCCCAACTCCCCTAACGGAGTGGCGAAAGTCCCAGTGAGCGAGATATACCACTCCATCAAAGCCAAAAATAGGTTGGGGTTGAGAGGCAGCCCAACACTGGTAGCATTCACAACCACGAACAGACCAATGCTCTCCAGCTCCATCTGAAAATGCTTCAGGGCCGAGGCAGTTAAACGAGCCCATCGAAGATTTCTGGGGCTAAGCCACCCGCTGGTCCTAGGATTAACCTTGGGGTATACTCCTCCCCGCCCCATGAAGTCATTGCAAAAAGTCAATATTTGAACCGGCTGGAGTAGTGCAGTGTCTTCACTCGGGATACTGCCCGACAATAATCCCCTGAAAGGCATAACAGGACCTTAATGACGGCTCACAAATAATCCTCGGTCTGATCATTTCTAATAAAATATCGGCTGGCCGTGAAGATCAGGAGTCAGGGTCCATGACATCTTCTGGGGATACGTGGCATGGAAGAATGCTGAGATAGGGTAATTTCTAGGCATCCTTGGCAGGTACATGACCATGCCCTCAGCAGTAAACACCCAATTTTCCTTCTTGGACTTCATCTGGGATTATTTATCAATCATATCCCCGAATAGGAAAGCTGGTTTTATATATTTGGTCCCATCTATATACGTCAGGGGCTCCCCGCTGAACATACTCAACAGCATTCGTTCTCCTTGAGACAATATCAGAATTTTCCTTCCTTCAGGATACTAGGTTCCAGAAATAGGGAATGTCACATGGGACAAATCCTCCAGATAATTGGAGATCAACATCCCAACAGCAGAACCCATCACCTCAGCCAACAGAGGGATCTGCAAGTCCACTACAAAATACAAGAGACAAGTCAGTTTCTACACTAGACGATACACTCCTACAGTTTACGCCAAAGATGATCAGTCTGTGCTTTTTCGCCAAGACTGTAAAAACTTGAGGTTTTACGCTGGAACCTATTTCCGAGGCATAAAATTCAAGGTTGGCAGTATGCATAAAAATCTAACAGTCTGTGTTTTTACGCCAGACTACCAAAATTTGAGTTGTTATGCTGGAATTTTCATCCAGAGTGTAACACTCAAAGTTTGTAGTATACACCAAATTTTGACAGTCAAAGCTTTTACGCCAGACTGCAAAAATATGGAGTTTTTACGCTGACACATTAGGAATATGGGCGTAAATGATAAAACATCTCTGTGCATCATCTTCCTCGAAGAGGCTCTCAGCACAGAAGATGACCTAGCACGTTCACGTACAACGTGTGAGAAGGGTTTTCTTTATTTTTTTGTCCCAAAAGCTTCACCTATGATGCCTGGTGCATAGCTTGACGGTGGGGCACTTCATTCAGAGCGGGGTTCGCTCAGCCCAACGGGAGTTGCTCATGCTTGAGCAGAGGAACGTAAAGAAGAGGCAACTTTCTTTCCCTTAGAGATAGAAGTTGGTTTCATTGCCATGGCTAAAACTCAGAGTTCTCGAGAAAGAGACGAAGAAGAAAGGTTCTTGGAAAGCTAGGGTTTTGCGAAGGCAGATAAAAAGTTTCTCTTTAAAGGCCTTGGGGTATTTATAGAGTTCAGATAACTCTTTAAATTCCTAACCAAATCCGATATTTAATATTCGGTTATAATTTGGGACCATGTCAGCCTATCATTTAAAAGAAGAAGACGGACGGTCAGTGGATCCAAAATTTACGCGCAGAGCAGATCTATGATTTTACGCTCAGAGGCTATAAGTCCATGGTTTTACGCCCAGATGCTTTTATGCTCGGTAGCTTTTACGCTCGAGAGGCTACAAACCTACGACTTTACGCTCAGAAGCTACAAATCTATGATTTCAGGCTCAGGAGTTTTTATGCTCAGAGGCTACATATCTATGATTTCGCACTCAAAGACTATAAGTCTATGGTTTTACGCCCGGATGCTTTTATGCTCGGTAGCTTTTACGCTTGAGAGGCTACAAACCTACGACTTTACGCTCAAAGGCTACAAATCTATGATTTCACGTTTAGAAGCTTTTTACGCTCAGAAGCTACAAATCTATTATTCTATGCTCGAAAACTACAGACGGCCAATTACAAGGGTTTACGCAGAAGATGCTCCTTTTTTGCTACAAAATATTCCAAGTGCCCAAAATATACATAGTTCAACGTTGAAGATGACTCTTCTTCTTGGGTCGATTGGAAGCTCACCCGAAGTTCAGCCTTTTACATAAGTTTAATTATGGCCAGTTTGACGGCCATTCTTGCCCTATTACATAGGATTTTTGGGAAACCGTTCTTGAAGATGATGATTGGAACAAAATCCTTCATGTCAAAGAAGTGAAAGTTCAAAAATTCTATGCGACTCTCGTCCAAAACAGCATGACAGTTTGGATTTTCAAAAATAACTTAATGCTAAGAAGCTTTCTACGGGTCTTCAGTTACGCGTAAAAGACGGGACGAGATCAGATACTCTTTTTTATCAGAACCGGCGTAAAGTTATTCAGACGTGCCGAAGCTGCACATATTCAGACTTCATCACAGCAAATATGGCAAATCATCAGATGCGTAAAAGAAGACAATTTTATTAATCATGATTACATATGATAGAAATCCAGTTTACAAAGGATTTTTCATCTTCATGATTACATATGATGGAAATTCTTTCTCTACAAAGGGTTTCTCATTTTTATTTAAGATCACACCGAGAATCTGCTATGCCAGATTATCATATTGGTAGAGATCTTTCTTCTTCTACGGCACTTCATCGGCTTCTGCAGCCGATGAACAAGAAAATGGTGAATGGCGAGAGGATATACAACTAGGCCTGTCTAAATTATTCAAGCCCACCCTCCATACGTCATGGCAGATTGTGTTAGGGGTTCAGACCCAACTCAATACTGGAAGATAGGTCCAGACTGCCTACCATCGTCCAGCACCATGATGGAAGAAACTATAGCTTGCAAGCTGTGTGATCGAATGAGACCCTTCCTCTCTCCTGGACGAATCTCCATATGAAATTATTGATCATCCCGAGCAAAGAAAGCTATGATATCCTTCCATGATCCATCGTTGCAGAGGATATTTGCTCGAAGATGCCTCTTTTTACGGCTCCTTATGAACGGAAAGAACATGATCTTCTTCTTCTTCCTCAAATTAGCATGACGGATCTCGGCAACCATTTTTGTGTGGTGAAGGAAGTGTGGGAAAAATAGGTTAACTCAGTCGCCTTTATATAGGCATAGGAGATCACATCAAATCCCAACAAATTCCGAAATATTTGCCGAGAAAACAGCCTTACAGAATGAGTCAAATTTGACCGTTTCATGCTTCATTCAAAGTTTTTCAAATTACGAGGAATTTGAAAACTTTGAAGGGGGTCTTGTAGAAGCATGAAAAATACGCTGTAGAATTACACGCAATATGCATAAAATCCGCGTAAAACAGAGTTTCAGTGTTATGCGGCGTAAAACATGACTTCAGAGCCATTGGCGTACAGCAGAGCTTCAACGCTATTCAGCGTAAAATATAGCTACAGAATAACCCGCGTAATGCAGTATTTCCAGACTTTTTTAGCGTAAAAAGGTTGCTATATCGTCACTTTGGCGTAAAACCCATCTGCTTTTAATGCATCGGGAAAATGTATGAGAAGCTCTTCGTATTCCTCGAATGAACCTGTCAGACAGTACAATGAACCAGACTTCTGACAATGAGTACTGCACGACTATCCAAACGACGGTTGTAATGATGATTCGGCACAGAGCTCCAAACTGTCATTTAGTGACAAAGCCTTGATATAAGATATCGTTTACGCATTCAAGTAATACGCTGCCTATTTTACACAGGCAGCCATGAGCTTTTACGCTCAAGATAAGACAAAGCTGACCGCCATGTCAAAAGCTACTCTTCGAACAGAATTTGAGGCACGTCTCTGCAGTTAATGCGAGAGATGGGGGTAGATCTATGCATTTAATGCACGAGATTTTGTTCTATTTCTAATGACTGGGTGAGCTATAATTAGTGCTAATATGTCCACATCACCATTCCTGCATATTACGCCATCAGGCTACTTTCAGCTATAGGAGTACGTCGTATGCTATCTCCTCGAAATATGCCAACTTAGGTTATATTGGCAAAGGTGCGTGATAATGCTATTTGGTCCAGAATACGCTCAAGATCTCAGTCAAGGAAGGATAATCGGCTATCTTTACGCTAGCTACCTATCCGTGCAGCATTAGGCTTCTACACTTACTTGGCTTCTTTGCCAACTTGACAGTTATTGGGCTTCTACGCCTATATGACAGCTATTGGGCTTCTATGCATACTGGGCTTCTACGCCTATATGACAGCTACTGGACTTCTATGCCTACTGGACTTCTACGCCTACCTGGCTTCTATGCCAGTATGACAGCTATTTGGCTTCTACGCCAACCTGACAGCTATTTGGCTTCTACGCCAACCTGACAGTTATTCGGCTTCTACGCCAATCATCTCTATGTGAGGGGCAGTTACCCACGTGGCTTGCATGCCATGATCTTCGCAGCAGTTATACGCATTACCTCATAATGGGATACGCGTCACACGCAGAGTCGAGAGATTATTTAGACGTGGGTAGCAGTTATCATAGCCGCTGCGTAAAAAGCGCCACACTCTCCACTGTTCGGCTTCTACGCCGACTGGATGGTTACGATAATTGAATTCAATAAATAGAGACCTCTATTGACAGAGGTCAAGAATTGAATTTATTTTTTGAGAGAGAAGATCCTGGAGCACAGACAGAGGGGAGTGATTGACGACTTTGGCATCGAACATCCAATCCTTCTTATAATTTTTGAAGCTTCTCCTTCTTCTACAACACTTCTTCGTCATCGTGTGGTCCAAGGGACAAAGTGATCGACTGCAGATCAGACTCCTATAGTAATATTTACCCATAATTAAATTTTGTACTTAACATCCTCGTATAGGATTAATTGTACTTCTTATTTGTAAACCAAAGAAAGGGTTTCGTATAAACCTAGTTTCATTTCTTTCGTGTATTATCAAACACAATGACAAGTCAAGTCCAGTCAATTATGTCATCACGTGTAGCCGGGCAAAGCCGGGTAAAACTGAGTAAAGCTAAGTCAAGTTAAGTCATCTGAAGCCATGTAAGTTTATGTCCAATAGGTCAAGTCATCGCATGTCCAAGTAAAATTCAGAAGAATCAAAATAAAATCGTAAAAGACCAAGAATTCCTAAAGAAAGAGCACGATCAGTATACCGTCGGTACAGTCTAGTACACCGTCAGTATACCGGTCTAAATATGGAAAAAACACAACAAGTTTGGATTCCAACAAATTGGTATACCGTCGGTACAATGTAGTATACCATCGGTATGTCGTTCCATATAGGGAAAAAAAGTTCTGAAAAATAAAGTTCCATAAATTGGTATACCGTCAGTATATTGTAGTATACCGTCGGTATGTCGGCCAAGAAAAATATCCTGACGTCTGTTAACAATATCGGCAATGATGGGTATACCGTCAGTACACTGTAGTACACCGTCAGTATGTCGATAAGGTTCACAGAAAATATCTAGAAATCCAAGTCGATCGAAATCGATATACTGTCGGTATATTGTAGTATACCGTCGGTATATCGGTTTCCAAGGATAAACATGGTTAAGTCAAGTCTGATTTTTGGAACCCAAATTAAATCCCAAAAATTACCAGAACCTGTCATGCACCAATATCCCGCAAGCTCAATAGTCTCCACTGAACGTGAATCACCACGTTGTAGCTCTTCCGTAGGACAATCGTTCTCATCGGGACGTGATGCCGTACGAGCCTAGAGTTGCGCTCGTACAAGGCGATGTTAACTAACACCAAATTTATCATCAAAATGACCAAGTTATAACGAAAGTCAAGTATTGTGTACCAAGGACACATCAGAGTAATACGCAGCAAAGCTCTCGATAGGGTCCAAATGAAATGCCACAAAGGCGATTGCCTCAAAGGTGATGCAATACTCTTGCTCTTTCTCTAGCCCACAAAGATACTTACAGTTCATACATCATGTCCTGTATATCCAAGCAGTGCCACTACACCTGCGTACCTAAAATAATGCCCATAAACGTGGGTCAATACACAGCCATACTGGTGAGCGGGGTAACCCACTCGTCTAAGCCGACACTAAGTAAAATAGTGAATGCAAACAGTTATATGGTGATCTTTCTAGTTGAATCCTAGATTCATTTCATGGCATAGGGATGACATGTTAAGGAAAGCTGTAAAGCAGTTTAAGTATGCAAGCATTCAACTAAATCCAATCGACAAGCAATATATAACCAATCTGAAGGAAACTAGCATGCAACCCGTCCTACTGAAGCCCAAGCAACACGATAATATATCGAACCATCATCCAAGCCTTAATATCCATCCTCAACCAAAACTTACAATCCAAATCTCAAAGTGCATACTCTTGTCGAGGCAAGGTGGCCGCGCCTACACGAAGCATAAACCAACCAAAGTAAAGCAAACCAACTCTTATTTATATGAAGTCACTGGCCAAGCCATAAAGGATATTGATCGGACTAATCAATAGGCAGTCCTACCCAATCCAGGACTGAGCAGCTACTCCCTTCTGGTGGTATCGGACTACCGGCATCGCGCCCAAGACGTGATACCCGTGTCTCCTCCATGGCTGAACGGTCTCGGTGCCCCAGAGTCCATCCCGTTCGAGAAAACGAAACCCTGTGCAACACAGGTTGTCCGTGACATGCAGACACCAAGTAGGTATGACGGGAGGATCGAATATTCTCACCCCACCGAGCGATCCTAGACTCGTTCAACCAAATATCCAACCAAAACATCCATAACCATTCTTCCAACATATTGCCCAAGGCATAAATCTTAAGTTATCTCAATAGGCACAATGCCGCTTCTCAACACAGTATTTCAAATTGGGTGCAACACCCCACGCTCAGAACAATCCAGTGGCATAATGCCCTCGCCGATGTAGTTGTTCGGTTTAGAACCACAACCGCTCGCTTTGCAAGACAAAGCGCCTAAGTGATACTTATGCACGGATGCACACTCACTCGCCCGAATTCTCGATATTCCCAATGCCTCAATGTATCATTCCAACTGTCCAAGCATAATACCAATTATTCAACCAACTGCCTCAAATGTAATAATCCAATTCTAGCTCCAACTATCCATACGCGCAAATCAATTCAAGCCATAATCCTATCCAAGCAAACGATGTACACTCTATGCACGGCTCAGTGTAGTAATTCCCAAGTTACTCTCCAAGTATTCAAGGCTATTACGTGTTTTCTATATTATTAGGCATGAAGGAGTAGAGGAGAAGGGAAAGAGCCCACTCACAATATTTGATTCTGTTAAGCATTATGTCCTGTCGATATGGCCGATCCCTTGAACCCGTGGTCCGATGCAAAGCACGATCTACTCAACTGGTATGATCGTGCGAGCAGGCCGTGCTCTACAAATAATCCGACCGATCGGACTAAATAAGACGGCATTATTGTTTTAATCCAGCTATCTCAGTACTACTCTGAACGAACACCTGAATTCTATCGAACTCCGCTAGCCATCTGCACATGAAACCAACTCAATCAATACTTCTTTCCAAAATCCAACAAATCAAATATAATCAGCTATTGTTTTATTCAATCCGACTCAGTGTAACGTACCGTACGGTTGCGGGAAGTTACATAATATACCACTTAGAAATTAGGTTCGTCCACGAACCGTGCTGGTACTCATTTCTATCATATGTCGTATGTCCATTTCATAACTCTGCTCTATGTAACTCTCATACTCACGATCCGACTCAGCATCTCGCTCTGGTGAACGCTCGTACTTTTTCGAATTCCCACATCCTCCTTGCAGCTCAATACGAATTCCTCATATCGCTTAGTTTTGGATCGTACACATATTTAAGGCATCCCTAAAATACATGCATTTCAGCCGAGCTTTGCGATAGCAAATTTAGACAAGTTACAAGGGTATCATTATGTCCAAGGCATCCATTTGCTTTACTCCCAATTAAACTAATCCTGATTTCCATTCCGACATATTCGCTTGAGCACTATTCTTAAATATGATAATTTTCCACCGACTCAATCAGTTCGTGTTCCAACTCAATAAATCCAACTATTTCTGAATCCGCACTAGCAACATCTCCAAATATATCTCATACACCGAACGATCATCTCAACTGATACTACCCCAACTAGGCGACTTACCCAAAAATCAAATTATGCTCTTTGATCAACTCAACCAACACCTTTTCCTGCCATCTCAATACCTCGTTGGGTGAACATCTATATGGAGGTTCGTGTGATCCATGAAGATCTCGCCGCCACACCAAAGGGATAGTGTCACCACAATTTCAACGTGGACACACTCGCCACAATTCCTAGGTTGCGTATGGAATAGTTTTTCGTGCTGCTTCCACTGTCTCGAAGCTCAGGATGTCACCTTTGCCTTCCGAACGAACACGCTTCTCAGACTAAGTTCCGATATATCTTGTAAATCTGAGAAAAATTTGTCCCATCCAGTATTCGCAATGATTTGATATGAACGAGCCGCTGCTTTAACTTCATGAGCTAGTTTCACAGTCGTCAATTCATATGAATGCTATTCCCTTCTAGGGCACGATGAGTCAGAGGCGATGCCATCTACAAAAATCTGTGACTCTGAATCTCATTAGTTGACTAGGCTATTTCCACCATCGCTTCGGACTTCTGGCCGCATCTTCAGCTGAAGGCTATCCCAAGGTTCTCTCAAATCCAACACTCAGTCAATAGGCCAATCTCTAACACACACTACTCACATCTGCCCTTGACGCATTCCCGAATGTGCCGCCTCAAGGGTCGTT